>OZ026840.1:12798094-13253753 GCA_964023205.1 Lutraria lutraria
TGTTACAACCTTTTTTGTTACATTGTACATTTTGTGTACATGTTAGTCTTTTATATATCAAATGTCAATTTTCACTCAATAACTGTGTTGTTATAAGGTAATATTTTTTATCAAACATAGCCCAGGAAGTGAGCTTAACAGGGAGCTAACATAGCATGAAGTATTATCTTTTGGAAATGAATAGGGGTTAGTCCCAGAGTCCATAAAACTGCAATTCTGTCTGTTCATGGCTTTAAAGGTCTGACTGGAACGGCATGAATATGCCAAATTTCTGCCATGTGTTGGCTTTTATTTTATCAAATATTTGTATTTTTGCACACCCATCCATGATTAGCTCGTCATATAGTACATTTTCATTGTAGTTTGTATTTGTAGTTAGAATTTGTTATGTATTTTTATGTTTGATCAGATCATTTGTTACCTGACTTCAAGACGTTTATTGTACTTAACATACTCATAATATTTGTTATCTATATCTGAATGTTGTCTAGCTGTTTGGAATCATTTGAGGAATGATATCAGCTTTGTCTGAGCTACATTATGGCGGGCACACACTTCCTCCAAAGAGGGGCTTTTGTGTATGGCTGTCATTCCTGGGATGGATACTTGATGGATGTTACCATCACAGCTTGTTGATACATGTTACAAAGTTTCTTTGTGCAAGGTTATGTATAAATACAATGTACAATATCAGTAATAATATGATGTCTACAAATATTATATTGATACTAAGGATGGTTTGGCAATAAGTAAGACCCTATAATGTTTGGTGCTAGAGATTCATATGTTAGCATGATGTTATATGTGGTTATATGTCAATGTTCATGTTTTTATGATACATCTGTATCTCAATATGTTATTAGATCTGTTTAGTTAATGTGTTTATAGTTGTTTTTGGCCTAAATTATTCTACTTAAATGTCTAACATTCAGTCTTCCAGTATACCAGTTATTTATGGTATCTACATACCTGCATTTTGCCAATACAAGTCCATGTTTTAAGGAAAGCATATTGTCATGGGGTGTACTTTCTGAACATTCATTTGTTGTTACTATGGAGACTGGTTTGTCTGGCCGGTGCGCCAAGCTTACTGCTTGACGCTGGCAGGTTTTTCAGCCAGATAGTTTAAAAAATATATGTTACTGTGTTTTAAACATGATGTTACGGCTTTCTACAATAAAAGCCATATTACGACAACTCATTGTCTGTTATATTTTTTAAAGCTACAAGCTTCTCCAGTCTCCATCACCACGACACAAATAAATGTATTTTATATGTATATAAAATGTTTTATTTTGGAGCTGTGTGATGTCAATTATATGTCAGGTGCCCAACGTGGCAAGAACGAGAACTCTGTTACGTTCTTACGGTACGAGTAGAATTTTAGTCGCTGCGCTAACTTTGCGCATGCGCTCTACATTGTTTTTATTGAGACAAAGGAATCTTTTGTTTACTCCGTTAAACAGTTTTATTTTCCATATATCAAACTTATTCAGCCAGATAGTTTAAAAAATATATGTTACTGTGTTTTAAACATGATGTTACGGCTTTCTACAATAAAAGCCATATTACGACAACTCATTGTCTGTTATATTTTTTAAAGCTACAAGCTTCTCCAGTCTCCATCACCACGACACAAATAAATGTACTTACGGAGTAGCGAGCCTTGAAAATATTGCGTTAGAAAGTAAGTTTAATTAACATACAAGTTGGCTGCCAGAGAAGCTGACCAATTAATGATTCTACATATGAGTCACATTATTGCAAAATATTCCTTTGCATGCAGTCTAAAAATGTAAGTATATGTAAATATAAATATATGTAAAAAAGTATTTATACAAGTAGTCACATGACCGAACTAGCCAAAGAGCATGATAATTCTAAACAATATGGTGATACAATAGATAGATACATGTTTCTAAAACTGTAGCTTTCTTCATACTTAAAACATTAATGATAAAACAAGCTAAGCGTTAGTGAGTTTTGTGAAGGAATTGAATAAAACAAAAAAAAACATTAACAAAAGTTGTAATAACGATTGGGGGCCTCCATGGTCAAGACGTTATGGTTTCTGACCAGTGAACTCAAATCAATACAACTTTATTAAACCATAATCATATAAATATGATACAGTGGTACGCAAATAAATTGTTTAACATAGAAATAGTTTACATGGTGACAAAGGTGAACAATGACAATGTTCTGTTGGTTTTAACGGTACAGTTTGGGGAAGTATGTCCGTCGCTCGAAAAGATTTGATTTAAATCACAACACAAAACAAACAAAATATATTTATAGTCTCCTGAGTTTAAGGACCAAATAGGACAAGACAAAATTCACACGTGAGGAAGAAGGATGATAGTTTTTCTTCCAGTGTCAAAGCTGGAAAAGTCTATGGATGACGCTGGATGTTGATATGAAGTTAAAAAAGTGAAAAAAGAACAGTGAAAATATGTAATTACCATTGAAAATAATGACATATTTCAAAATGAACTACATTGTACATACATATTTAAACAGATGATGGTATTAAATATCCTTATGATCAAGATCTTAGAGCCAGTTATGATTGTGATGAATTGCACATATTATGCAATATAAGTAGGTTAATTATGTGACAGATATTTAAAGGAACATGCCCTGGAACTGGGGCGGCTCGAATAGCAATCAAATTGGTATCATTTTAATGCCTAAATCAATTAATGAAAGCCCTGTAAAATATTTACAAAATATCCCGCTAGTTTACTCAAATTACACATTTCAATATTTACCAAACCTGCCGATTTTGGCCTCAGACATTATTCGTCATTTTCACAACTCGACCCTTTCGGTATCTGTCAAAACCGAAAACATCGCGGAAAAAATGTCAACAAACTGAAATGGTAGGTATTGCTCATGTTATGTTCACTTGAAAGTCAGCGCACATGCTCAGTTAAACTCTCAGAAGAATCGGAAATATCGTTGTCATCAATAAAAGGCTGACAGCCTTTTATTCAAACCGACATACAAATAACGACGCGCGCGTTATAGGGTCATTTTTGAACGCACATTCTTCTTTGACTTTTCGGTAATAATTGGTTTTACAAGTGACAAAAGCATTCTTGATGTACGAAAAAAAGACACAGCAGTTCCTGGGCATGCCCCTTTAATTAATTATTCAACTTTTTATCACATTACTACTTGCATATTATCATATGTATGAACATATAATTTAAAATCCTGATCACTGTCAGGGTGTCGCCTAATTCATTCAAAGGCTTAATACCTGGTACCATTCATTTCAAGATCATGTTTCATTTATCATTTAAACAGAAGGCCTTAGACCCACGTGGCTATACATAAGTATATAGACTATGGGGCACCAATACCCCCTCCCCCCCCCCCCCCGGAGGCACTTTTCTACAGTATGTTTTTTTTCTGAAAGTGTATGGAAAGACCTACCAAATCCCAGTGTCTACTTTAAATTGAAATTTTAAAGTTAACGTAATACCGCAAACAGATCAAACTATTTTGTGTTAAAGGTTTTGTAATCATAATTATATGCACAGAGAATGTAAACAAGAGTGTAAAAATGTTAAACACATCATCAAATGTGATATAATTTACGTTACCAATACTTTATCATTGAAATAAGGTCACATATACTAATATTCGATTATTATCATATACTTACTGTTTCTGGATCCAGCAGAATACTATTTAATGAGTAAATGGTATTCAATTGTATTTTAGGTTGACAAGGTGACAAAAATGTCACAATAATGTAGAAAATATGTGTATATTATTAACTGCGTTCGTTACCAAAATATAACTATGAACATAAGTACATGTATAACTATATCTTAATATTTTTTTGCATCAGACATTATAAAATCTAAAGTGGCATTTAGGCTTAGATAAAAACCATTTCGTTATCAAATTTTCAAATCAATCAATCAAATCAATCAATTGTCAATAAATAAATATTTTCATTAATTAAATAAACGTTTAATTTAGTAGTGCTAATTTCATAGCAATTAATAGATATGTTTCTTTTTTCAATGATTATCCAAATGCAACCTGTGACCTAGCAGTGGCCATAAAATCGTATATATTGGTTCGGCAGTTTCCGGACAAATTCACTAATGTCATAGTGAGAACGGGTGTATTTCGCACAATTAAGCTCCATCTTCGGTACATCTAGGTATTGTGATGAACGATGGTGGTCTCGCGGAACGTATGATAAAATTCGAAATTGTGCCAGTGGTTCTCTTGGCAAAGTGATGTCTGGGAAACACTAAAACCATGCTCTATGGGAACACAAGCTCCTTATCAAAGCAATTGATCAATTACCCCTGCAAAGGTTTGAAGAAACACAACCTTGCACAGAGAGTATTCCAGTGTAATATAATAACTCAGATACGAGCAGAGCATAACGCATTTGGCCAGCTTGTGCTCCTGTCAGTTCAACATGACATAGACCTGAAGCTTTTCCTGGTCATTTCGTCTAGGTCGAGTGCCTTATATTGAGTCGCGAATAGAACCAACAACCAACCATTCTACAGAAGGCGTATCCTATGTTGTTAATGGTAACGCCTAACTGACTAACTGCAAAGTCTTACAGCAGTTCCGGACACATTCGAGCAAGTATCTGAGACGATTTCTTATCAATTGCCCAAAACGTCTCGTGTAGACTTTACATCAGACACATACAACAAACAGTCAGATGAGCGCCGATGACGTGGGGCAGCTCCAACGTTCTTGCTCTCAGGTAAAGAACAGTAACTCCATGAAATCGGAAGGGCTTCCTGTCTAATGACGACAATAAGACACAGTCGATAAAGCTAATCTTAGAACAGTGGAAGTCGAATCCATATGCTTCAAGATTACACTGCAGAAGTCTTATAGAGATGGCGTCATAGTCACACTAATTGAGAATTAAAGCACTGAGATTACTGTCAGGAGCGAAGTTTGAATGTGTTAGATAAAACCATCCTTAAACAATTTAAATGCCTGTTTTATCATCATTTTGAATTAGAATTTGAATGTGAAGTATGGATAGTCTGTACACATTCAGCGCTTTGATCTACATGTATATACTGGTTATATTTTATATAAGCCATCTATTATACTGTATGCTGAATTTCTGATCTTGTGTCATCATGTAATCCAACTACTCTCATAGACAATATAGTGTTCCAGCGCTACTTTACTGAATGAAAATGTATTTTTAATACGTAATGAATTCCGTTACCTCAACCGTTAATGATGAAACGGATGGAATCAACAGAATCCTGCATGTATCTCCAACTTTTATCAAAACTACAAAGTCTGCAATATATACCTATACTATTTTTCAAGGCGGATGTATTAGGCGTCACGTAATTGTAATTAGAAAAAGTAATGTATTGCTATAGGAGCTTCGCTCCTATAAATGAAGATTACATGACAATATTGGCCAATTTGCACGCATGTTTGTTCGGATAAACTTTACAGTGCCATTGTGACATTTGTATGTGTGTTGTATGGTCAACCAAAATACAGCGACATCAATAAACTGAGGTATGACAAGTATCAAAGCCATGGTTGTGTTCTGAACGCTTTAAGTGGTTTGTGGTCACGAGCTTACTTCCTCCCTGTAGATCTCGTCTCGCATGTTCAATGTGTTACGGGTAATTACAAGGTGTATATTTGGACCCATGCAAAGAGGACAATCCTGATCTTCAAAAAGTGGATTAAAGTGGTTGAAAATTCGGTCCTGACAACATGCTGGAATATAACTGCTCCGAGGATAATATTGTGCCAAAGGCAAGTGATGCAGAAGACATTGATGATAAAAACGACATTGAGCTAATTAGTATGGTCGATGTTGTCTATGAAACAGAAAGTGATGAGGATGTGTGAAATTCGTGAACATTTGCCATCAGAACAAGAAAAATATCCTGATGATAATGTGTACAGCTAATGGAACCTGACAAACGTACATGTTGCATAACATACAATATTGCACTTGAATATATGCATATAAAATATCATGTAACAATTGGTAACGTAAATGACACACATATGTTTGGTTACGGTTACCGACCGACATGTGCACGCAAAACAATATAGCCTCTTTTCCTCGAAAGGGGGCATAAAAACAGGCTCTCATTAAATGTTACACGCGAAGCAATCTATCGTACATTCTGCGGTAGGCTATTAGCAAAATGAGTGATATTTTCACAAAAAAAGGTCTAAGCTGTGTTAATTCTCATTATTTCAAATAAATTTCACTTGTACAACATTGATAAATGTTTTGACATTGTGTAGTGCATATTACTTTATTAAAATATGAATTTATTTTTGTTTTTGAATGTACACGAAAATTTGTTCTTATAGCAACATTATCGTTGACAATTTATTTCGTTTTTCTCCATTCATGTCAACATTTCTTTCAGTGCAAATGTGACTTGGAATTACATCATTTATTTTACTGAAATGTAAGCATGTTCTTATTTTTATATTCTTACCATACCCCACCCACTATAGATAATTTTCAAAGATTGCGTGCCCTTAATTATATTTCATGAAAGTACTTTATAAGATTTTGTTTTTTGGTGTTTTATATATATATATATTTTTTTTTTTTTTTTTTTTTTTTGGTATTTGAATCCCGTCTTGTGCCAAATTTTTGTTTGATTGTTTATTCAATTTTCAAATAGTGTTTGATATTGTTATATAAGGAAATTTATAATATTCAGAGATCACTCCGGTGTACTTCAGCAATAGGTAAGATTTGATCTAGCTGTATGTAATTTTTAGATCTAAAATATTCTTATTTTTTTTAAGATTTAGGCTATTTATTTGAAAAGCTTCTTGTTTGATGAAGCTACCTAATTTTAATATTGAAACTTTAACATTGAATTGAACCGCTGACACCTGAAAATATATCAGATTCCCACATTTGCTGTATTGTTATTCTATTTAATTACATTAATCAATATGAAATGTAATGCATTATTTGTCAAGCTTACAACAAATAAATTTTGTATTTTGCAGTCTTGCTTATCATTAATTAGATACTTAAGTTTAGGCTAGCGTAGCATATAAAAAATGTAGCTGTTCATAGCTATTGACACGCTTACGTTAAAATGTAGCCTTGGGCGTAATGTATCAGACATAAATAATGTAGTCGTTAACTTAGAATCAAATATCGTACCATAGGCTTAATTGTAACGAGGTAACAAACATTTTGTTTTGAAGTTGTTCTGTTAACAATGCAATCTAATGTACATTTTGCATGATTTCTAATAAACAATAACAATTTGAAACACTTTGATCATTGTTAATCAGGCATATCACAAAGTAATACAGAATCACGCCGTACATAGTCAAATACCTTTGGACACTCATTAAGAATATTTCAATTATTCATTTTCCATTTAAGATAATTAAGTCCTGCATTAAGTGTAGACCTTTAATGTTCTTGTGATTCTGTGCGAACGGCGGTTGAAGTGCCTAAAAGTTTTTTGGCTTGCATATTAATCTCGCTTGAATTTAATGGTAGTAGCTCTACTTGTATGAGTTTTTTATCTAGGACTTTTTATTTACCCCAAAAAGGGAAATAAAAGCTCTAAAAGATTTCATAACCGATTAACATTTTAATTACACAAAATAGCTTACAAAATTAGGAACATATGTTACATAAATGCAAAATACTAATTATGAAAACCACTAGAATACGGTTATACTGAATTCCTGAGGACCCATATAACTACTAAATTATATCCATATGTCAGTATATAGAAGGGCCTGTTTGGGGTAAAATGAATAACCACTGTTTTCAATTCTTTACTTTATCCGATTTCACTATAACCGTGTTTTACTGAAATATCTAAGACAGCATAAAGTAATAAGCAAGACGTTTAAACTGACAGACATCGATTATTTGACAAATTATTCTGTAGTGCTATTTATCCTTAAAACAATTCACTTAATGTCTCAGAGTACATAAATATACTTAAGTAGTAGCGAGCCTTGAAAATATTGCGTTAGAAAGTAAGTTTAACTAAAATAAAAGTTGGCTGTCACGGAAACTGACCAATTAGTGATAACATACATGTATTCTACATATGAGTCACATTATTGCAAAAGCAAAATGTTCCTTCGCACGCAGTCTAAAAATATAAGTATTTATGCAAGTAGTCACGTGACCGAACTAGCCGAGGAGTATGATAATTCTAAACAATATTGCGATACAATAGATGGATACACTGTAAAGAATAAGCATACATGTTTCTAAAACTGCAGTCTTTTTTCATACTTAAAACATTAATGATAAAACAAGCGAAGTGTTAGTGAGTTCAGTGAAAGAATTGAATAAAACTAATAAAAAAACATTAACAAATGTTGTAATAACGATTGGGGGCCTCCGTGGTCAAGACGTTATGGTTTCTGACCAGTAAACTCAACTCAACACAACTTTATGAAATCATAATCATATAAATACGATACAATGGTATACAAATAAATTGTTAAACATAGAAATAGTGTACACGATGAGAAAAGGTGAATAGTGAATACGGCACAGTTACGGCATATCAGTAGTTCGAAATAATTTTGATTAAAAAACACAACACCAAACAAAATGTTTTTAGTCTCTGACTAGTAATCACTAGTCTGTCGTCGCTGTGAGGTTGAATACTAATCGGGACCAGGCAAAATACACATGTGACGAAACTGTCCAGCTAGCTTAAGGAAGGTCGGTAGTTTTCCTCACCAGTTAAACCTGGAAAAGTCGACAAATTATGTCGATTGCTGTTACGACGTTAAAACAGTGAGAAATTAAAATAACCATTAAAATAATGACACAAGCCAGTAATGGGCTAGCTAAATGTTTAAAATATATCTAAACAGATAGTGTTAGTAAATATCCTTAAAACCAAGGTCTTAGAGCCATTAATGATAGAAATGGTTTGGATCTATCATACAATATAAATAGGTTCATTACGTGATAAATGTGGTAAACATGCAACACATCATTACCCAGATTATATTTATTTCGTATTTTATCAAATAACATTTATTTCTATTGAATTTTAGTGATAATTTGAAATCTGGTCTCTGTCCGGTAAGTGGTCTAGTCCATCTAGATGCTTAGTATCTAATATCATTCTTTTGAATATCATGTTTCATTCATGAGTTAAAATTTAAAACGGAAACTGACAAAAATACACAAAAGCACATTATAAATACATGGGAATAATTAATCATTGCAGAACAATTCGCATATTTCCCGAAAAAACTAAATTGTGTACGTACAACGGGAGAAATGTATTCAAATACCATCTTTAATGCATGTTTTATCAATTTAAAATCTGGTCCCTGTCTGGGAGCCGAAAAATTCATCTAGAGGTTTCTTGTCTGATACTATTTTATAATATAATGTTACAATTATGAATTAAACAGAAGGCCTTAGACCCACGTGACAACACATTAAGTACAACTATGAAAATACTACATATAAATAAAGAAAAAATGTTGGAATTTAAAACAGAAACTGACACAAATACAAGAAAAATATATTATAAATACATCGAAATAATTCATCAGTGCAAATCCCAGAACAGCACTGTAAGATAAGAAAAACACCAAACGAAAATACCTTGAAAAAAATAGGGTCAAACAAATGCTTCCATTTTTATATCGCGGAATATATTTACAGATGGATAACATGAGGGATATGATGGCCCTGTAAATGCTTACCAGGAAAGAAGGTCATTTCGAGATAAACATTGTTAAATGTTTTCTACACGAGTCCAAGTAAAATCAAGTGACCCTAAGGTCTGGGTAAAGTTTGACCCTAGGGCAATAATTTGTACAAACTAGGTAGAGGTCCACTAGATAATGCTACATACCAAATATCTTAGATCTAGGTATTTTGGGTTCGGAGAAGATCTTTCCAATTTTCCAATATAAAATAGAGTATACCCCGGTGCGAAGCCAAATTTGACCCTGGGGCCATAATTTGAACAAACTTGTTAGCGGTCTGCTAGATCTTAGCTCTAGGCCTTGTGGTTTCGGAGAAGATTTTTTCATTTTTCCTATATAAGCCTATATAAATCAAGTGACCCCAGGGGCGGGGCCAATTTTGACCCTATGGCAATAATTCGAAAACAAACTTGGTAGAGGTCCACTAGTCAATGCTACCTACCAAATATCTTAGCTCTAGGCCTTGCGGTTTTGGGGAAGAAGAACTCTGGTTTCCATGGCAACCAAAAGGAAACTATTAAACAATCTAATTGTCTTAAAGCATATGGTGTAAAACTTAGATATTTGACATGGAACATCATCTGGTGACCCTCTTGCTAAAACTTGCTAAAATAATGTCACTGGGGTCATAATTAGCCCCGTCCCAGGGATAAAATGTTTTATATAGATTTATAAAGGAAGATTTAAAAAAAAACGTTTTGCCTAATGTTTTGTTCAATGTTAAATATAAATCAAAATAGGATGCCAAAATGAACTTTAAGAAAAAAAAATGTTAATATTCGACTACTTACATATAATGATCTTTAGAATGCGTTTGACTGGATATAAAGCTGTTATAAAGACTTCAAATAATATAAATATATATTATTATCATATAGATGAAGGCTGAATAGAAGACCTTTCAAAATGTGTTGAAAAATATACACATGAAATTGATATATTTGATTCTGGCCCATGAACCCCACCATACTTTCGGCGCAAAAAAGAGGTCTTGGGACTCTCTTTTTTTCCTTAGTTATTGTTCATTCCATAAAGTAGACATACTGAACTGTATTGTGTGAAAAAATTACGGATGTACTTTTTGGTAAAATTTTCTTCATATGTTTACCCGTGTCCTTTGCGTTTTTATTTATTTAACACAAGAAAAATAATATAGACTCGCTGAAAAAATCAATAAAATAGATTAAGTAACTGAGTTGAAACAATTTATAATCACAAATAATCGTAATGTCAACGTCTTGCACATTCTAATATTGTTCTACTTCAAACTAAGTGAATATGTCTAGAAATTTTCACACAAAAATACCATCGGAAAGGTAATTGTGAATCAAATTGAAGATGTGATAGCCAGTATGCCTGTATATCACATGCTGGTCCACTTGTTGCTTAGTCATATTCACAATAACTCCACGTCTTGATCCCGCATGGTATGTCATTCCAACTTTCACCGTTAGAAGGAAAAACGACACAATCTTCGTGTGAAGTAACGAGCGATTTACCTGGTGGCCAGTAATTGAAGTCATCAAGTGAAGAACCATCGATATCTACCCATAAAAACACTGCTTCTTGTGACCGATCATTCAAACCGATCCATGGGCCATGGACTGAGGAAACGCATGTAAATAGAGATATCTATTGTAAGCGACATGTTCTATTACAGGTACTCAATTTCAGATGATATCAGAAAAAGACGCTAACATTTCTAAACGTCAATTAATGGGTTAACAATAGTTTATTCCATTTATACTTCGAACGTAAGAAGTAAAGTTAAATTCACACAAATTAAAACATTACGCTGCTCCTTGGCTGAAGCTATATACACTTTTCTTCATATTTGAAGACCTAAACTGGTACATTTTTACCTTTATTTCACCTGCCCATATCCTTTGTTGGTATTTTTGAATCAGTGAAACTATATGACGCAGACGGGTATAATGATCTCATCTGCATTTACTATACCTGATGCTTTGTTAGAATTAAAGCCATATACTGACAACCATGACAACAATAGCTCATTTTCTTCTGCAGATTCTATTTTCACCAACTGTCCATCATTTACGTCACAATTATAGTATAACATACAAGGCTTAGCAATCAACATAATCTCAAATCGAATTATTGTTTTTAATTTAAATGATTATTCTGTTCTTGTCTGTTTACCAAGTGATAATACAAAGTTCGTTCTATTCCGTAATATTTGCATAAACATAAACAGTTTATATGAAAATATGGTATAAAAATGGGTGCTTAGGGGATGCTTTATTTTGATGGTCATTCTTTATATTTGTTTATATTTGTAATTAATGATATACTAGTAGTTTTACTTGAGATACCATAGAAAGTATTCATGAAAAATGCAAACGGCTTAGCTAATTTGTCTACCAACCTAATTAAAGGTAAGACGTTGTTTATTAACGTTTACCCCTATTGAAAGTGCTAACCAAGATGGCTTATGAGACACCTATCTTTTGTTCGCACAGTACCTCCTGAATCCCTTCTCTTTTGCCAGGTGCCTGGCTGAGATGAGCCTACGGTAACCAGTGGCCTACTGTTTGCTCACAAACCGACCGCATCAGTTCTAACCCATTCTTCACTGGTGTTCGAACATTCGATTTCCTGTTCCAAAAGCAAATGCCCTAAACATTCGGGCACAGTTGCGTATTGGTTAGTTTAGGAATTGATATGTCCTCAATTTGTATCAAAATAAAACTTTGAGAGACCCCGGTAGAAGCATCAGTTAAGTAAATTTATTTTGTTAAAATGTTCTATATTTACATGAACTTCATTTCAAAATCTTCTTTCAAATACAATATTTATGTTACTTTTAAATACACTTACCTTAGCATCGATCCACGTCATTAGGGACTGTACCAATTCATGGACGGTGCCTAAATTGAATACATGCGTGTTAAAATGAGTCTCGTGATAATTTATCTCGTCAATATAGGTAAATTATATTATTACTTTATCAGTTTATGTTTTCTATGACATGATTGAAGTATTCATAAGTTATTTCTTTTTTAGCAGAAGTCTTCCGAATGGTAATTAGTAACATTAATTGCGAAATAATAAATATATTCCCAACCTAATTTAGTAATATTGAACATTAAATTCCATAAAAATAACTTTCATTTTAAAACAATTCAAAAGCCACATCTTGAGAGCACTCAACGGTGTATTTAGTCTGTTCAGATAAATACCTCTGTCATTGTTTGAAATCAGATTCTAATCATAAAGCATTTTCATTGTCACAAATTCATCTCATTTAAATAGAATCGTATGTTTGTAATCAACATACACAAAGCGTTTAAGCAATTTTGAATACGATTCTTCTGACTAATTGAAAATATAGTATCATTTGCCTTTGTTAAACTGAACGCAAAAAATTGAAATCAACGGCGCTTTTAACATGCTCATTTAATCTTATTAGCCGTATATTTTTGTGTAAAAGGCACATTTTTCGAGAGTGATCAAAATGTTTTTTCTGAAATACGATCGTTAACCACACGCCCTTTCAAATTTACTGGACCGACGTTAATTTTAATGGACACTGTCCTCAGGCCGGAGTTTGCTCAATGACTAGACTTCTAAGAGACTATCTACTTATACACAGTAACAAAAACTTCTTATCCGATATTTTGTCGACTTAAAAATAAGATTAGAATTTGGGAGTGAAGCAATGAAATGAAAAGAGGCACTAAGTACCGCGCATTTAAGAAATGTTTTAAAATATCTGTTATCCCCCTCGATCAAATCGAGAAAGAATTAATTAGCAGCTGAAATTCGGATCAGATAAAATTACATAGAAAAATTATTTTTTTTAAATATAATCATTACTTGCAAATATAAAATTGACGACGTTGAATAATATATAAAGGAGGTACATGTATGATGTAATGAAATATGCTGCTTATGTCATGGTTTCTCTTTGTGGTAACTACAAATGGTGCTTATGTTTCTTCGGCTTTGTTCACGTACAACATTGCCTCGTATTTTGAGTGCGGAATTCCTTACACCATGTACTAGCATTACAATTTAAGGTACATGTGTTTATCAAATAATACAATGATGGTGAAATAAATTACATACCTTTTATATACAAAGTCCGTGAAAGAGATGGGGCTGGTAGAGTCATCACAGGCAATGTATTTTCTTCAAACAAATGACACAGTTGAAGTGTAGTGTTATATGCAATGACACGCGTTGTTCTGGTAGAATAATACTGATCACATTCAACCACAGACGTTACCATCGTAGTTGCTAATATATTTTGTGACACAGCAGTATCGTATTTACTATACTTGATAAATTGACCGACAGATTCTGACTTGCACATACCAACTAACACGAAAGGCAAAACACACCTTATGCTAATCATGATTTAATTGTCCGTAGAAATAATTAAATTGAATGACAAAACTTACATGATTATTTATAACTTTTGTCTAATTTGTCTTTTCTTTTATCATTGTAACATGTGGCATATATTCCCTTAAGTCTAATATAACAATTTAAATTGTTCTGTACCTTTCTGTTGTGCATATGAAAACAAACCAACACTTTCTCCCGACCAATCACTCAATTTGTATCACGTGATTCTGTGTAGCAGCCAAACATTTTCGGTTTAACTTAATGAAGTAAAATAGCTAACAATAAATTATGAATAAATAGGATTTAAAACAAACAACTTAGTTGCTAATCACATACATGGTGAATAAATACAAATGTATAAACAGACTGCAATTTTTTTCTCAACTTCAAAACTTGTATTCTTTAGATCTTCACGATTAAGCACAATCGCAGAACTATCGAAATACGTTTATTTATTCACATACGCGTACTATCAGGTAAATTTCTGGAGAAAAATTGGAATGTAATGACCGGTAGACAAACATCGTCGCCTCCAGTTACATTAGGGTTAGTCCTACTACACAGAGACATGCCAGGAGAGAGATAAGAGGGCTACTACAGACGCAAATCCTATGGAGAGGCGACTAACGAGTTGCAACAAGCTCTCCATCAACTCAAAGCCAAGAAATCTCCAGGACCAGATGGTATCACGAACGAGATGCTGAAACAATTAGGCACTGTAGCAATAAGCAAGCTCATAGAGTTATACAACTACCGCTGGAGCTTGGGCAACTACCGCCCTATCAGCTTTACCAGTTGTATTGGCAATACCATGGAGAGGAATGTGAACAGTCGCCTCAAGTGGTTCCTGAACACCAACACTATTCATGCTTCAGAGCAAGCTGGCGTCCTAGACAGTTCCGCTCCACAGAAGATAGAAGACACGTTTCAAGTGAAAAATGTCACCTTGACAATATGGGTGGACCTACAACGAGCGTTTGACAAGGCATTGACAGATGGTCTTCAGTCAAACTAGAGAGGACTGGAGTTGGAAACACAATGCTCAAATGGCTGTTGAAGTCTCATATCTTTAACAGGCAGGCGCCTGTCCAGTAAACAAAGCACAGTAGCCGAAAGTTCCTACCTCGACATTGAGTCCTCCAGGGTGGTGTCCACTCTCCAACGCTCTTCATTGTCTTCATTAACGACCTGATACCCGAGCTACCTAGAGGTTTAAAAGCTGCATTGTATGCAGATGATCAAGTACTTTGGTGCTCAGTGGAATACGCCACAACAGCGGCCTACCGTCTGCAAGAGGCTGCTGACATACTGTCTGCATGGACAGAGGATTGGTGTGTCACCATAAACATTGACAAGTCCTCCACCACACTGTTCTCTCTCTCTCTCTCTGTCTCTGAAACAAGCAACTCTAATCAAACTAGGTCGCACAAGTAGAGATCGCGAAGAATGTAACATTTATGTAAATTTCTGTTTACACTTTAATTTGGAAGGTCTATGCTGCTGTTGTTGAGTCAGTCTAATGTATCTCCCCCATTTTATGTTTTAATTTAAAACTTACACAAGGATATTCTTCTTTTCAAATATAAAAAACTTATTTCAATTGTGAGGTAATCACAATAAAACCACCATTTATTTTTGGACCAATCATCTGCATGTCTATTTTTCAACCTGATAATGCGACCTTTACTTTGGTCACAAATGTGGTCACGTGCAAACATAGTATTATCTCACACCATGATGGCCCTATATCGCTCACCAGAGGAGACCAGTTGCAAAATCAATTGACCCCACGGGCAGTCAATTTTGACCCCGAGGCCAGGATTTGAGCAAACGTGGTAAAGGTCTACAAGACAATGCTTCACGCCAAATACCATAGCTCAAGGATTTGTGATTTCCGATAGGAATATTTTTTTTTCTGTATGAGTCTAAGTAAAATCAAGTTACTACCGGAGCCAATTTTGACCCCAGTGCCATATATTGAACAAACCTAGTAGAGGGCTATACACCAACTAACTTTGCACTAGACATCGTAGTTTCGGACAAGAAGATTTTTTAAAAATGTTCCTATATAAGCCTATATAAAATCAAGTTATCCCCGGGTCTGAGTCAATTTAGAACCAAGGGGCATGATTTGAACAAACTTGATAGAGGTTTACCAGGCAATGCTACACACCAAATATCTAAGCTATAGGCACTGTAGTTTCTGACAAGATTTTTTAATTTCCCTATATAACGAACCTAAATATGTAAATTCAAGACAATCCCAGGACAGAGTCAATTTTTCCAAAGGCCATGATTTGAACAAATTTGATAGAGGTCCACTAGACTATGCTACATACCAAATATCTAACCTCTAGGCCTTGTGGTTTCTAACAAGAATTTTTTTTTAATTTAAAAATAGAGTAAACCCCTGGGCGGAACCAATTTTAACCCCAGGGGCATAATTTGAACAAACTTGGTAGAGGTCTACTAGACGACGCTACACAACAAATATCTAAGCTGTAGGCTCTGGGAATTCGAACCAGATTTTAAAAAAAATGCCATTGGTTGCCATAACAACCAGAGTTTAAAATGATTTTTAAACAGCTTTGGTAAAGCTTCATGCAAGGAACATCCCTGTAAAGGTTCGTTGAAACTGATCCACTGCTTAAGAAGATGTTGACGGACGACAGACAACACGCGATCACATTCAAAACTGATTCCCATGAAATGTTACATGCGAAGCAGTCTATTTTACATTCTGTGGTAAGCTATTAAACAAAATGTGTGATCACTTTAATAAAATGTCTGACTGCCAGTATCGTGTACGCAATCGCAATATTTCAGCGATATGTGGAGAAGCTGCCGGACCCTAGTGGAATTTTGTTAATTTGCACTGGTTATATTTCAGTTCAAGAAAACGGATTAGGTGGACGGGCCGCCGTATATAAATAATGTATTTGAAAACGGCATTAAGCACACGCACACTCAGGATCACTCAAAAGGTGATCGTGCAACAAACTTCATAAATAATTTAGTCGTTGGCTTGGAAGCAAAATATCGTTCCGAAGAGTAATACTTGAAGTTGAAGCAATGCAATCCTATAAGAATACATTGTACATGTATTACTAATGAACTACCATAATTCGAAACGCTTCAAATGATCGTTGTAAATCAGGCATATCACAAAGGAAAACATCATGCTTTAGTTACTAATGGCTTTGGTTTCGAGTTCAGTAGACTCACTAAGAATGTATTATTAATATGTTTTCCATTTAAACTAATAATTCTGCAGTTCAAAATGCTTTTTACTTATAAATGTTCCTCTTGTAATTTTGTACAAATGGCCATTTTGGTACTGGTACAATTTTGCTTGTTTATTCAAAACAGTTAAGTGTCCAGCGATATTTTGTTGTTTTCATTATAAATGCTGCTTAAATTGTTTAAAATGGAATTAAGTGTTCTGGAACACTTTATTCTGATAACTTATAACTTGTCTGTTAAATTACAGAGACAGTTTTTGTTTAAGCCACAATAAGGTTTCGGAACGACGTATTTTCTTCATATAGAAAACACAAATCTGTGGTACTGATTTGAAGACTGATAAATAATAAAAACAATGGGTGATTTAAACACACGCAAACTGTCATATATATGAAATAATCTTTCCTTTAAGATTGACATAACAAGCCCGGTTTGTTTACAAATACGGTGCTAAATGTATTCCGACTGTATCTCCGTCACTTTCCGGAGAATTTTATGCGTACTTCCGATCATTGACGAGGAGTTTTCGGAATTGTTCGGGAAATTTAAACAAACAATATTTGTACAATATTTAATATTTTGTACGGAGGGCAAAGTACTAAATAGCGTTTTCAGTTGCTTATTTCTCAAAGAAGGAACGGCGACCTGAGATCAGATACGGGTCCCTTCTGTACCATTCTGGGCATATTTTAATATCTCAATCTTTCGAGATTCTTTGTAGATAGAATATACAATGTATTACCAATTTTAAGCCTTATTTGGGCTTTAAAACTCTTTTGAGAAAACACAATGAGGTTATGAAAATATATATGATGATATATAACATTTTAAACTTAATGCGTCAAAACTACGCCTACAGACAGGAAACGCTCAGATCACGTACAACCAAGATCAACCTGTGAATGCTGGGAAATAAAACTTCTTTAACCTCTGACCTGTAGTGAAAACATGACGTGACATCATGCTAATTTATTAAATTTCCATATAAACTGAAGGTGATGTATACACCAAGATGCCGCATTGACTCGGTTATTGTTACATTTTGCAAATGGAAATAAAACATTCACTTTTCATGTTTTTAATACCTGCAAAAAGTATAACAAGAGGGTCAAGATGGCACTATATCGCTCACATGACAATCATTGTTTACTCATTAAAATTGTTTTGAACCTGTGACCTAGTTTTTGACCCCAGATGACCCATGTTACAACTTGTCCTACATTTACATAAGACAAACATTCGGACAAGGTTTGATGAAGATCCAATCAAAACCATGAAAACTATAGCATAGACAATATTTTCTGTAAGATTTGACCTCGTGATCTAGTTTTTGACCCATGTTCGAATTTGTCATTGAGGCTAACATTCTGACAAGGTTTTGGTGAAGATTCAATCAAAACTGTGACATCTAGTGTTCACAAAGTTTTCCTAAGATTTGACCTAGTGACCTAGTTGTTGACCCCAGATGACCCATATTTGTACTTGACCGTTATATCATCAAAACAAACAATGATGAAGATCCAATTATAACTGTGAAATCTACAGTGTTAACATGGTTTTTCATAAGATTTGACCTAGCAACCTAGTTTTTGACCCAAGATGACCCATGTTCGAACTCGTCCAAGATATTATAAAGACAAACATTCTGACAAGGTTTCATGATGATCAAATCAAAACAGTGACTTCTAGAGTGCTCACAAGGTTTTCCTAGTGACCTAGTTTTTGACCGCAGATCACCCATTATCAAACTTGACCAACATATTTTTTGACCCCAAATGGCCCATTATCGAACTCATCCATGGTTTTGTCGATATTAATATTCTGACAAAGTTTTGCGAAAATTAAGCTACAAATGTGGCCCCTGGTGTGTTCACAAGGTAAAAGTTTGACGCATAATGCGTACGAGTGCTAATGTGAGCTAAAAGCAAAGGGCTATAACTCAGTGAAAATTAATCCAAACGAAACCTGCTTAATGCATGCATGACTAGTCTTACTACTTATCACTTATGTGAAGTTTCATTGAATTAATGTAAGTAGTTGCTGAGAAATTGTCTGTATAAATTTTGTCTGCAGACGCATGGACAGACTAACAGTCAAGCATGAATCCAATATAGCCCCCATATATTTCATAATTATGAAGAAAATGTATAAATAATCACATACACTGTACAGTGCTAAATATAAACTTTGTAACAATGTTCTAATTAGTCCATATTTGTTTGGTTTCAGAATGAATGAAATCAAACAGCACTATCCTTCCAGACTTTTCATTGCCACATAATTATGAATAAAAAATCTCAAGGACACAGTTTACAGAAGGTCGGTGGTTCTATCCAGGTTCACATCTTGGGGTCTTTCATGACTTTTCAAGCTGGAAAAGTTGCCAAATTACCCTGATACTTGATGCAACCCCAGAGAAATAAAGATGATAATTGTATAAACTGATTCAACAAGACAATTATCTAAACAAATAACAAACAAAAGCAAATCTCTAAATTAAACTGTTTTATCTAGATGTTACACAAACAAAGATGTTACTTAACAGTAGATGATAAATAGTGTTGATTGGTGTCAATACAGACAGAGGTTAATAAATTTTGTCATGATTTTTAGAAGTGTTGAAGATCTGGGAATTCATCAACATGATTGAAAGCGTATGCTTCCTGCCTTCAAAAGATTTAAACCTAAATTTCTCATAAAAAAGTATAAGATACAATGATGGCAAGACAGGACAATTTTGTTTAAACTTCCATTTCATGGTTCATTTAAATCATGGACACTAACATAGTGCCCCTGTTGAAAATTATTTGTTGTTTCAAATTCAAAAATTAACATTTCATATAATTTAATTGACTTAAATATTTTTTCTTGATATATAAAGAAGAACAAATGTTATACAGACATGCCCCCCCCCCCACCTAAAAAGAATTACTTTCTCATTATTTTTGTGCAGGTATATCTCTTGTGTACACATAAATCTTAACTGAAAGCATAAATAATTGAAGAAAACCATCACCTATATAAATGTGGCAACAAACAAAATACAAACAAGCAATGCTTTTACAACAAGAGTAAAGCAAGCCACTTAAGCATTGTTTTAGTTGAAGATTTATATTCACTAATGTATCAGAATAGCATGTATCATCCAAATTTATAAGTTTCTTTTAATCTTGTATTACCGTCCTGATGTAAATGACTGGTATGTATATTTTAGCCACACTGTGTATATATAAGCATTAGATGTCTCAAACATGAAAAAGAAAGTTTGTATTATTAGAAGTGTCCATAGCATTTCTTAGACAGATAATCTGGTCACAGATACATATAACTACATTGTATTATGATGAATGGCTAATAAGTAAATGTCTATTACAAGTAATTGATAATAGAAATATGCAAAAAACTAGTATAAAGTATTCATAAAATGTCTGTATGCTAATTCACAAACATAGACTGCGTAAAGTCAGCATAATCATATGCATCTGGTAGGACACGTCCAGTTCTATCCACATACGGTTTCATACGACTAATACAGTAATCCGCTTGTTCCTTAGTAAGATTCTGAAATACAGAAAATGTTACAATGAATTTCTTACAATATCACTTGACCCAGTACATGTAGTAATTTTATAACTAGTAATAAAAATTATGCATTATACAACCCATATTAGGACACTTGACAATAGATCTTCCAACATTAAGAACTAAGAATGCATAAATTTCTGACTGATGTAAACACAATTGTTCTAACAAATATTCTACATTAAGAATTCATCATCAATACTAAGCTTTCAAAAACTAGAGCTTTGTCACAGAGGTGACTAATACCCACACTGCCACTTTGATACTAAGAATGTGATTGTACACTATACGGCTAAGTTCAATGGGACATAACTCTGGAATGAGTGAATCGCTGTGAATGAAAATAATTGAGTCATGCACACCGTGATAACATATTTCAAGTTTCATTGCAATTGAATGTGGAAGTAGTTCGCTCCACAAACTTGTGATATTTTTATGCGGATGGACCGACGGTCAGACCAATCAACTGACAGACAGAGTGACTTTGATATACTTTGATATACCCCCTCTCAAACTTCGTTTGCGGGGGTAAAATAAATCTACCTATCTTCTCCTAGGAAGGATTTCAATTTATGGTGTCACAATCAAAATGACACATAGTATGGTATATCATATAATGTCAAGGTAGGTACACTTACAGCATAAAGTTCCTGCGATGTAATAAATGGTTTTTCGCCAGACGTAAGAGCTCGGAAAGCTTGTTCAACCTCCGAGCTCGACTGGACATTCTCTGTCTCACGACTGATCATAAACGCCATATATTCTTGTAGAGAAACATGGCCATCCCTGGAAAATGAATCATATAACTATGTACATTTGTACTATTATGTTGATTTGTAATTTGTGACAAATCTATGAATCTCTAATTAGAAGATAACAATTTCACTAGTTTACAATTCTACTCAGGGATTTTTATGTTCCATGGATTAACATTTTTATTTCACACATTACCTTCTACATAATAAGACATCATTTTACCAAAGACATAAATAGTGTATTCTGTTGGCAGAATTTTCTCAATCTTGTGACAAGATCATCAACATATCCAGGCTATATAATAATTATATGTTTTATCACAACACTATCATGGGGCCTCCGTGGCCAAGTGGTTATTATCTCCGACTTGTTATCATGAGCCCCTCACCACTGGGAGTTCAAATCTCATTTGGGACCAAATTTCAAACATGCTAGCTTATCTTTTGCTACCGTAAGACTGGAAAGTCGCGAAAAGGCGTGACTTTAGACTCAATTAAAAACAAATCAAGAATAAACAAATCAATGCTGTATGATCACTACTCACCTATTGGGATCCACCATGTCCAGGATAGCCTGGAACTCGGGATCTACTTGACCATCTTCTACTACAGGTAAATCATAACCTAAAGCTCTTAGACAAGATTTAAATTCTTGATGATCCAATTTGCCAGATTTATCTTTATCAAAATGTCTGAAAATATACAAATAAGTAAGTGAAAATCCTAAACAAATGGAGAATATCATGCATACTAATGAATCAAATACAATGTTTATTGAAATGCTTAATTTTCACTGGTCTAAACCTAGTCACATGATTACTAAATGTTGTGCTGAAATATCTTTCTATATACATAAATGTAAAATAAGATAAATGAATAAAACTAGTAACTTACATTCTAAACATATATAACAAAGTTTTATAAAAATGTTTCAGAATGGTCGCACAAAAATGCTACTAAAATAAAACATCAGTATCAATTCAGTTAATATAATACATGTAGTTTCCTAGCATGAACAAATTTGACCTTTATCTACATGAATGTATAAAATAAAAATAAATCATCCATCTACTGCTTTTGAATTCAGTTAAAGCTGCAAAACAATCCCCTATCCACTTACTTGAACATCATACTAAACTCTCGTAAAGCATCCTCTGACACACCACTACGATTACGTGCCTGTATCTGTTGATCTAAATTATGCTGCATTCTCATACCTAGTTGATCCAGCTGATCCCATTGTTGGGCTAAACCAACAGTGCTGTGTTCTGTGTATCTGTAATAGAACAAAGCAAATAGAAGTTATCCAGCATCTATTTATTCATCTGTTGTTGAACATTAACATTGGACAGCTATGGTAATTTCAGAGCTGCCTCAGAGAGAATGGAGATAAGATACAGGAGAACCGGGCATTTAGCATTGTGATTTAGTCATGATCATCTTTGAAACATGTAAGGACAAAATTTGAGATTCGCGCCTTGGAGACCTTAAACCCAGGAATTCAGATATTGTGTGTTCCAACAATTTGGCTTATTCTCCTAACAAGCCTAAAGTAGGAAGAATTTATTGAAAGTAATTCTTAAAAATTGTAGTAATATTTTCATAACTGGAGTTAATTTTTATAATAAATGATCAATATTATACAAAATTCAAATGATTTTTTAAAAACTTTTTACAGACACTAAAACTTGGTGATATGTACTAGTTACATAATGCAGGCAGCATACAATTCAATGCATAATTTAAGATGTACATGTGATATAAAAAGTAGAGACAAAAATGACTAGCACAATTAATAAAAAATTATACATAATCACATTGTGTCAGAGCAAAGAAAGGTAACAATTGTTCACATTGATTTATGTCTGTCTGAAATTACCTGTTATCAAGTATAAGACGCTCCTCCATAGCTGCTCCTAGATCTTCAATACGCTTCAACTGCCCCTTCTGTGATCTCACTTCTACAGCCTTTTTCTACAATAAAATACAATAAATCAATTTTCAATCCATCACACATCTTAAAATACCAGAGGGAGTTTAAAATTTGTGAAGTAATGCTGTGTTAAGAAGTGTCAAAGAGGTTATATTTGTTCCAACGAATCCAAGGTAGAGCGATTTTCCGCCTTAGCAATCAGCAGAATTTTGTGCAGATATATTTTTATTGACTGGCATGATCCCAAAATTGTTTAAAAAATACCCGCAGTCTCGGCATACATTCCACTATACTCCTCTTTAGTTGTAATTAATGATATAATGGTCACATGTAAAAATTGACCAGTTGAACATTTGATGAATACAATCATATTAAGATAACAGTACTAGTTTTCAGGTAGGACAATTTATTTGGGTTTAACGCCGTTTTTTTTAACAATTTTTCAGTTATATACGACGGCTGAATCACCTAACAAGTTTTCCTGGAAAGTATTAAAACCAGTACTAACTTACCCTTCCATAAGGAACTCGCAACTTCCCCACATGAGGAAGAAAAGCGACTTTGAGGTCAAAATTCAATGGAAGGGTATGACCTGTCACGACCGAGATTCAAACCTAGATTGCCAGGTAAAAAACCCAGGGCACTAACCACTGGCCATTGAAAGGACAATTAGAACAGTATCTGCTTCAAATAATTGGGAAAAAAATTAAAAAGATTAATATTAAACTAATTTCTTCATAATTAAATGTGTAACCCAGCATTAAAATGAGAATGAAAGAGGCAACCGACAAGGATTCTTAGTTGTAGTAACTTAGTGGTAACTAAACATTCAATATCCAACAGAGACAATATTCACCTTAAAAAAAAAATTCTTTTTTCAAATACACTAAAAATTATAGAATGAAAAAAAATATTGATAAAAACAGAGAAAATCAGCTAAAATGGGGAAGTTAATTATCTTTTCTATAATATTAAAAACAAACCTTGGTAGCTTCCAGCTGATCTTCTAAAGTTCCAGAACCTTCCATCATAGATGCTCTGAAATATACATACAAGTCACAATTAGTACACTGACATTTATTTATCTCATATCAGACTTCAAGGCAAAACTGAAGTAACTCTTTTTTTTATCATAAAAAGCAAAGTCGGACTCAGAAGTGACTTGCACCTGATCCTTAGAGTAAAAATTCCTTAAAATACTAAATAGGCCTATATGGTTGTAGGTAAACGGTAACAAAAATACGGCAAAATAAATACTTGGAAGCATTGATAACAGACACACAACTAGTATAATACAAATACCAAGTTATCAAAGCCACACCCTTATAATTATACACTCACCTAATCATGGATTAAAATCTTACACATTATTAACAGAAGTTATGTTTACAACTATTTTTCTATAAATGACTTAAAATTTAAGTATCGATTCCAGTCATAGTACTTTTTTTCAATATTTATCAATCACCTACACCAAACTCTGGCAACTTACATAACTAGAGACTACAGGCAAGCCTTAACATTATAACTTATTAGTAAAAACAATGCCTGCTTGTATTAGTCCATCAAACAAAATTGACAAGATAACCAGAAAGCCTTCGTCTACAATGCAATGTATTGCATACAGAGATTGAGTGGGTGGGGTAACGACTCAAACTACTGATATCTACATATCACAATTCAGCCGCTGAAAGAACTTTTCAAACAATTAGACAGTTCAGCCAAAGACTGTATAATTATATCATACAAAGCGAAAAAGAAAATATCCTTGGGTTGCCATAATGGTAAGTTGATAGACAATAAAAAAAATGCAGGTATCTATAATACAAACTATTTTTCATGACTGGGACATTTTCATCTCAAGACTGATACGGCAATGTCAGGGATTCAAGCCTAGTCTCTATACAGCTATGGGAACCCTCATGTACTGAATATATGGGGACATAACAAGGCAATGAAAACTGCATGCACAGTTGTCATTTTAGTAAAAGAAACTGTTGAAGTAGATTTGTACTAAAATTGGTCATGATTCCAATACAACCTAACATGTGTGTCTGTCACATATAAACACATCGTTAAATACATCAGTTTCCACGACAAATTCATGACCCAAAATAAGTACAAAATCTCCATGTTGTGTAATTCAAGGGCCATAACTCTGACCAGTATTTATTCAAACATATAAGGTCATAAAGCGGTAAGCGTCACAACCCAACATGAAGACAGCCATATGTAACACATTCAATGATGATGTTATCATGTTTTCAGATGAAATCATTAGTCATGTCACACTCTCAATACTAGATCTACAGATTTATGCATTTTCTAAATAACAACAAGAAATAATGATAGTAAGTAAGTGGTCTGTATCATACATATATCTAAGACAAGACTGTTGAGATGAAACTGTTGAACAATCAGGGGACACATTCATATAAACAGAGAGAACTAAAACAATAAACTACAGTATTTTCTTCTAGATACAAATACTCTGTACGTCTGTAAGATCTGAGCTTAGGCCTAAAAAATAATGATTGTTTCTGGTTACATGCGCATTATGAATAGAGCACTCAGTAGGTAGGTTGGGCCTTTTCTTTTTTGCTCTTTGAGGTAAAAGTGAGCAAGTGGATATTCCATTCCTCAGGCTAATTAAAAGTATAGGATCGCAGGGAAAAATTATGGTAGGTCGAGCAACCAGAAACAAACAATATATTAAAACCTATTAATCAGTGATTTGTGACCAATATTTAATCTAATGTCTCTAATTGGATGATTCTGATTATCTTCTTATTGAGTTTGTTGAAATGAACTAGTCTTTGCCAGACTGGAAAATCTTTCTTCCATGTTCAATGAAAAATTACCAGAACTTAAAACATTTTTTCGGACATTTTTTAATCAGACACTTCAGGTGATACCTGACCAAGCATCGAACTATCTAATAGGTTTATCTAAATAATGACCTCAAGTCACAGATCAATTGGTTTTAAATACTAAGGTCAGAAATACCAATGGGGACATACAGTCAAACCTGTGAACAATGGCCACCTTTGGGAAAGGCAAAATGAGGCGCAAAACGAGGCCTTTACTGACAGGTGGCCCTTATTCAGAGGTCATTATGATCTTAATATTCAGTGACAGTTTAGCCTTTATTCACAAGGTAGCCTTTATTCAGAAGTGGCCGTTAACACAGGTTTGACTGTATTTTCAGAGTGTTTGTATGTTGTAACAACTAATTAACTGATATCAATATCATGCTTAGATAGACAATAAATCTGGATATTGACCCTCCATCAAGAAGCCACATCCTGGAATTTATCAAATAAGTAAATAAACAACAACATACCAAGTTTGCCATTATTACATCTACTGCTGTAATTCTTGTATGAGTTTAAGGTCTCAAACAAGTTAAAAATTTAAACATCAAAGTTTCAAAATCTTCATTTATGTTGTAACTTTAAAAATATCAATTTTAAACTATCAACTATAACCAACTAAATTAATGCATACATGAAAATGATTTCTGCCACGATTGTTTGATTTAAAAAAAATCCATTAAATTTAAGTGAAGGCGTTAATAATAGAAGTTAACTAACATTATAACAAATGGAAAGTAATGAATCCTAACTATCTAATACCTGTACAGTAGAGACAAAACACAGCATGGGATTAGTGCGAACTAAGGGCCAATTAGCGTATTAAAGTCTTTTTTTTTCAAGAGTGAAAAATTTGAAACACTAAAAAACATATTCTTATAGTAGCAGAAACAATATGAACCAGTCTGATCTTGACCTGCGAAAAGATGGAAATTCAAAATCATGTCAGAAAACTTTCAACCAGGTTTTTCTTCTGTAAAAAATGTGACAGAATACATTGATGAGGACAGCCAATTGATTACATAGAGAAGAAGGAGCATATTGATGATACATACCTTGTCTCTGTAAGCCATGAATGGAAGGCATTGGCAGCTTGTGCAAACTGTTTACGAAGTTGATCATTCTCTTCTTGTCTTTGTTGTTCATTAGCAAGATCTACATCCCTCTCCTGAGAATATATAGTAATATCTTGATCTAATTCTATAATAGGCTCTTCAAAATCACCACTGTCAAAAAGCACTTGACAGTTAAAATTTCACCCCAAAACAGCAAATAACTTGGTGAACAACAATATTGCAGGAAAACATAATCTAACTAAATCTTCAGCAAGCAGCATACAAAATTATGTCACCTGCAGTATTTAACAGGTATCATGTTAACTCACATCTACAGTGTCTTATGTCAGAAAAAGAAAGAGATTGCTTTCTTTTTGTTTTGTTTGTTTGAGTTTTACGCCCCTTTTCAATAGTCAGAGCCATATGAGGCAGACAGTTTACCTAACCATCGTTCCTGGGAAGAACCAGTACTATATACTCACATCCTTCGTAAGCAACTGCCTTCTTTCTCACATAAAGAGCCATGGTCCGTAGCAGAACTTAAACCCATGATCCACTATAACCAGTACTAACCATATTCTATCCGCAAGCTACTACCAAGCTACCCACATAATTCAGAGGTGGAGGACAATTTAACATAGGATATTATATCTTCAGTGGAATTTGTCACGGACAGTGTGAGCCTTACCTTGGGCAGTCTTTGAATTAATTTTTTGCGACAGGTTGCCCGACTATATACTTTATGAAGGAAACTCCGTAAAACTAGGTTGTCCCCCAAAAGACTTAAAGAAGGAAAAAAATCCACTAATTCGAAGACTGCTTGGGATGTGTTACTTTTGCCGAAATAAATTTACTACTCATTTTGAGTAGTATATTATTTAAAACCAGAAGAGTTGAGGAATGCATCCGAGAAATAAAAATGCTAACCTTGATGATTTTCTGTAAATTGTTCCATGTTTCCTGTAAAGCTTCCATAGTAAACCATGTGTATGGATTAGGTCCAACATTAAAACTCTTGATCTCTTTATCAAGAGCAGCTAACTGGTTGAAATCAGCCTGGGCAGCTGACAGGGAAGCTTTAAATTGTTCATGATTCTCTCGCAGATGCTGTAAGTGATTAAACAAGTAGATAATGATAATAAAATTTCTGCATGAGTGAAAGTTTAACATTTTGAAGAACTGGAAATCTTAACCTCTGTATAGAAGAAACAATAAAACGATAAAAAAAAAAATTCCAGAAATTCTGATATATTCGGGAAATCAGTTTCTTTGCAATCTTATTAGTCCATAATCATCCACAATTCTATCATGAATAAGAATTCAATTTTGCCACACAAGAATTATATACATAGATACTACATAAATATTTTTCAAATTGTATTTTACACTGTAATTAAAAATTCATAAGTCATTTCCAAAAATAACAAGTATAGTGTAGAAATTGCTTAATATTACTAAATGTTCCAGATACCACAATTTACTAATATTTTACAGCTAATTCGAACAAGAAAGTAACAAATACTTACTCTAATTTCCTCTACCGAGTTACATCTTACAGGGTCGGTTAAATCTTCCTCAGCATTTTCAAACCATGAGTTGAAGGCGGATGCCTTCTTAGCGAAAGCTAGGTAGAGGTCCTCAATCTGCCGGTATTGATCTTGCAGACGTAGCAGTGTCTGCTTGCGCTGGTCAGAGTCGGCCAACAGTTTCTGCCATCTAAGTATAGAAAAATAACACAAAGTCAAACCTATCCAAACACATATTTGTGAACAAAAGGGCCATTGTGATTTGTGAAATAGTTAAAATTATTAAATGATATCCCTGTCTTCCAAGTTCCAATAAAAATTCATAATTATCAAATAAATAAATAATACATATTACATAATTATCAAATAAATAAACAATATATATTATATTACATAATTATCAAGTAAATAAATAATGTCTATAATAAGGTCAGAGTTTTGTTTATTGTATTGTCACCCCTATTAAAAGGGCCAGCCGATTTTGCTTATGAGACACCTATCTACACCTATCTTTTGTATGCACAGTATAGTGAGTGAGTGATTGAAAGTCAGCGACCATTCGACCAAAGAGTCGGGTCCAGTCTTTATCACAGACCATACAGAATAAATAATATTACCTTGCCATCACATCACTGTAACGTTTCTCTATAGCGGGAGTCTGTGCGTGTTGTGATGCGATCAACTGATCCTTCAGCGCAGTTATTGTCTGTATGCCCTCCTTCTCAAATGCTTGTAGACCAGCATCGAAAGTGTCCTATAACATATACATACAAGCTTATTTTAGTTTTTTTATAAAGTTAGTTTTTTTCAAGCTACTCATCCTGCTGGATGACAACCTTAGTATCTTAACTAGTTCTACAATGATTTTAACTCATTCTGAGTCAAACCCTACTCATAATTACAAGCAGACGAGTGGATTTGTTGAGCCTTGGCTAACTTCCGTGAGCTAGCATGGAAAGTATCCATTAGTTCAAACACAGAAAATGTGGTAACCGTTTATTATACATATTCATGAAGCATATTATTCAGTACAAATGATTTATCTGACTAACAAAAATTAACTAACAATACATTTTATTTACCAGTAGGCTGTCATAATCAAAGTCATCCTCACATAAATACAAATCATACAAGACTAACCATAAAAGACTTAAGTTAATTATACAGATCAGACATAAAACTTAAGGCAGTTAATAAAACACAATTCAAAAAGACATACACCTAAGGCAAACAGAATTCAGTTATAAGCAAATAAGATGTATTTCCTTTAAATGGGGTTAGACTAAATTCTGTAATTCAAATTGTATTAAAGTGATCAGACTTTTTTATAAACAAATGCGAAAATGTGATGGAACATGATACATAATAAACAAGTCACTAGAATATGAAGGATGAAATGGTGCGGGGTAAGGTAACATGATGACTGATGATAATATACAGTACGGCATAGATAGGAATATATCTTTCTTAATAAATGATAGCTCATTATTTGTATGTTCAGTCAAACTTGTGCTAGTGGCCACTTCGAATAAATGCCACCCTGTGAATAAAGGTCATTCTTTTAAAAACTGTCAATGACTATTTTAGAACAAAATGACCTCCAAATAAAGGTCACCTGTCAATAAAGACACATCTTGTACTTCCTAAGGGTAGCCTTTGTTCACAGATTAGACTGAATACATACATAGCTGTATGTTTAACAATCTGTCAAACTTTACAAAATATGAGGACATATCACAAAATTGAGAACACTTAAAAATATGTTTGTACAAATGACGGTTAATGTAAACTTGTTCGATAAAAATTAAGTTTTTTTTTTGACATAGGGCAACTTAAGGTAGCCTACCATTTTCAGGGGGGGGGGGGGGTAGGAAGAGGAAGACGCTGGTAAAATGGGCTGGTGTACACGAAAGAGGTCAATTTGGGGAATATTCACATTATATTATTTGGGGATAATGATTAAATAATGACTGTATTCCACTTTACCTGAATTATTTAATATAATCATAATTATAGGTAAAACCTTTTCAAATGGAATTCATGAATACCAGGGCTTTTTTTCACAGGTTGGGGAAGGGGCCTTTTCTTTAAATTTGGGGAATAATAACGCATAATTTTAGCAAAAGGGGAAGAAAAAACTTGATGTAAATTGAATTTTTGGAGAAAACTGCATGATTTTGAAGAATTTTCCTGAGGGGAAGACGCCTATAAACGGCCCCTGCTAAAGAGGGAAAAAAGCCCTGAATACTTTATTGTTTTCTTGAACTATTAATGAATTGTTCATGAAGTATGCATTACTATTTGACAGAGGAACTGAAATGCAGTCGAGTGATATTTAACTGGTACGCGTGAGAATTTTCACAAATTACCATGGATGAAAATCAAAAAGTGACACACATAAAATCGTGTGTGAAATTCATGAGACCGGTGATTTAGCACAGAAAAGTGATTATTATTATTATTGTGCCTCTTATATTCTGCTACGTGGCACACAGAGGTTATTACAAGTAATTCTTAAAAGCAAGACCATACATAAAACATTAAATAAACCATGTAATTCAAAAACAATGTTCCTTTCAAATGCAAAACGTGAATAACTTCTTGGATCATGAAACAGTTAATGCTTAAAAGTTTAGTTTATACATATTACTTTAAATTGATTGAAGAGCTTATATTAACAACTCCTGATGACTGCTTCTTGGATTTTTACCAGTACTAGCCCCGAAAGAAAGGATCGTGAAGGTTCCAGTCAAAGTCTTCCACTGACATTTTATACCAAACTGGTAATATTACGTAAGTCATACAGTGAGGATTGAAAACAAGGGAGGTAATTTCAGTGACATATAGAGGCAATCGGAACTCCTTGGCGTTTTGTCTAAAGAAAATGCCTCGGACATAATTAATAGAAAGGCCGCCATATTGTTGATGTTGTTCCGAGGCAACTTTCCATCATGGCTGACCCTGGAACAACCTGCTTCTCTTTGAATGGGAACTTGATGCCCATTTTATCAATCGCCAATGATAAACACGTCTGCGGCTCTGAGAATAATTCTTGAAAACGAATGCCTAGTGTTGAAAAAGTAGTGACCGGAAACCACATAACTAAAATTTGTAAACCTACACTTATGTACGAGGCATATTTCTCAGTGACGGAAATGCCCAAGTAGTTACGATTGATATAGAGGTATAACACATGTTTGGTAGATACTGGTTGGTAAAAGTGAGGTATGTATGTCTGACCTTCTGACTGAGTAAAAGACTGGATACTGATGTAGCAAGACGTGCCTATAACACCATCATGCAGGTTTGTCAATATACATACACCAACAATATTATACAATCATGACATAATTCATTCTTTAAACAATGTGTTATCATAGTTAATTTCAACATTATTTAAATTAATCACTGAACTGATTATTCTAATATGTTAAAACTATACCAAAGATTTTTAACATTATATATCTAATAATACAGTAATTAATTAATAATTAATAGCTTAATCTCTTTAAACACATACTTCACTATCAAGTGTGTCTAGCTACTGGTATATGAGTCTGACATAATAAAGTAGAAGGTTAAAGAACAAATTCTCACAATAAAATGAAGAATATGAATATTAAGTCACAATTAAAGTAAACTTACATTCAGCATATGTGCAGCTTACATTACGCTTAAATCTGCTTAAGTATAAGTCATCCTTAAGTAACAACCATACAAAAAAGACACTATATGTTAAAATTCTCCAGAGATTTCAGTTAGTAAGTAGGTTCTATACTACAGATCACCAACATATCAAATACAACACTTAAAACAAATAAACAGTGTTAAACGATCTACAATAGAAATTGAACAGATTTTTTCCCATTCATAAAATAAACAATAACTGACCTGTTTTGTAAGGAGGGTCTGAACCGAGGAGAGGTCACGACCATAGTCGTCAGAGCGAACTTGATTTTCTTTATCAGCAATCCAGCTCTCGACGACATCGGTCTTCCAGATAAATTGTAAGAAGGCGGAGTTATCAATAAGACCCGCCTTCCTGAGGGCCGCAGCTTCATCAAGGGCAGATAACTTGTCTTGTAGTCCTTGGTTACGCTGGGAGATAGCTTCCTTGTTATGGTTGCCCTTAAGAAATGCAAAAAAATAAATAAATATTCACTTGCAATAATGTGAAAAAATATGTACATTCATACACAGAAAGTTTATGTGAAGGTACTGTAATAGAGTAAACAAATTGCCACTTGTTTAAAGGGGCATACCCTACAACTGACAAACATTCTGTGAAAGTGTAAAAATGTGCTAGATGTATATGTAAAACAATATATAATGGATAATTGCAGGAAGAACATGGGTCATAAAATGACTAGTTTAGGTACTAGCCGCAAAAAACATAGCTATGAACAATAAATCTCTTCCATCCAAAAATTTCCATGACTAAATGTATGTGTCACAAATACATATTTTTTATGATTTTGTTTTTAATTGGATGAATTTTTGGCTGAAACTTCCTTCGTCGGCTTTTTTCTTTACAAGCTTCTAATTTATCATCATTTTGCTTTAATTCTAAATGCACCAAGTTGTAGGGTATGCCCCTTTAAAGAAATGTAAGAGGATTATGAGTACATATTCAAAACAAAATTAACAGATAACAAGAGGTGTTTGTGAATGGATGCCCCCTAAAGGCCAACTGGATAGTATAGACCTACTGACCTAAAAATCAATAGGGGTCAATTACATGTGATGACCAACCTCCCAACCAAATCTAAGGAGCTAAGGCCGAATAGTTATCTAGTTATCGCTTGACAAGGTTTGGTTACAGACAGACTGTCCAAGTGACATGTTCAAAGCAATATTTCATCAAAAGGGGGCATAATTATCGTATAAATGGTAGACAAAAACTTTTTTACCTCACAAATTTAAATTCTTAGTGTCGGAGGGTAAGAAAAAATCGTTTTTACTTCTTTAAAATCAATATGACCACAAAAGCACTGTATAAAGCATGACCAGGTGCCTTAAAGATTTTGAGAAACAAACAATAATATATCATTTCAGTCTTACAGTCCTTTGTTTTAGGAAAAGGGGAGGACACTGGGCACTGATCAAAGGGGGAAAATATACAAAAGAGGCAAATTTAGGAAATATTCACAATGCGAAAAGAGAAAATTTATTATTTTGGGGAAAATTTTGCTGATTTTCCGAGGGGAAGACACTAATTATCATCAGTGTCACTTTCTTAGTAAAAAAAACCTGTTCTGGGTACAAGCTTACCTCCTGCATAAGTTTTTCACCCTCTTTCTGTACTTCTACACATCTGTCTCTGTGCACCTGGAAATCTGTCTCAAATACTTCATGTTTCTTCAATAGACCCTAAAATAAAAAGAAACAAAAAACATGTACAAAACATATGTTAAAAAAATTACATACCAATATGCCTAAGTACTTTCCCCTTCCAAAATATTATTTCAACCTTTTATACAAAATTATGCTTGCTTTCTTATAAACATTCCTGTTTCATTTGAGTTTCAATCTTGCAACAAGTCAACTGTATATAGTAAGGAATTAAAAGATATTTTTTTTTACTGAAAAGCAAACATATTTCAATTACTATTATTATGTACAACGTTTTTAGCTTAGACTTGGTTTAAGAAACACAATGTCCACACAAGAAATCTGCTCATCTGTTCTTACAGGTAAAACATCTTGACAGGTAAAAATGGAACTTTTGACTATAAATATAGAGAAAAATAATTTTCTAGTAACAAAATCTGACAATCTTGCATAGATCAACTCACTTGTACAGCAGCCATTGTATCACCAAGATCGCCACCAGACAGGAGACGTTGTTTCTCGGAAATCCAGGCTTCTTCTTCATCGACATTAGCACTGAACTGTTGGAATGCATAGGATTCTTCCAACATCTGTCCTCTGTAATGTCAAGGATAACAAGTTAGTGCATTAATACAACTTGAAGCTGTCTAGCTAAGGGTGGGATGATTGGTAGTTCTACCTTGGTGTAAACCAGGGGTGGAGGTTATAAAACTTCATATCAGTCTTCAAGCTCAAATCTTATATCTTGTCTTTTAAAATGTCTAAGTTAAATATATAAAAAAATGTATAAAAAATTTTAAAATGCGACGTCATTTCCGTTGTGATGATTTATTTATTTATTATCCTGAAGAAGCCAATGCGACGAAAGGTAGATATAATAAATTAATCGTTTTCATGTTTCCTGTTTGGTGATTTTTCATCTTTATTAAGTTAAATATAATCAGACAATAATGACATCATTAATACATTATTCTGACAGTATAACTGATTTAAAAATGTATCTAAACATTTATTAGCTTTATTTCATCAACAAGAAAACATTGAGAATGGAATTGAGATTTGAGCTCAGAGACTGTTCTCAAGATTATAACCTCAGGGCCAGGGGTCTTCATCCACTGTTAAAGCTGGGAAGTGACTAAATGACCCTAGCAGCTGGTATGATATTAAATCCCAGAGAAAAATAGCAATCAACTAGGAACCAGCTGCTACATTACAATCTAAGTCCTGATTAACCCTATTTTTTCTACTGACTCATTACTTTCTTTTCAGTCTCAAGCATTTTTCTCTGTCCAGTATCTTCACGTCAATATAAACTGTACGTCTAAACTTAAAAAGAATTATTGTTTAAAACAATTTGGCCGCCTACACGACCAAGGATTTTTTAGGGAAAAATGCAAACATGTTTTCCATGAGTTTATACCAATGAATTGTTTTTAGTTACCTTCTTTCAGCCATCTGTTTAAGTTCGTCCCAGCTCTGAGCAAGTTGTTCCAATCTATTTTGTATATCAGCTGTGTTAATATCTGACTCACTGATCAACTTAGCTCCTGTTTCTTGTACAGCCTGAAATATTACACAAAAAGGTTATAACATATAAATAAGCAAGCTATTCATATACCTAGCAATTCTTATCTACACAGACAATTCTTCTTGGAATAACTGGATCAAGCTATTTTCACAGCAATGAACATGGAACCATTAAAATCCATATAAAAAACTTAAGGTTTACTGAGTATGAAGGCTAATTACAACATAAAAATGATTTAGTATAACTCTTTCTTGTTATGTATATCATTCTTCTGTATCTTCAGATTTAATGCCATTTTAAACATAATTTCAGTCATATCGTGGCAGGCAGTTATCCTAACCAGCTTCCCTGGATTACAATTAGGCCTAAACCAGTACTAACCACATTCAATTTGCAAGCAACTACCACATAATTCAGAGGTGGGGGACAATTTAAGATGTTATATCTCTATCTTGTTATGACCAAACTTGCGTGAACTATTACCTGGATGGCGGGTTCATGGCTTGTCAGTTCAGCATCGAGACGCTTATGTTTCTTGCGAAGATTCTGTACACCAGTTAAGTCTTTACCGTAATCTTCAGATCCAACAAGAAGCTTCTTCTCCCTGTGGTGATAATAATTATAATATTATAATAAAAATAAAAATAAAACAACATCCATAAAGTTATACAAATATCAATCAAAGTACTGAAAGTACTCATGAAAACTGAACTTACTTAGACTCGCACGGACACATGGAGTGGGAAATAGTTTAACAATTATATGGCAGACATAGAGAAATGTGTGCTTTGGTCCGAATAAATATTCAGTTTCACGTGTGCTGAGTGAATGACGGCTATGGAATGCTGAACTATCATTCAGTTTCCAAAAATTATAACAATGATAATGGTAAAATCTGTAACAATGGAAGATGATGAACAAAGACAAATGATGAAATCATTTACATGAACATTCTAGTAAAACAACTAAATAAAACAGAAATCTGAGAAGATTTTCGGCCAATTAACCCTTCTTTTACCTGAGTGAAAGAATAACAATTTATAGCAATCTTCATGACCATAATTCAAAACATAATTATTATGATTCAATAAGGAAATTTTCTCCACAATAATGAATTTTAACAGAATAAGAGCCAGATTAAGAACAATGTAAACAAGGCAAGATTTGAGGAACACAGAGAAGAGAGAATCTCATGATTTTGAATCATAAATCTTTTTTCTTTCAGGCCATCAGGTTCAATGTAAAATACAAATTGCAAAAAAATATTTCCTACCTATCTACCCAGTGAAAATTCTGTGGGTAGATTTACAACAAACAAATATTTATGGATGACCCAATTATTTATAATGTATGATTCAATAAGGAAATAAGACATAATAAGAGCCAGACTAAGAACAAAGGAAATAAGACAGATTGAAATAATACAGAGAAGAGAGAATCTTGAGTTATATATTTTTTCTTTCAGTAAACAAAAGCAATCAATGAAATATCCAATTAGAACAAGTTATTAACAAGAAGTGTTTGAGAAACACAGACACCCGCTAAAGGTCAACTGCATAGTATGACCTTGACCTACTGGCCTCAAAATGAATAGGGGTCATCTACATGTGATGATCAACCTCCGAACCAAATCTTAGGCCAAATAATTATCTAGTTATTGCCTGGATAAGGTTTGGTTACGGAGGGACCAACCGACCAACTGACCAACATGTGAAAGGCATGATAGCTATTATAGAGCTCAGAATGAAAACATGACCTTGAACTAACATATCCACAGGCAACATGAAGTTTCCATTATGATAATATGAAGCTATGAGTGACTTAGTACAAATAAGAACATTAATACATCTATAATCATATATCTATTACATGCTATTAAGAAAATAAGAATAATGATACAATCAAGTAAAGAATATTCTTGTTCATAAATTATTAGAAACTTAGTTAAGTCAGGAATAGAGATCAAATACATTCAAACATTCTCAGTGTATAACACAATCAGTGTACGGTGTAGATATTGAATCACCTCACCAGGTTACGTACCAATCAAACACATCTACTCCTGAGTACCTACACATACATTATACTTATTGTTAGATTCATTTATAATGATAAAGTTATGCTTTATAAAGACAAGGTTCTAATTAAGACATCAAAAATTGAGGGTCAAACATGAACCTTGACCAATTATAATTTAATGAGTCAGCAAAATTGCTTGCTACTGTAATAGCAAATATGACCCATTGATACAAATTATCAATAGTCAGAAGCCTTAACTTACTAATGTCAAGGGTCAAAATGCCATTTAAAGGGTCAATGAAAGCCCTGGAAGTCTTTGGAGATGAAATATTTGTTTCTAAAATCCTTGACATGTATCTAACTAAGATTATTTTGCATACTATCTGTGTATGCATTTTCAACACTATCAACAAATCAAAAATGAATTCTTCATAAAACAAACTAAAATGCTTTCACCAATACAAACAGATGACTTACATTACAACTTTATGTTAATATTTTAAATCTGATTTCAATCTGTCAATTTTGTCTATGAAAACTTCCGGGAAAGAATTTAACTAATGAAATCAGGCAACCTGATGATGATCTTCAGTTTTGTGGCATGTTTCAAAATTCATCAAATGATTTTATTCAATTTAATCAAATGATAAAAAATAACGGGACAAGCTGATGTGTTTTGTTTAGAGAGGATTTCGGATTAGGGAGGTCTGACTGAGCTAAGAATGTATGAAATCTATTTTTTTAAATGAGACGATACTTACTTAATCCATGCTTCCTCGTCATCGATGTCTCTCAAGAATTGATGCATGGTGTTAGCTTCGTTCAATCTTGTCTTTCGTACAATAGCGAGTTCTTTGATCCTGTGAATGAGGATAAACACGTCATGAACAATATAATAATAAATAAATTGGTAATTTTTATCTAAATACTAAAATTATGATGTAACATTTTACACACACTGTTCACTATATATGAAAGTTTGAACTTCATAACTATGATGAAATTGGTCATACATTTATATTTCAGACATCAAAACATCACAGAATATTTTATTCATCAATATAAAAGTAACAGTGTTGTAATAAAGCAAATTCAAAGGACAGGGGTATGTATCACTTTATGCCCTTTCGCTACTTTGAATGGCGGGGGCATAAAAACCAGTACAATTCGGAACTGAGAAAAAATGGAAATTCCAGCATATTGCGGAAAACTTTCACCCCTGCATTACAAAGATCAGGTATTACTTACTTCTCATATCTCTCATTAATGGTTCGTTTCCTGACTTCAATACTTTCAGCATCCCACACACCACTATCAATGAATTGATCGGCCTGTGAATTAAGATCTTTGATACGATCTTCATGAGCTGCTATATCAGCTTCCAGGAGTTGATGCTTCTTGGACAGGTTCTGTACTGATGCTAGATCTTTACCATATTCCTCAGAGGCCAACATTTGTTCAACCTGATAGTAAAATAATTATATATGCATTGATGAAAATTAAACAAACCAACACCAAAAAGTATGCTAGTATATCAGTGTTCTCCAGAAGCCCTGGGTCTGACATTATAAAACTTAAGATCAGTCTCCGAGCTCAACTCTCCTATTTTGTCTTTTAATGTTTTAAATTGATTATGATCAGGTAGTAATGATATCATTTATACATTAGTCTGACAGAATAATTGATGTTATTATGTGTCTTAACATTTATCAGCTGTATCTATAACTCAGAAGTGCCTGGGCCAATTGGGCTGGTTATCGAACTTGACCAAAGATCTCATGGCCATAAACATTACCATAAAGTTTTGTGAGGATCCGAATAAAACTGTTTGAATTAGAGAGCAGACACCGTTACGGACGCCCACCGCCTGCCGTGGGTGTTCCTATAATACGTATGTATCATAGAAAGTCTTTCAGAGCAGATTAAATTGACCATAACTTTGCCATTTTTTTAGATATCTTTATTTTCTTTTTTTTTTATTTTACTCAGGAATCATGGCTCTTTCAGAAGAGATAAATCCGGAATACTGTCACCCCTGAAGATAGCTTACCTCACCGAGCCAGAATTCAATATCTTTAACACCAGCATTGTAGGTCTGTTGTTTACTGGCTTCCTTCAGCTTGTCACTCTTCTCAGCGCTTTTAGCGACCAGAGTCTCCCACTGTGAGGCGAGACTTTCGAGACGAGCTTGCACGGCAGCCTCGGAACCTGCACATTGTTTCTGATCAATCAATGCTGTAATATAAACATTTTTTAATAGTTAAACATGTAACAATAGTGGTAATGTATAATTATATTGATGTACAGTAACACCTCTGAAAACTAGGAACCATTCCGGACTGGGCCAAGAGTCTGGTCTTCAGAGAACTCTTATTTTCAGAGAACTTCAGATTAAGTCCAAAAAGATGGGAATTGAAAAATTTTCTGGTTTACAGGGAGTCCTGTTTTCAGGGGTTCTCCTGTATATACTTCATGAAATAACTTTAATTAAGTAACATCAAATGTCAAGGATAACATAAATTAAACCACTGATTACGAACCTTGTCCAGTTCCTAGCAGAGCTTGTAATCTGTCAGCATTGGCTGCTAATTCTGCTTCAAATCCTTGATGCTTCTGATGTTTACTCTATAATAATAACAAATAATGTACAATATGGTAAAAAAAATACATTAATTAAAACCTTCTAACTTTATTGTTCACTCAATTTTCAAACTCGAAGAAAATTTCAATATTTTAAATACCAAGGTCAGACAGTTATCTCTCAAAGGCCTATTTAATTAAGAGCCTAATCATATTTAATTGAGACAAAATATGAAATAAATGCTAGAAATGGCTAAAATATCTTAAGCTCTAAAACTGAAACACAAATCTGCAATCAACATTCTGTTAAAAAGGTTAGTAACCAACATTCTGGTTCTCATTAAGCACAATAAAATGACCTAACTAAATCTTGTTAGCAAAATCATATGATAATTAAGGCTGAAAATAAAAACAAGTTTGGTTGGAGTGCTCAGGTAGCACTTGGTAGGTAGGTAGGGATTTTGTTTTATATATAACCAAAAGTAAAAATAAAAGAAAAATGCCCCCTCCCCCCAAAAAAAAAACATTTTTATTTATTTTCTAGGATTTTCGTGAGTAGGTAGGAGCACTCCAAACAAACTTATCTTTTTTTTCAGTCTAAGGCCTTTTTATGTCATTTTTGTGCCCAGTATTCAGCCCCGTTCCTCAAAGTAAAAACTATATATTTTTCCGTACTGTGAGAAAAATTTCCCCATAAAATTACTTAAAATAGTAGTCTTGAAAAAAAATCCCCAATTCAGTGATTCCCACTTAGCATTAATGATTAAGATTTAACCTGAATATTAGCAGGATCCTTGTAGGATTCATCACTAGCAATCTGTAGTTTCTCCTGTAACCAGTTCTCCATCTCATCAGCGTCACGAGAGAATTGTTGTAAAGTTTGGGCTTCACCGAGCTTGGATCGATTATCAATCAATGCATCTTTGAGTTTAGTCCATCTAAAACAAGTAAAACACACATATATATATATAGTTACACATAAGTCACACAACAAGCTTTATCTTAATTAAGGTTCGTCTCTTTTTAATAAATAAGAGGTTCTGTGTCAGCCAAAGTAATTACCATAAAATACAATCATCAAATCTTAATCAATGGATCACATTTAATACAAAGTATCATCAGCTTTCCATTTTCATTGTTTTCATCTAAATTAAAAGAATTCATACCAATATATGTAATTTCTAGATAAACAAGAGCCCTGCTAGCAGTGCCAATGCTCATCTGTTCACTGCCTCAGTGAGATCTACTCCAACATTAAAAATTTTTTCAAATAAGAGAATATATTAGCAGATAAGAGTTAAACACTCACCTGTCAAGTACAGCGTCACGTTTGCCTTCTATGGCATCAGCATCATAATGCTCACCACCAATCAACTGGTCAGCAAACACCTGGAGTGCCTGTATCTTCTCTTGCTGTAAAAACCAATTAGATCCCATAAGGATATTTTGAAACACAAATTCAGCATTTCAAGCTTATAGAGAAGGAATTGCGCTGTTTGGTTCAATGACACTTTGATTTGTCAATCAGCAGAGACGAAGAAATGTTTTGTTATGATGTGGAATACAATCTAAAAATAGACTAATTAGGACAGACATGAATAATGTTAGTTCTAAAGATGGATCAGATAAATCCTCTACAAGAACCCCAAAAGTATTGTATGCCTATTCATTGACAGGAACTGCAGGGCAAGAGTACACTAAGCTAGCTGACAAGGAGAGGGACGCTGGACAAGGAACTCAAGACCATCTCCATGTCCTGTAATGAGGAAAAAGCATGGGCTCAGGACCGGCCAAAATGGCGTAGAGTGGTGGATGACCTATTCCCCCATGGGGTGAAGAGGACTAAAGTAAGTAAGTAAAGTTCTGCAGATAAATCACATCGCCAGGGCCCTAGCTGCACTTCCGGGGAAGGGGCCCGGGGCCCTCAGGTAGGGGAATTTCGCGTCATTTTGAGGAAAAAGGGGAATTTCAGGGGATTTTTCAGCTGCCTTATAAACTTGCAATAAACATTTTAATCTTAAAATAGCTGTATTTAGATACATTACATACATTAATATACAATTAATCAAAGGTTAATAACTTAATATCAACCATTTAAGCAACAACAAAAAAAAATTATTTTTTTTTTTTTTTTGAGGGGAATTTTTATCAAAAATAGGGGAAAAAAGTATATTATTTTAGGAGGGGAATGGGGCCGAAGATATCCATATCTGCACATGACATACCTGACTACTAATGGCTCTATCAAAGTCCTCGTGCTTCTTGATCAGACTTTCAACGTTGTCCCCGTCAACTTGATCCCCTGATAAGAAAGCCTCTCTGGAAGCCATCCAGTATTCAGCTTGTTCACAGTCTCTATAGAAGAGTTGTAACTCCAAACATTGATCTAGCTTCATTCTACGCTGAATCCAAGCTCTAAAAAAATAACATATCATTTAATTTTCATATAATTATATGACTATCATCTGGATACATAAATACGAGTGTTTTTATAAGAAATATTTGAATTATGGCAAACTTTGTTTTAGGACATTCCAAACAAATGAGTAAATTTTAAACAGAATAATGTAGGTATTAAGAATATCACCATGAATACCAGAATATTACCATGGATACAAAACATCACCATGGATACAAGGATATCACCATGGATACAAGGATATTACCATGGTTACAAAAATATCATCATGGATACAAGGAAATCACAATAAAAACAAGAATACCACCATGGATACAAGGAAATCACCATAAAAATAAGGATATCCCCATGGATACAAAACATCACCATGGATACAATGATATCACCATGGACACAGAACATCACCATGGATACAAGGATATCACCATGGATACAAAACATCACCATGGATACAATGATATCACCATGGATACAAAACATCACCATGGTTACAAGAAAATTACCATCGATACTAAAAGTTACTGTGGATACTTACTGTTCAAGCTCTTCTCTAGCCACAGCCAATTCTTCAAGTCTGGTTTTAACATCATCACTAGCATAGTGCTGGTTAAGTAACAACTGTTCTCCAAATGATTCGAATGCTTGGAAAGTACCAGATCTAGCATCAATCTCAGTACGATGTTCCTACACAGCAAATATAACAGTAACACATAAAATACCACAGTAAAATGTATGTATTTATATCACCTCAGTGCACCAGTAACCTGCTTATATACATAATTAACAAAGAGAGTAATAATCTATAGTTTAGTGCTGTTTTATTTACCCTAAACACATGAATACATTACCCTGTAACCTGGTTCAACTGAAACTCAACATAAATAAACATATTTGTTATAATTTCCATGTACTTAGTGAAAGCATGATGTGCAAAATGCATTTTAACAGCATGAACGCATGATATTCCTGAATAACAATGATTTGGTCATAATTCACCTGTCACCTGAGTCAATCTAACAGCACTATATAACAATACAGACATAATCTTATACCTGACATTTAACAAAGATATCAACATAAATACACATTGAATCGCAGAGAAGCGTCACAGCCAATGTTCACACATAAGTAAAACAACAGAACAATACGAGAAAATTACATCAGAAGATATAAAACATTTTCTTAAAATAGAGAAGGGAACTTTAAACCACAGGACAATGAACAAGGAACTGTACGAGTCAAAGTCTGCTACGATGAAAAATGCTGAAACATTATTAGAAAATATGATATTCTGTAATACAGCAAACAATTTCCCAAAATGGTAACACCACATTTTTACAGAGTAAGCCATTTCTTAAGCTTAGCTTGTCTTCACAGGAGAATACAAGCCATGAATACAACTATTTCTGGCCCACATTTCCAAGATTTCCGTAAAATGCAACAGGCAAAATGACAAAATGCAAGGCTACCAAATAGAATAGTCAAACGTGTGTTACCAGCCACCCTAGGAATAAATGCTGTTCTTTTAAAAACCTTCATTGATAATTTAGTACAAAATGACCTCAAAGCAGAGGTCACCTTTTTTGTATTTTCTTAAGGGTGACTTTTGTTCACAGGTTTGAATGTATAACTTAATAACAAGCTAACATAATTCACAGTCCCTCACACAAACACATACAATGCAGTTAGCTGTAACATTATTATCATAGTTAAGACTTAACAAGGGAGGTAAGGCTGCATGACTTCACACATATCATCTGTAAAAAAATATATCTTAACACACATATATCTATTAACTATGCATCTAAAGTAATAACGGAAGATCATTCTGAGAGAAAAGTCAGTCAGTTCTTAAAATTTAACACACCATGTCCTATGAAGTTTCAAGGGTATTAAAAATCTAGATATAAAATAAAGGATATTTTTCCCATTGAGTTGGATTTTTTCCAAATTAATCACATTTATAAATTATACAGCCTTTTCCTGTTTGGTAACAGAAACATAAGTGTTTACAATCATTTAGGTCATAATTTTCTCTTTATGAAGTGATCAACCATTCCTGTATAGCATAAAGTGAAACTGAACCATGCTGTTAGTAACTTTGTATGGTATCATATTATCAAACAATCTTGTATCAGTGAAGGGGACACAAACAAGAACAGTCAAACCTGTGTTAGTGGCCACCTCCAAATAAAGGCCACCCTGTGAATAAAGGCTATTCTTTAAAACCGGCATCGATTATTTAGAACAAACTTTCGTTTTTACCTAGGATGGCCTTTGTTCACAGGTTTGACTGCAGTTCTTATATTTTTTCTATACTATGTAACTCACATATCACAACACATTCTTTCTATGGTGTTTTTATCGATCATCAAAATCCTCAACACAAATACAGACTAAAGAGACCATTGTGTGACTCAGGCTTTAGAAATTAATTGACTGAAATTGTATAACAATTCACTGTATACATCTTCATTTGTCCTAGAAATCAGGCAAAGTGCTTAAATCAAGGACCCAGAGACAGAACAGAGAGAAACCTGATCAGCTGCTCAGACATTCCCATGGCACTATAACAGTCTTGGAAATAATTCTGCAGGGAAATATACAAAAAAATTGTACTATCAACAAGATAAAAAACTGAATAATTAGATTCCAGTGGCTTATCTCTTTAAGTGATTTTTTATGTGAGAATTTTGATGATAAAACGTATTTCGGACATTACTAAATTTCATGATTAATTCTAGCAATAACAATTAATACAGGTATTTGGTAGATCAACATGGTTGACTGTAGGGATAAAACTTTGCACATCCATTCACATACAAGCTATGCTGAAATAAATTAGAGAAAAAAGAATGGAATTAGTAATAGGATAATGCTATTAATTTCTGCTGCTTCACATTAAAAACATTTGATCCATTCATAACTTCGCAGCAGGCCAGCATGACATAAACACGTGCATATTAATGTCACAATGCACGTGCAGCACGAGCTGCGTCACATGCATTTTGTTCACCTCATCTTCTGGCTCCACCTCCTCACCCTCGGCTTGTGGTGGTAACTGTGTAATACCATAATGACTCACAATCTCTGAACTGAACATCTGCAAATTGACAGTTTGAGGATCGGTTGAGGTCTGCTTGAGCATTTCGAAATTCTCACACGACGGGATGGGAGGGGGGTCTCCTAAATCCTGGAAGTTTCAGTTACGAATTTCAGCATGTTGACTTAAGTTTAAATTTGTGTAGCTTGAATCAGTCAAGTTATTAGTAGAAAGTGGATCTAACTGATGATTTCTGGGGTCCCCTACTTGCTGTACAATATTTAACATGAACTCAGATAGGGGAGTATGTATGACAATAGTCTAAACACAGGGAAAGTAGATGTACAGTTACTACACAAGTAAACGTTATTAGACATGAAATGACAGACTAATACAAGGACATAGATACATGAAAATCTTCACCTTGGTAGAACACAGGATAACACTTTACCATGGCAACATAATTAGCAAGCGGTAATTTTTACAACATTGACTAATTCAGAGGCATAGACAGTCAATATACATTGAATTTATCTACGACACCGGGATCCATGATCACACATTTATCACCAAAAAACAACATGGGAACCAAAAACCTACTTAATCCAATTAAACCTATGACCAAAAACTTACTTAATGCAATTAAACCTATGACCAAAAAACCTACTTAATGCAGTGACCACAATACAGATATATCTGGTTTTCACAGCGTGACTTAAGATCCCTCCCATCCCTGAAATCTTGATAATTTAAAAACAAATAAAAACTTCAAACAAAAACACATATTGTGAACATATTTAGTTAAAATTCAAATAGCATTTTAGACAAAAAAAATAAACACACACTAGAAATTGATTAAAAATTTCTGCCAATATATGGAATTGCATCATTATTCAACTTTAGTCCATTACATAGAATCATTGAGTACATATCTTCAATATATGATATCTCTAGGTTCAAAATGTATGAAAATCAAACATCTTACTTTTTAAAAAAATAAATAATATCATTTTATCAACCATCAGCCATGTTGAACTTATGTGTAAGGAATTTAAAAAGCTTTAAAGCGGACCTCAATTATATCACAACCAATTAGAATAAATTGATACGATATTTATTCATCTAAAACAAAGGAATTATTTCGAGTCACGCATACAAACCAAAAGTTTTTTAAAAAAAAGAACAGAAGCATTTAAGCTTAAAGCTGAAATTATGTAAATGACAAAAAGGAATGGTTCACAATGTTAGTATGGAGTTTTATCAAAGGTTGTAATCAGGCTGATTTGTGGCATAATGAAAGCTAAGCTACACGCTACAAACAGCTAACACAGAAACTAAGTAATACAACAATAACTGTACAGGTTTAAATATTATATAACAGGTAGTATAACATGGTATTGTAGGTAAGAAAATATATATACATACAAACAAATAAATTTACTACATCAGGGGTGATAATACAGCCAAATTGAAAATCCTGAAAATCATAAGTGGCCGACCATTTTTGCCAAACAAGAGGCCTTCAACCACATTGTTTCCATATCTAATTCAGTTTGTATTAAAGAAAATCTTTAAGAGCAGATTAAATTGACCATAACGTTGCCATTTCTAGAGATATTTTCATTAAATGATCATTTTGCTCCGAAATCTTTTGCTTTTCAGGCCAGATAAATCCGGAATTCCAGACATTTATGGAATATTATCACCCCTGCTTCATAAAAAACAACCTTTTAATATGTCTATACATTCTTGTAAAATCTCAAAACTTTGGATGGATTCAGAATAACCACCTAATTCAAATTCTACTGAATCTTGGAATCCAAGATATATTGAAAACTAAAAATACAGAATTGAACATATAGATTTGAAACATGAACATTGTAAGTCATCCGTATTTTTGACAGTTTAGGAATTTAAACAACTCATCACATATTAAATTCTGCTTTTATCTTCAATTAACTTCACAGCAATTATTCTAAATTACCATTTAATTTGAAAAAAAAAAAAGAAATCTCACAATCATCAATAGAATTTCATGAAAGATCAAGAAATATTACTGATTTTTAACAAAAAATGCGAAATTAATGCATTCTACAGTACATCGAAAAAATTTAATTCCTAGACTCAAAACATGGATTTCAATCGATTGATACAAGTATCGATTATGATAAACAAAAGTTGGACATGAATCATTTACCTGATGTCTTTCAAGTAAAGCCTCGGCACCAGTAACATCTTTAGCTAGCTCATCAGATGACACGAGAGCCATCATACTGTTAATCCAGGATGTTAGATCACGGTAATCACTGAGGAATCTCTGTAAGTCGTAGCTATCAAGCAACTTGGCTTTACGTGTATCAGCCTGTGTGTAAATAACAAAGATTACTTCAATAAAAATAATCAAGTCTATTTTGTTTACTAATTACTTCAGTGTCTAGATGTTGATTACTTCTATTCAGTGTAAGTGTTGGAACCAGATGTGCTCAAGATGATATGGTGAACACATAAATTGTGACTCTAAAATTTCATGACCCAATGGAACTTGTAAACATATTGGATTAAAACAGGAACCAGTGCTTATTTTTCACTTCCTCCTTTCCAATTTTTTTGCCTGCAGAGCAATATAAGTCTCACATTTCAAACATTACTGTACAGTTTCTCACATGATAGGTAACTTCTTTTTAGAAGGAGTATTATGTTCAGCCATCTATGATTTTTAGACAAAAAATCAAATTTCCATGCTAGTTCAATCAAGAATATACTTCTGCCTAGCACATTTTTAATGGGAGTATAAAATAATTGCAACTTTAGTAAATGAGACATTCAAAGTGTGATTTACCTTAGCAGTTAGATCATTCCACATTTCATTGATCTCTGTCTGATGTTCATATATCTGTTCACCTTGGTCAGGATGGGTCATCATTAAACGTTTAGCAGATTCATCTAAATCTCGTACCTAGCATATAGAATACTTTATTAATTTCTTTTATCATTTAAAATGATCCAAAAATAAGTGAAAATGAAGTCAACTCAATGATGAATTCAACGAGCTACATATACTTCAAACGACATTATTTCACAGACCATCTACCTTTTAGAAAACCTTTCTTCATAATGCAATTCATATGTACTGTAAACCAGAAAATTATTTGCCGCATTAAGTTTCGTGGTCAGGTTGTTTTCACGGTAAACGCTGCAAACCACACTCACTTGTCATAAAACCGTGAAAATTAGTCGCTACAGGAAGATTGTCTGGAAGCTGCAGTGGTTTGCTTGTTCAATGCAGTAATGGCAGAATTTTGACATGTTCACGATCCAAGATGTGAATAACATACTTTAATTAAGGTTGTTAGTTACCTGTTTTATTGTTTTTGACGCGAAAGTTTCCTGGTCTACAGTATTTGAAATATTTTATCGGTTTTATTATAAACACATTTTATTATAACTTCAAGGAGGTAAGGCATATTGCAATTATTCACCCTTCAAATATTCTTTATCACTTACTTTTTCACCAAGAGCAGCTAAATCTCTCTCCAGACCCTCATGTTTTCTCTGTAAAGCCTGTACACTGGCAAGATCATGTCCATAGTTATCATTGTTCAATGCTTGATTCTTCTCATTGATCCAATCTTTGGTTTCATCTACATCTCTGTAACACGTTTTTTATCAATTATATACTGTGGTTTCATTTAATTTCATTGGACTCAATTTTCAAGGTTTTTACTAAAATGGCTATTTCGATGTGACGTAAATTCCCTGATTTTGACTTTGGATAAAAAATATTACATTTTTGTATTATTTTATTGTTTTCTAATGCTTTTCTGAACATTTTTTATGGTTTATTAATACCCCATCTTCTATTTTCATGGGGATTCCATTGGATAAGCAGACCCACAAAATTAAATCCCCAACGAAATTATTGAATTCACAGTAAACAGTATTTATACATGCATTTTAGTCATCACTTATAAACCTACATCACTTATATCTGCTGCTTAATGTGATCTATACAAACAAGACGACTTCTTTGAAACAATGAACTATAAACAGAAAGTTTCCTGAGGTTTTGAAAAATCAGAAAGACAAACAGGATTGAAGCAAGCACTGCCAGGGCTCTTCTTTATGTTTTAGGAATGGCACCCTAGCCCTAAATATGGGGATGAAACAGCGGGTTGAAGCCTATTTTAGGGGAAAATTCTTTCCTGAAATCAATTTGGAGAATGAAATTTCAAGGAGTAAATTGGGAATCTGCATCATTTCAAAGAAATAAGAAATTTTCAGAAGGGAAGGCGCCCTTACAGGGTACAACTATATAATAAAAAAAAACTGAATCCTGTTGATAATTGAATGTAAAAGACCAATAATCAAAACATGCACCTTTTCAAACATCACTGTCATTGATATTTTGTCAAGAAATGATCAAAAGTTGCAGATTAAAAATAAATCCCATACTAGATAAATTACAATGTAACAATGTTATAAATCCTACCTGTGGAATCTTTGTACCTCATGGGCACTACCCAGGGTCTGTGCTCGGTCTGCTGTCACTTGTTGTAATGTTGCCCATCTCGTATTTAATGTCTGTAATACAATACACAATCAATAAATATCTAATATCAAAATCATCATATATAACAAATACAGTCAACCCTATGTTAAAATGACCACCGTGTGAATAAAGGCCATTCTTTTAAAAGCCATCATTAATTATTTAGAACAAAATAGCCACCTAATAAAGACTACCTGCCAATTAAGGCCACATTTTGTCTTTCACAAGGGTGGCCTCTGTTCACAGGTCTGACTGTACATACATTTTACAATCACAAAGACAACAGCACAGCAAAAAGTTTATCAGTTTTAACATTCATATAATATTACAAATTATAGTCCTTACATTTTTTCAAATTGCAGCCTGCTTTGATTTACGATAAAACCCATGACTTCTGTTCTATGCAGTGAATATGTTTATATAAGTCAGTGATGATACCGGCTTGTATTCTGACAAGACATTGCTAGTCAATTATCCAACTGATGATCTGTTTTGATTATTTTTTCAACCTTTTTCAACAGTCAGAGTCATATGAGGTGGGAAGTACACCTAAGCATCGTTCCTTGGACAAACCAGTACTAGACTCCCGTCTCCTCCTAAAGCAACTGCCTACTTTCTCACATATAGAGACATGGTCGGTAACGGGGCTCGAACCCACAACCTTCTATCAGTGAGAGGTTACAGTGATTTGATAACCCTCTCAAGCATCACATGTAGTTTCATCACATGTATACTTACAGCGATCTGTTCTCTAATCTTCTCAGCAGCTTCAGTCTGTCCCATGGCTGTCAATCTATCAGCGATACTGTTCAGTTCTTGTAATCTGGCTTCATTGGTTCTCAAATCCTGATAAGAGAAACATACAGTATATATGGAGATACAAATATATTCACTGAAATGCCTATTTCTATATAATAACTGACAAATTAAACAAGTTAAATGCACTTGATACCAATCTACAGAAAGTTTAGTTTCAGTCATTAACATCCTGATACATTAATCATTATGGTAAAACTATGATTTTTATTTAGCCATGCCCAATGGTAAAAAACAGTTAAGACCCTTAAGGCAAAAAAGGAACATCATGGCATTGTGAGATGAATAAACTGGTCTTCCAAAATAGAACAATGATTATCTACCTTTCTGAAGTCATCAAACTTCTTCTGCATTTCTTCAACTTGTTCCAAATCTTCACCAACATTCTCACCCACCATAATATTTTCTTTCTCCGTGATCCAAGCAGCGAGCTCAGCAGCTTCACGTACAAGTTGATACGCTTTGCAGGATTCCTGGATCTTCTCACGGCGTTGATTACCGAGGTCAAGAAGATTAGCGTACTGTGTTTCGATCTGATTTTGACGTACAGAGATGGTGAACTCATCCATCAAGTTGTTACGGCTAGCAGACAAACTAGGATCTAACTTCTTCACATAGGCAGCAGGTACAAAACCTTGTCTATCATTCACTTCAACTTTCCACCAATCCTGCAATAAGAATGTAATATAAAAAGTTAAACAAGTTTCAGTTTTGTCTCAGTTTCCAAACAAATCTTTCACACGATGATTTAATTTCCAAGTAAACATTTCTCAAACTATATAACTGAAGACATTTCATCCAATCAGACAGACACAATTTGTTTTAAATCCAATCATAATCCTGCTCTCTGATATTTTAACTAAATGATGGAAATTGAACACCTCCGCATTCAGACTAACACATCCATAATTGTACTCAAGGGAGAAGGAAACAAGATTACTAACCAACAAACTTTAAGAGGAATCTGTGTTCAATGTAAAAACACTTTGATTTAGACAGTGAATTGAAATAAATATCAATACAGCCCTTGCATAGCCTTCAGTGTTATCTCTATTTACTTTACTTTGTATAATATCATAGAGTTGATGTTATTACACCATCAATTTATACTAGTTTTACTAGTAATATAACAATAATAGTTTTCTATACAATGTAATAACATGTATCTGTACAATATTGGGACTTGTCACTGATGTGATCAATACCCCTACACACTGCTTAGACACAGACATGCTAATGTTATTTTCGCCCTCTTCACAGTAAAGGGAGATTTTTGTTAATAGCCCAGTAACAATAAAGAAATTGGATTCATTTCAATGAACAATTGAGTTGTAGTCCAGACAATTTGATCTTTGACCTTCAAGTATGACCTTGATCTTGAAGATACCTGTTACCAGTATTGCCCCACCACTAATAGTGGATGTGGGTATATTATAATAAATATCCTTAGCCTCAGGCAACTGAACAGTGGCATTGTCCGTTTTGATAAAAATAAAGTATAAGAAAATGTCCACGTTTCTACCTTGTTAGTACTGTTCAACAAAGTGAGTACATCTCCTTTCTTCATGGAAGTCTCACGAGGTGATTTCTCTGTGTAATCATACAGAGCCATCACTTTCTCTGTACCAAGATCATCAACCACTGGTGCTTCTTGTTGCTAGAAAAGAATATTTTCATATAAAACTTATAGTACTTTATTTACCTCATATATTCTCAAAATTATGAAAATGTCGCATGGTATCTTTTTGCATTAATGGGACGATAACATAGCCTGACAGTGCAAAACATGTACTAACAATAAATGGAAATTTCTGTGCAGTAATAGAAAAATCTTGGTGAAATAAAATGATACATTGTATAGGAAAAATTTTGGGTCTAAACAAGCAAAACTAGAACTATCACTAAAGGTGATGAATACCCCCAGATGCGGCCTTGACACAGTTGTTACATTTTACAGAGGGAAATATAATGCATTTTCATTTTTTAATACCTGCAAATTGTTGCTAAGATATATCCTGACCAGTTTCTAAATATACATTATATAAAACATAACAAAGGGCCATAACTCATTAAAATTTACTTGGACAAAACCTATTGTGGACATGCACAACTTGGCAAACTACTTATCACTTCTAAGAAGTTTCACTGAATTCCTGCATGTAGATGCTGAGAAATGGTACGGGCAAAATTTACCTAATTGTATAAAACAAAGGGCCATAACTCAGTGAAAATTAATCCAAACAAAACCTGGTAATTGCATGCACAACTTGGCTAACTGTTTATAACTTCTGTGAAGTTTCATTGAATTCCTATGAGTAGTTACTGAGATATTGTATATACACTGTATAAAAAACAACAAAGGGCCATAACTCAGTGAAAATTTAACCAACCAAGACAAGCTTAATGCATTCACAACAAGGCTAACTACTTATCACTTCTGAGAAGTTTTATAGAATTCCTGGCAGTAGTCAATGAGAAATAGTCAGGACAAAATTTGCCTATTGTATATACTGTAGAAAAAAACAAAGGGCTATAACTCAGTGAAAATCAATCCAAATGAAAAATGATTTAAGCATGCACAACTAGGCTAAATACTTATTACTTCTGTGAAGTTTCGTTGAAATCCTGTAAGTAGTTGCTGAGAAATTGTCCGGACAAAATTTGCCTATTGTATATACTGTATGAAAACAACAAAGGGCTATAACTCAGTGAAAATTAATCCGAACGAAAAATGCTTTAAGCAAGCACAGCTAGGCTTACTACTGATCACTTCTGTGAAGTTTCATTGAGATCCTGTGGGTAGTTGCTGAGAAATTGTCCGGACAAAATTTGCCTATTGTATATACTGTATAAAAACAACAAAGGGGTATAACTCAGTGATAATTAATCCGAACAAAAATTGCTTTAAGCATGCACAACTAGGCTTACTAATGATCACTTCTGTGAAGTTTCATTGAGATCCTGTAAGTAATTGCTGAGAAATTGTCCGGACAAAATTTGCCTATTGTATATACTGAATAAAAACAACAAAGGGGCATAACTCAGTGAAAATTAATCCGAACGAAAAATGCTTTAAGCTAGCACAACTAGGCTTACTACTGATCACTTCTGTGAAGTTTCATTGAAATCCTGTCAGTAGTTGCTGAGAAATTCTCCGGACAAATTGTGTCTACAGACGCACGGACCGACCGACCGACCGACCGACCGGCCGACCGACCGACCGTCAAGCGTGAATCCAATATAGCCCCCATTTATTTCATATCTGGGGGTATAAAAATATTTCCTTTACTTACTACATAACCTATAAGAACATTCAACCAACCAAATTAATGCCAATGTTATAAACAAGAACACCACATTAAAGACAAGACCACTGTTATGTAATAAAAATACATAAACTATAGTAAACTATTCCAATACCTTACAAGACTGTGCCTGATCATGTAAACCTTCAATAACAGTTCTGTAAGCTTCCAAGTCAGACATAAAAGCTTCATGCTTCTTCAACAAAGCTTCTGCAGAATCCTCATCTTTGCCATAATCGGTGTTTGAGGCAATGGGTTCTTTCTCTCGCATCCAGGACTCAGCCTCATTAGCATCAGCAAAGTATTGTTGAGCTTGCAGAGAATCTTCAAGATCTTGTTTCCTCTGGGAACCCTTGTCCTGTAAAATAATATAGAAAATTTAAAGTCACATATATCCAGGCTAATTAAGTTTCATCCTAGAATTGTTTTATTTCTTTAAAATTTCAATTCATATTATAAAGAATAATGCAAACACATCTAAGATCAGTTAATAAATACATAAAATTTTTAATTGATGTACTTCTTTCATACATACTAAAATAATGTATACCACAAAATAAAGCCATCTCATTTAAACACAAACAGCATGTTAACCAAAATGCTGAATGCGCAACACCTAACAGTGGAGAGGAATTTATATAAGTTATTCTTGTTTTCCAATCCAAAATATCTTAGTAATTATCACAATTCATGTATGTATGTGAGTATGTTTGAAAATATAATTTGAAATAAAGTTAAAACTAACAGTGCCGTTAGTTTATAATTCTGAATAGCTGCAATCTATGTGCTGATTCTACTTTTGTTTTTTACTATTTAATCAACCAACCATGATGTTGCAAACACAAAGAATAATCACATACTAGTATTTACAAGAGCTTGAGAATGATAAGTCAATCACAAGAGTTTGGAGGAGATCAATTTTTAACGTCACATTCTTATTACCTTCAAAGCATTCCATCTGTCTTCAAGTTCACTAATCTTCTCTTGTATCTCATCAGCAGCGAAGTGACCATCTTTAATCATTTCAGTACCTTGTTGACATACATTGTTAATTCTAGGTTCATGCCCAGCTAACTCAGCTTGTAGAGCTTGATGTTTCTTCATCAAATTTTGTACACCAATCAAATCACGTCCTGTCAAATATTTACGTAACAATAAATGATTTGTGTTTTGAAGATTGATTAAATGGTAACTGAAACTTGTTAATTAACGAGAGAAATTAATCGCTGCAATAATTTAGTGGTTTATAACCCAATAAGTCAGGCTGATCAAGGGAAATTTTTGTTTCAGTCTAGCCTATAATTCGTAGAGAAGTGTGCTGATTATTGGTTACTTCCACCCAATGTGTATTACTGTGAAGAACATATATGTTCAAAGAATACAAAAATATAAACCAGAAATGTGTCCAGAGACCACGAATGCCCCCACTGAGCACTTAGTCAAAAAGAGGCCACAACTCCTGTGAAAATGTTTGCATTCTAACGGAAATCGATCTTGGACCAGTATTTTATCATTATACACCTTCATGTAAAATACGACCAATCCATGCAATATTTCCTGCGTTATCGCTAGGAAAACAAAATTTGAACAGACAGATGCACAGACGCAAAGACAGGGTAACAATTTATGTCCATCGACCATTCTTCGAATGAACTAGAAGTTTGTTTAATGCACTTATGATATTTCACTGTAAGTTATTTGAAACAAATTTTCTTCTAGTCTTAAGTGGTTATTTCAAAATGTTCACAAAAAATATTTGATGCAGGTACCAAAGAATGTTTCATTAAGTAAGGAAGGCCTTTGACCTATGCAGCAAGTATTTACATAGAATTAGCATTTTTTGTCACACAGAAAAGTAACGAAGGATGCAATTTAAGATAATAAGAAGATAAGAACCAAACATAAATATTAGTTTCTCTCACACAGGTTCAACTGTAAAGTAAGCTGCACAAGAAGAAACCATTACCTCTGTTAGTAGATGCAGCGATTGGTTCTTTTTCTCTGATCCAATCTTCTTCATCTTCTACATCACGCAAGAATTGTTGTAGACGTAAAGCATCTTCTAGCTTCTGATGACGGGCAGCCATTGGATCCTGGATTCAAGCAAACACATTTTAATACTCAACATATCAGAATATGACAAACAATATCCCCCTATGATCTAATCACCAATTAAGGTTATAACCTTGATGGTTAGAGTCAAAGAGCTATCCCACAGGTGGATTTAATGATCTTTTTTAACAAGAATATTTTCAAGAAAATAAATTTCCTATGAATTTAATGGGAAAATATACATTTTTCAGACAAAGGAATGAGATCGAATTTTACCCCAAAATCAGTACCAAAAACCCTAATTAATAAAAACAAAAAAAACCTAGTTTCATTTCAACCATAACTCTACATTAATGAAGGTACAAGGTTTGTATACCTTTTACAATAAAAGTTAATCAAATTTTAATTTTCTGTCTTCGATTCAGACTTTCAATTAAAAATTCAAAGATGTCACAGTGGTACCGTAACAGACCCTACCTTCAAAGCTTTGTATCGGTTGAGAAGTTGTGTTTGTTTGGCCTGGATATTGTCAGAGTCAAAATGTCCGGAGTCAACAAATGACTGGGCTTGTACAGCGATACCTTCAATACGATCCTGGAAGATAAATACATAGGTCAGTGATAGTTAACACCTAAATAACCCACATGTCTAAAGCCCCCAGCATATTCAAGTATACATATTCATAAAAGAAATTTGGCACAGACATCAAAACAGTTTCATCCACATATGGTTTTAAATAAAACATATTGCTAAGAACAAGATCATTAAGGATAACAGACAAAAATGTAAAGCATTTTTTATTTTATGAAAATAATTTTACTGTCAAACATGTGAACAAAGGCCACCATTGCGAAAGACAAAATGTGGCCTTTATTGACAGGTGACTAATACAGGTTTGACTGTACAGAGGGGAAAAATGGATCAGTTTGAGTTATTAATATATAAATGTATGAGTGATGTTTTCAAAATAATCATACTAATAACATTATAGATTGATCTATGACAATTTATAACAAGGGGAGGTAACTTGTGGGACAACATTAAATGTACGTACCTGATGAGCAGCAACATCAGCTTCCAATAAAGCATGTTTCTTCTGTAGATTCTGAACACTTGTAAGATCCTACAATAACATGTATGTAATATAAATAAACATAAATAATATACACACAATTCTATAGGTATACATTATACAAGAGTGTGATAAAATTCAACCTACATAACATCAAGTATTTTTTAACACAAGTCAATGATAAGCAAGGTAGGAAAATAAGTACTTATAGTTATATGAAACATGTTGAGGCTAAATCAGGTAAGTTTCCATTCATTAATCAATCCAATGAATGAGTATTTAAATCATATGAACAAAATGTTTATCAATGAAATACTAAGATGATTATAAAAAATCATAAAATATGGATAATTAAAACTAATGATCTACAATCAAAGAAAAATCTTTAATTTATTGCCACGCATTAATTTAACTAGCAGCTGAATCCACCACCTTAAATATTCTTTTATAAATCATTCTACCCAGAAACCTTGCAATATGAACACAAGTAATGCATAGAACTGATAGATCCTGTCATTGCTCAAATATTTCTTACAACACCTATTCATTTTTCGGATGAAATCAAACTTTATTCAAGTAATGTGTTAGATTTCCTTATTTATTTCTTTTAACACGATTTTTCAACAATTTTACAGTATAATACAGCTGGCGATTCACCTAACAAGTTTTTCCTGAACTGTATTCTAACCAGTACTAACTTACCCTTCCACACATGGATGAAAATCAACATTGTAGTCAAATTTTCATACAATGGTGTAACCAGTCACAACCGGGAATCGAACCCTAATAACAAAGCCAGCGCACTTACCACTGGAGTGGACCACAGACGAGAATTTCTTAAGACTAATTAGAAGTATCCATCAAAGGAGTAAATCAATGACAAACAAAGCATAATTACATTTAGCATTAACAAGTAACTGACTTTCATTTATTGCTAACATGGCCTGTTTTTAATATCAATTTTAGTACTAATCTGTTTCGGACTAGCATTATCTTTCTACAGTTCAAAATTCACCACATAACAATTATCAGCATTAATTTATTAACATTATAATACAAATCTTATCTAGCACACAATGTTATAAACAAACCAGTGTTAAGTCACTCACCTTATAGATCTAACAAGAATAAACATAATATTAATATGAATGATAAAAAAAAACGTCACTTATTTACTGCAGTCCAAGTTCTTTAAAAATTTAATTCATTTTTTTAGTTTGACTTACTTGCGAGACTCCTATTATCAAACTTATAAGGAAAATTAAGTTGAACAGAAAGTCTCATCTGTAGTTTTTTTACGGCACATTCAACCGCTATGTTCATTTCAGAGACGCCCCAAAGAAAGGGGAGATAAGATACAGGAGATCCTGGCATTTATATCCCTAAGTACTCTTTCGTAAATCATCAATACACGCCTCACCTGTTTCCTGTCATTTTCTTAACACAGTACTTGACTCAGTAGTTGGGATGGGGACACTGATAAAGCGTCCCTGAAATACTATTTTGAAATAAGATTCAAACCAATGACCTCAACAGAAAATTTGATAACTTCAGTAAGAAACTCATAGACAAATCATTAACAAAAAAGTGTTCCTAGTTTTCATTTAAGCACAAACTTTTCCATTTATTTTCAACTCCATCACCCAGAAGCAATTCTTACAATAAAAACGGGTTAATCGCAAAAAAAATCATTGAAATTCCATGAAAGCTTGTGAGACTAGTTGAATAGAAAATTGAGTAAATAAGCAAAAAATAAGATTATTCATATAAGCTGTATTTAAAAACAAGCCTTCAAATCACAATTTTTAGATACAATTAAAAATCAATTAAAAAGTCACACAAATATATACCAAATGAATAGAGTAGAGAGTGCCCTAAATTTATAAGATACAAAGTGGTACAAAAAGTCATCAGATATCATAATATAGACATATCCAAAAAGAAATTTAATTAATTACTATTAATAAAACATGATGATTGTTCCGCAACTACAGAAATTTTCATACATTTTTTAAACCCAAATGAAAAATATGTTAATAAACTGTGTTTTATACAACACATTTGTAAGAAAGCCTTTCAAGGGCAATTATGCATAGCGGTACCTGACTTCAAACAAGATTTGTACCATGACAATATTCTAGTCTCATGGATGGGTGGACATGTTTTGGATAATATAAGTTTACAGTGCAGGAACATGGCTAATTGTTCATAAACAGTGTACACATATACACACTGGATCAGGGTAATGACTAACCATTGTCCTGTTTATAACAAAGGCTGGGAAAACATTGGAAAGTTCAGCATTCCAGTGGTAGGTAAAGTGGGTTCAAGTCTGCATATAATGTAACAATGATTGAAGCCGGACTTCTCTATACGACTTCTACTTGTAGCATAGCTGGTGTTAACTTTGGCAAAGCATGTTCTTAATAATATAAAGCCTGCAGTACTAATGCTTTCTATGGAATTTAACAATCTTAATATTATTTTGAAATACTTAAGTCTTTATTTTGAACTGAGACTGATACAAAGTTATTTAAATACATATTTTATTTATTCAGGTTTAAGGATGTTTTTCAATCATATTTACAATATTTCATTTATATATGGTGACACCTAACCAGTTTTCCTGGACTATATTCTAACCAGTACTAACTTACCCTTCCACAAGGAACTGACAACTTTTCCACATGTGGAGAAAAATTGCCAGGTTACAAATTAACTAGGCACGATATAATCATACATTTCTGAACATTGTAATAATCATTTATACATATTTCAGTTATTAAAGTTAATTTTGTATCAATAAATAAATCCCTTGAACAGTATGACATATTTTGAACAGTAACATCACAAGAAATTCTTTCTAAGTAAAAGAAAGCACAGACTAACCCTACAGCAAATAACAAAGTTAAAATAAAAGAGTAATAGAAAATTTTTGAGAAGAAGATAAAAATATCAATGTCACTTAAAAATAATGGATATTTTAAGACTAAGATCTTCCGCATACAAAAAAATGCTATTACTCTCTAAAAATAAAAATTGGGAACTAACAATAAAATCTCTTATATTATATTTGAATTTTTGAACAGGAAAAAATTCTGTAATCTATTTTCATAATACCAAGTGCTATTGAGGTTGATCGAATCAAAGTACTGATTGAAGCTTAACTAATCTTATATAGACCATGTATCTTAAATATATCGTAGAATATTGGATGGGTAGAAGCAGAAAACACAGACACGCACACACAAAGCTGTGAACAATAACTTACATGTCGACGTAGAAGCTAATATTTCACAACAAATAGGGAAAAAAAGCAAAAAACAAGAAATTAAAAATCGTGATAAGCCATGCTGTTGTACAGCCTATCAAACCATTAAGTGCCACTATAAACTCCAAACATCTAAAAACTTTATACATCATGTTTCAATGAAATAGTCATATAAATGATAAATATGAGTATTATGTATATAATTGTTATCCATTTTAAATATAATACATAACAATACTTAGACACAATATTTACTTCCAGGGGCTTTCTTTATCATATAACTGTAGCCTGTAAAGGTGCCTTTCCCTTTGAAAATTTCTTTGAAATAATGCATTTTTCCCAAATTTCTAATTTACACATTGAAATTTTATTCCCAAAATTTGTTTCAGGCACAAATTTTTTACCAAAAGAGTCCTAAACCCACTATTTAATCCCCGTATTAAGGGCTATGACACCTTCACCGAAACATAAAGAAAATCCCTGACTTCGTTTTTTTAATCAATTCAAAGCATCATGCTGAAGCCATTAGTCAATCCTTCATACACGAATGGTTAAGACTATTTGAAAAAGTCATGGAAACTGCATGGTCACCAGTCCATGTCAATTGTCAGAATGTGATCATTATTTTGTCCATTAAACTCATATCATAAATAAATTCCATGTAGAAACCATTTAGTCTCAATGCTTGTCCTACTATTCAATCCATAAAAATATAGAATTACAAAAAATCTTGAGATATTTCCAGCAAGTCAACATAACATAGACATAAATATTGTGTCCTAGTCTGTTTTAAATTACAGTAAAACATGCAAGTATATCCATCCTTAACAAACTATATATGGCATTACCCCACTGAGCAACATATAAGTGGGAAAGAATTTTTTAACATATTTTGATATTCGCACAGACTGCTACAAAGTAACTTCAAGGTAAGCCAATACAACACTTATTAAGGATGGTTAAGATATAAATTCTATACATTTTACAAAAGATAATAAGACTACAAAATAAACATTGATCAGACTAGAGAATTCAATTCCGAAAAGTTGTGTAATATTTTAACTTAAAAACAACACATAACGTCAATCAAAATCAAATGAAGAATAAGAACTAACTAGTAAGTTTGCCACACAAGATTATCAACAGTCTACTTCACACGTGTGGATCTACATTAAATATAATTTTCTAGTGTTTTTATCATGCAATTCGAGGGTTCAGCGCAACACTGTTGTAACTTGTTCTGATTTCAATATGAGTTATGACACTTTTGCACTGAACCCTCGATTTACTCATATGATAAGCAAATTTATTACAAAAAAAAAATTTCATGCAAATAATGCCATATACCAAACTGAAGATTTCATAAGCTTAAAAAAACATAACAATAACAATACACATGTACAATATAACTATGATACATCAACATAAACAAAATTAAATTAGAAACTCACCTTTCCGTAATCTTCGGACATCAATTGTCCTTCGATTTCAGACAGCCAGGTTTCAATGTCTTCAACATTACGATTAAACTGTTGTTGCTGGCTCGCTTCCTTCAGTTTGTTTCCCTTGAACTCAGTCTGTTTCTGAAGATTCTCCCATAATTCTGTGATCTCATCGGTTCTTTCTCTGTTTATAAAGAATTATTCAATGTAAACTGGCTATTTACCATACCGCATGGAACTGATCGGCTCATGCGTGGAACATCTCAACTCAATAAAATTCTTAGACAAAAAATAATTTATTACCTAAACTCAGTGTTTCAGTAAAATTTGACAGTTGAATTTGTCCAAAAAATATCAACAAGAGTTTGATTTTAGCTAAACAAATATCAATGTTCATTGGATAAGTTTGAAATATATAATATGCACAAATCCTTAGATACAGCCAAAAAATATATTCATACCAGAGGTAATGGATACCAGTCCTAAGAATAACTCATTCTCTTTTATGAATACAATAGACCCAATTTATAAGTATGAGCATGCTACATGACCATTAGTAGTCGATGCGCCGTAAAACAACATTAAGTAACAGAATAAGTCTCTGAATAAAGGCATACTGTAATGTCTTATCTCATTTTGCTGTTACCAACACAAATTTGACAATTCATGTATTATTTAACTAGACGGATCATAAAATTTGTCTAAGTTATTTAATGATGCTAGAAAATCTTAAGACTTACCTGATGGTCTCAGCAGCATAGTGTTCTTCAACTAGGAGTTGTTCTCCTGATTGCTGGATAGCCTCAATTCTGTTCTTATTGGCTTCTATCTCAGCTTCAAAGTTCTGATGTTTCTGAACCTTTGTTTGTAGGTTGGTAGGGTCCTATAAAACAACACAATCACTTAACAGTTAGCAACCTTCTCTACTTCAATAAACAAACTGTAACTATTTATTTATTTATTTCGGGTTAACACCGTTTTTTCAACAACTTTTTCAGTTACTTACAGGGCATGATTCACCTAACAAGTTTCCCTGGACTGTATACTAACCAGTACTAACTTACCATTCCACAAGGAACTAGCAACTTCTCCACATGTGTAGGAAAATTGACATTGTAGTCAAATTTCCATGGAAGAGTAAGACCTGCCGTGACCGGGAATCCAACCAGGATTGCCCATTTACAATCAAGTGCACTAACCACTGGACCATGGCCGGGGCCTTTACTATTACTTTAAGTTAATTGGAAATGCTTCAGAACTACTCATCATAATTTTGACAATCAGTATTATATAAGCCAAACACTCATACTAAAAATCACATACACCTGCATCTTACGTAACAAATCTCTCTATCAGTAAGTTTGTCATATACAGTCAAACGACTGTAAGCAACCACCTCCGAATAAAGACCATTCTTTTAAAAATCATCATTGATTATTTAAAAGAAAATTACCTCCAAATATAGACCACCTGTCAATAAAGGTCACATGTTTTTCCTAATGGTGGTCATTGTTCACGGGTTTAGCTGTCTAAGGAAATAGTCTCCTCAACAACAGACAACTACAAGACAGAATCTCAGATAATTCACTTACCAAGTAGTTCTCATCAGAGGCTGTCTTCAGTTTTTCATTTATCCAGCTCTTGGTTTCGTCACAGTCTCTCTGGAAAGTCTGGAACTTGTAGGATTCCTCTAAAAGATGACGTCTCAGCTGAGATGCTTCATACAGACGATTTCTCCTGGTCAACAACTGAAATAAATACATGGTTATGTGTAATAAATTATAATAATCTTTTGACTTTGATTCTGAAATCTGTGCGAGGAGTCAATTAATTGCTCAAGCATCTAACATCCTTTCTTTACATTTTGTATATAATTTTTAAAAAGACAATTACATCACAGTATTATCACATTATAATTATATGGAATTTTCAACAATTAAGGAAGTATTTCAAAACGCATGTACTGCAGCTCTCATGTTTTTCACTTCAACAATAGTTTTATAATAAGACAGGAACTTAACTGCTCGACACTAAGGGCTTGATTGTATGAAATTAGTTGTAAGAAACCATTGAATTATCTGCAAAGAATACAAGAAATTCATTAACCTGATCTCTTCTTGCAGCAACATCATCATGAGCATAATGCTCATTCTCAATCAATTTTGTAGCAAATTCATCCAAAGCTTTGATCTTCTCTTCCTGGGCAGCAAGAGATTTTTCAAAGTCATCATGTTTCTTGAAGAGAGCTTCAACACTGTCCAAAGAATCCCCAAGGTCTTCATTAGCAAGGAATGCCTGCAAAAAATACATAAAGTTAAATAAACACAGTAAGCATATAACTTATAAATATACACAATTTCAGTCTTATACTCAGGAAAATTTATCTTCAAAACTAATCAAAACATTCGTTAGAATTCTACAAATCTATACTTAAGAATAAACACCATATTGGTTCAGACAAGAAATATATCATCATTATCTTAGATACACATGCTGGCTGTTTATTTATTTGGGTTTAAAGCCGTTTTCAACAACTTTTCAGTCATATACGGGGACTGACTCACCTAACCAGTTTACCTGAATGTTTTTCTAACCAGTTTTAACTTACTTTTCTAATAGGAACTGGCAAGTGGAGGAATATTGACATTGTTGTCAAATTTTCATGGAAGAATAAGTCATGATTTGACCCGGAAGACGGATCGCCAGGCTACAGATCTAGCGCACTAACCAAGGTGGCGTCATTGCTGGCTATTCACTGACACATTTTCAGCGTGTAACATATACAATGATTTCATTCAAAAAAAATCTTTTCAACATAGTAACACGGCAATGATAAAACCTACCTCTTGTTTGGTCATCCAGGCATCAGCTTGTTCAGTGTCTCTGATGAACAGCTGTAAATCCATACACTGTTCATACAATATACGTCTCTCTTCCCACATGTCGTTCAAACTGACTTTCTCTGTGTCCAATGTTTGTAACTAAAAAATAACAAGGTGTTTGTAAACATGGATGCCCCTTTAAATGCCAACTGGATAGTAAGACCTTGACTTTAGACCTATTGACCTATCAATAGGGGTCATCCTTAAGTCAATTTGTACAAAGAAATGAATCCCTACATCTTCAAAAGGGGGCATAATAACATAAATATATATTATATTCCTTAATTTACATCAAAACCAAAATAAAAATGTGACATAAAAATCTTTTTTTTCCCCAAACAAGTTTAATTATCTACAACGTCTTCCACAGCACATTATACACAAGCCTTGTGATATAATTTATATTTAATACAATGAATTCATTATGGTAGACTTAGCTTATTAATTAATATAAGCATATTAAAGAAGCAATGTTTCAAAAGCACCCAAGTCCTCACAACAACTAGACCACATATAACTGCTTCTCTATAGTCATCTTTATTAGTCTTATGCAGCAACCGTACCATAATGTATGCATAAACCAAATTCATGCATCACTTTTTACGGGTTTCTTGCATTAGTCAGAGAATTAATGGAGAGTAATCTCTATAGCCCTTAGTGACTGAGACCATATTTTCTTACCTTTTCTCTGACTTCTTCGGCAGCATAGTGGTTGCTCTCAACTAATCTGTTACCAGCTTCCATGGCTGATCGAAAACTGTCTTCACGAGCATCAATCTCACCCTAGAAGAAATAGCAAATACAATAAAATAAACAGCTCACACACTAGTGAAGAATGCAATGTTGAAAAGATAACAAAGCAGTTAAATTAACATTGCAACCGCTCCATAGCAGTCGGCTCTTGAGCAAAAGCCTCTCAACAAAAACATAATTTTGCTACTCCCAAAGGGTGTTGCTTTGGAGAGGTTGTACTGTACTTATTTATATATTTGGGTTTAACACCATTTTCAAAAATAATGCAGTTATATATGGCGGCCGATTCACCCAACAAATTTTCCAGGACAGTATTTGATCCAGTACTAACCTCTTCACAAGGAACCGGTAACTTCTCCACATGTGAAGGAAAAATCAACATTGTTGTCAATTTTCAATTTACTATGTAGTAACATAAATATAAATTAGGAAGAGAAACTAGTAATAGTTATACCAGTATATAACAGCTATCAAAGTGATAAATGCTGTATTACACAAAGTGCCAAACTCGGTGAGCATCAGATCCTGATTTTTTAGACCACTTTTTCATTACTCAAAAAACTTTAGAACATACATGCTAAACACATAATAAACAAGATGTATTTTTAAAACACAATGTCCCCTCAGGATGATCTTTGACCTACTAACCTGAAAATGCACAGGTCCTGAAAAGTTTGTCATGAGGAACCAACAAACGAAGTTTGACGATTGTACATAGAAGCGTTTTGATTTTACAGGCTAGGTTGAAGTTTGGTACAAACAGAAAGGCCAAAAAAACAATATGCCCCTGATCTATTGATACAGGGGCATAAAAAACAACAGAGCCTAACTGAGCCTTACATTGTGGACATATAACTCTTCATTAAGTTTATAATTAATAGAAGTCTATACCTTGTGTTCCTGATGTCTCTCCAGCAAGGCCTCAGCACCAGCAACATCTTTAGCCATATCATCAGCGGAGATAATAGCTTTCATATCATGTATCCAGGATACAAGATCACGGAAATCAGCGAGGAAACGATGAAGATTGTACGAATCATCTAGTCTAGCTTTTCTTTCAGCTCCCTGAAAAAAAAGTATCATGCATTGGTTATATCAGAAAAATGTCATACATTGATATTAAAGCAATGTGAGATATATTAATCCAAAATTATTGCACTTAAAAGGGACAGTCCAAGGACAGTATTTCATCACATCATTTATTAATTTTAATACTCCAAGGACAGTATTCAATATTTTAAACAAATTTCTTCATGCTTGTAAGTAAACTTTGTGTCCTTGGATATTTGAAAATGTTATAAGGGCAAGATGACAGGTATTCTAGTGACAAGATGGAAGTCAGGGTATGCACTGCCACAAATTTTTGATTACTCTGAAGTCCAATTACGAAACGTTTGGTTACACTTATCTTTCTATAATTCAAGAGCACTGTGAGCAGTGCCAACTTTCATCTGTTCACCACCTCAATGAGATCTATCCACCTAAGAAGTTTCATGTTGCTACCTCTCTTAGTTTCTGAGTTATGAGCTACATTTAGTTTTTGCACGACGATGCCACAGACACGGCACTGATCACAATAACTCTTAACTTTTTTTTTGAAAGCAGACAAGCTATTAAGTATTTCACAGATATGTTACTATCACAAATAGTATGTGAATGTATTAGTACAGTAAACTTACCTTATCCTTCAGTCTGGTCCAGTTGTCTTCAATCTCAGTTTGTTTAGTATTGATTGCATCAGCATGATTAGGATGTATATCTTGTAAACGTTTAGATTCATCACCTAAAGCTGATACCTGAATTTAAACAACACAATTTCAGCAATGATTTTTGTGTCAGAGGGTTTAACGACGTTTTTTCAACAATATTTCAGTTAGATCACCCAACCAGTTTTCCTGGATATCCACAATGAACCAAGTTTTTACAGGATAAACATTAAATTTATCAATTGAACAAAAGGTAAGTTTCATAAAAATTGTCCTGATAAAAATAACAGTATCTCCTGAGTAATAATGAAAATTTCACAAAGAAATTCCACCTCTGCTCAAAGTTATGGCACTAAGGATCATTATTTGACGTTACAGAGCGTCATAACTGTCATTTTGACGTCATCACTTATATGACTCTAGGTGAGCGAGTTTATCTCAGCCAGAATGTTGATAAATCATAATTATTGGCTAAAATATTTTCGATACATCTTTAATAATTTTTTACCAATAGTCCCTTTTGTTGGGACGCCAGCCATATATGAAAAGGTACTCAAAGACGAAATTTGTCTGGACTTGGAGAAAAACCAGGTATCACAGATATTTATGCTAATTAACTATCAACAAATATTTATTTCAAAATGAGCAATACTAAAGTATACATATTTAACCATATTCATGATTTTACCTTTTCATTAAGAGCAGCCAGATCTCTCTCCACACCTTCATGCTTACGTCTAAGTGCCTGTACGCTAGCAAGGTCACGTCCATAATCATCAGTTGATAAAATGGCATCTTTCTCCATAATCCATGCGATAGTTTCATCAGCATCTCTGTAATATCAAAATACTCAATATCAATTGGGGTCATCTACATGTGATGACCAACCTCCCAATCAAGGACCTTAGGCCAAATCGTTCTCTAGTTATTTGTTGGACAAGGTTTTTGTACTGGAGGTCACTGCGAGTGTGCAAAGCAATATACCCTCTTCTCTTTGAATGGGAGCATAATAAGATTTCTACATATATCATAGAGTTTCTGTAACATACCTGTTAAATCTCTGTATTTCATGAGCACCGAACAGTCTCTCCTGTCTGAGAAGTGAGAGTTGCTTCAATCTAGCCCAGGCTTCGTTCACTTCATCCCGTTTCTGTACAATAGTCTCCTCATCAGGATGGCCGTCTTCCAACAGCTGCTGGGACAATGTGTTCACTTCAGTCACTTTATCTTCGTGATTCTGTAAATCTTTCTGGAACTCATCAAACTTCTTCTGTAACACTTCAACGTGTTCAAGATCTTGGCCAAATTCTTCAGATGTCACAAATGCTTCCTATCAAAATACAGTAAATCATTACATCAGTTACAGGTCATAGCCCAATCAGTGCAAAAAAAACTTCAATCTTTATCATTGATGGCATTAAAGATAAGACTTTGATTGGTGCATTTTTTAAAGCATTAATTTCAAGTCAAATTTCACCACAAGTCAACACTTGGAAGTAAATTGGAAGTAAAAGGCCTAAAATTTTAACAGTTTCATACAAAAATACACTTATATCTCTTTTAAAAAGTCATACCTTATCATGGATCCAAAACATAACCTCATTACATTCTCTCATAAACTGTACAAGTTTCAAGGCTTGTTGAAGCTTGAGTCCTTTGTCACGAAGTTTGGACAGCAATAATTCCCACAGTCTGTGTAACTCATCAAGGCGCTCCTGAAAAAACAATGATGGCAGAATGTGGAGTATTTTTATGCTTATATATAGATGAATAAGAATAGAAGATAAACTTATATAAGTTGACAAGATTTGGAAAGGGAGTGGAAATTATGGTAGTAATTCACTGGTATCAGACACACAGAAAATAGGAGACAAAATGAGGTAGTTTAAGTTTCATAAGATATACTCACACAGTATTTAGGTAAGGGAGATAGATCACTGTATAAAATTTGACGAGCTATTTTCGTTTTTTACATATCAACACCAAAAACAGATCATCGATTTTTTTTGGGTAAGAATTCTTGCAAAAATTAGACACATGTAATACTAATTAACTGTAACACAGAATCACATAGGAGCCCATGAAATTTATGACAGGACTCCATTAAAACCACAACCTGAGACCCAAGTCAGTGTAAAACCCTGAATTGAAATAAAATGATCATTATAATAGAAAATGTATACAGTTATTGAGTTCAGGTCCACATACCTTGATGATCTCGGAGGCAAAATGTTCTTGGTCAATCATCTCTGTACCAGTATTATCAAGAGAGACAATAGCATTAGAATGAGCAGCTACCTCTGCTTCGAATGCTTGATGTTTCTGTATCTTAGCCTGAAAATAGTAACAAAAATCTAGTAAAAATCAATGGACTACAATTTTAATGAAAGAGTAGAAGGCAATATTGCCAGCCGTATGGGCTTCTGGAGGGCACTTTTAATCTCATTAAAACTCGCACATAAAGAATAATTTGTGCAGCAACCTAATTTGAAAGTATATAAAACTAATCATGCATTCCTAAAGAGATGATTACAATACACTTGTAATCCATTATCATGTGTACCATTCATTATTAATATCATATCAGTCGGCATGATAAACCCCTCCATATATTGATTATTCAATATTTTCCATAAATAATTGATTGTTATTGGCAGTAATATGAGAGAACACGATAAAATGTGTGTAACAATATCAGAGTATGACAGCTATAGTAGATGTTTTTCGCTAATATTTTTGCAACTTTGGAAAAGTTTTTTTTTAGTTCAATGAAATCAGATTCATCACTTTAAAACAAATAAAAAACTTAAACATACATCACAAGATAAATGATGTGGCTCTCCATATTTGTTTTACACAAATTTCAGCAGGTTATTTACACATTAGACATACAGTACCACTTAATGGATAATTAAGAATTGCCCTGTATGGGGAAGTACTGACAGGTCTGTGTACATGTGTAACCTACATCCGACCATGTTTCTATGTGAGAAAGTAGGCAGTTGCTTACGGAAGATGGGAGTCTAGTACTGGATCTTCCCAGGAACAATAGTTAGGTGAACTGTCCGCCTCATCTGACTCTGATTGTTGAAAAGGGGCATAAAACTCGATATAAAAAAGCAGACCTGTAAATTTGTTGGATCTTTGTAGCTCTCGTCAGAAGCAGTCTGTAACTTCTCCAGAATCCAACTCTCCAGTTCATCGGCATCTCTCTTGAAGTACTGATATCTACGAGAATCTTCTAACTTGTTCCTACGATCGGCGATAGCTTGTTTGAACGCTCCATAACGTCCAAGTACCTCGTCTCTCCTCTGCTGTATATCCTCAGCAGTTTCTAAGATCTTTATCTCTCGAGGCTGAACCTCTGTCATTGTTACGCTTTACTGTAATAGAAAAATAATATTATTACTAATAATAAAAATTTACTTGCAAATTATACAATAGCAATTTAAGTATCAATTGAAAAGCAGACAGCAGTGTAACAAGTTTGTGGTTAAACACTTTTCCTAAGGGGCCACATATTATATAATTTTAATGCTTTAATTGATATCACACATTTACTAAGTGAAATATGTACACTAGTATAAAACATAATCACTGAACTGCTGGACTGGTGAAAAGTACTTTTTGAATCTGCTTGCAAAATCTAAATCTTTTATTTGCAAAACAATATGATAATTGAATTACTAGAACGTATCAAGTAAATACAGCAAACATACAGTACTGTACAGTTATCATGTTAGGTTTCAAATAAAAAAAACATACAATTTATAAACCACAATTCACAAACCAGAGATTATTACAAACCAATGTAATAAAAATTCTCAGGAATTTCTCAAGTACATATCAAGCAATTGAAGAATATCTAACATAAAACATACACACCCTAAGTTCTGGAAACAAGCCAAGTCAATATTCCTCATAAATTTGTTCAATCTTTGACAATGTACTAACAGTACATAGACTAATTTTATTATAATAAATGAATTTTAACATCATTTCAACCTATCAAAAACCACAATTTACACAAATTTAGGAAATAACACAAGGAAACAAGGCCTAATAGACATAGACATAAAGTTACAACATTTGGATAATTTGCATCAAAAATTCAAAATGGCGGACTATCACATACAGGATATATCCAGAGAGTAAATGATAAATCAGTCAATTTACGAAGGTAGCATACTGCAATATATTTTTAAAATAAGTAAATACATCGAATAATGAGTTTACTCAAATAAAAATGTCTAAAGATCTTACCAGTTTTACTGATAATCTATAAGAATTATAACACATCTACTACAGAGAATTCTGTGCTAAGTTTAGCATCCCAACAACATACAGTACTGGCAGCAGATGGAAACATTCCACAGCCACTGACTAACACTACATCAATAATCAATACAGCGAAACATTCCCAGTACAGAATTATAACCAGTCTACTTCCAATGATTGAACAGGGAAAACATAGATTAACTCCCTTTTGATATGAGGCGGAAATAGGGATTAAATTAGTCCTCTTCCTTCATCTATTTTAATCCTATTTGAAATAATTTCTACAACAAATGATTACCATAATACAAAAAACGTTCCTTCAGTATTTTACTCTATTGATGGTTGATCAATCATAAGGCATAAAAAATGTTTGTTTCTGGTTAAATGCATGCTCATCAAAAATAGATGAATAGTAATGCAAGTTAGGGCTTTTTTGCTGTCAAAAGCGTGTGGAAAGGTAAAGGAAGTATAAGAAAGTGGGTGTTCAGTAAGTCTAGGGTCGTCGGGAAAATTACGGTAGGTCAGGTAACCAGAAACAAACAACTTATTTAGGCCAAAGTTAAATGTGTGAATTACAAAGCGGAATGATTCACTTATCAAATGAAACAAGTGTACATTTGTTTCGACTGTTGAATAATAACAACAAAGAGGTATTAAACTTAAATCAAATCCTTTTTCCATAAATATTTCTTCTATATTTTCAAGTTCAAAGCATAAAAACAACATTAACTTATACCATTATCAGGGCTTTCATTTGACCCTTAAAATATATATTTATATAATTGGCATCATGACTCTTGAAAGTAATAGCAAAATAATGCTTCTAACTCTAGAGACTTAAAATTTACCTAACTTTAGTAAGAATTTTGTTGACTCATCAAATTATGTTCAGCTATGGGTCATTTTTACCCTCAACTTTTGAAGTCTGTAGTGAGCAACCTGATTATACAGCAATAACATATTGGAAGTGTGAACTGTTCAATAATAATTCCAGACCTGAGATCAGTTCACCAGTATTAATCAATAACCCAACAACCACAAAGTCGAGGGATGGACATTGAATAGTTATATAACAGACAATCAACCTTGGAAATAATCATATGATATAATACTACATTATAACCTAACCATGTCTGGCTCACTAACCGATCTACATCATACATTTACCATCTGCAAGCCGACTAACAGTAAATAACACAAGTACATACATGTGTATGATATATAACATCATTCATAATACTCATAAACAGAGTCTATGTTTGCTACTGCACAGTATAACAGTATTGTTGTCTTTTCACCATGAGGGGAAAGGTCGAAGGCCCTTAGAAGGGGGAAAATCACATCTTGAGGGGAAAAAGGGGAACATGTGTATATATGTCTACTTGGCAATTTCTGACTATGCAGGGTTCTCAATAAGTTTGTGGCCAACAGGCCCAAAAGCTAGACTAACAGGCCTGCTAGAGGGGGTCTGGGCATTTTCTAGCAATATTTTATGAACTTTTGAGATTCCTAACAGGCCCAAACACATTTCTAAGCAGCTAAATTGGCCTGCAGCCTGCAGTTATTGAGAACCCTGCTATGTTGTGAAGATACATGATTTATATGTGTATAAACTTGCATACAAATGTACATGTATGATGTACTGGAACTGTGGAATAACAGCTGAAACTTTGTATTTGAAAGCTAGAGAACAGTCTCAAGGGCCCATGGACCTGTGAGAAGACATGAAATAAGACAATAAAATGGCAGCTTTAAAAGGCTGCAGACAAAACTATCACAATATCTATCAAAGCAAGCCAGAATTAATCAACATTTCATGTTTCAAGAGGTTTATACCATTTTTCAAAGACACTTCAGTTACTGTGGAGTGTGGAATCATTAAATTTCATTGGGAATTTAATTTTGAGAATTTCAAGGGTTGTATCCATGGAATCAAATCAAATCCCCACAAATACAAATGCCGAAATACCTGTCAACAATCCGAGCCAAACGAAAATGAATGAAACTACAGCATATATGGCAGCCAGCAGATTCCTAGACTGTATTCTAACCCTTCCTCAAGTAGCTGGCAACTTTTTTGTCAAAATATCATTGAAAGGTATGATCTACTGTGATAATGTGATTAAAACCCAAATCACAGATTATCAAACCACTGGAGCATGGCTGCTGCCCTAACATTTCATTAATCAGAAAAAGACGTACAAGCACTATTAATAGACCAAATTGGATCCATATCAATATCAATACAGATAGAAATCAAGATTTATAATATTACCATGGTTACTTGTTACTACAAGATGTTTACATTAATGTCTGAGACTAAAAGATGAAAAAGCTCTCTGAGTCTGAGCTGTTATATAAAGGATGTATTTATCAATAAAACATACAAATATAATCCTCAGTTCACTTCAACTAATTAATTGGAACTCACTTTCTGCAAGATACCGGTACTCAATACCGGGACTCAAGACGGGTACGATTCTAACAAAGTAATCATTACACCATAGCAGTCTTTGAATTTAGCCCCGGACGTATGGAGTCCACCAAAATGGCCATCAGTCCAGAAAATTTGAACAGGTCGAATATGTACTCTCTTTTGGTCCTATAAAAGTTCATTAAGTCCAGTTAAACTGGACTGAATGTCCAGTGCTTAAATAAGTATTTTGAGAAGACTGCCATAGCTAGCTGCCCCGATAGCAAATTATGCAAACTTTATCATTTGCTCAGGCATATTAAAGAGAAAATCCCCCCCCCCCCCTTTATTTAGCACACATGTTTTAACAGTTTCAACCAAATCAAGCTTTTAAAGGGGTGTTGATGGTGGATGTAGGGGTTAATGTCTGACAGTCTTCAAACTTGGCTGATACATCTAACTAGATTAAGGCAAATTAATTGTGATAAAACTTGTTTCATTACTAACTTGCACAATCCCAATATGTTAGAACAGGAGAAATGGGAAAAAAGCAACAAGTGAATCAGAGAATCGATAATTGAATTCTGTTTTACATGATCTCTTGAATTATTGCTACAAGTCTGCAATGAACAAGGAGAGTGTCTCTCAAATTTATCGCTAGAATTAATACCATACATGGAACATTTGAACACACGCCAACATTACATGGCGAAATATAATCCTTAAAGCCACCAGTGAGAAGCTAGCTTTTCCAAAAAACCCAGCCATCTTTGCAGAAGTAATTTATCACCAAATAACATCACTATATATCTATGTTTATGAGAGACTGCAATTGATCAGATATCCTTCCTGGAACAGCATTTGTACAGTAAGGCCATCCTTTAAGATCATTTTGTTTGCGATAACACTACACTGTACATGTACCTACTCACCAAAAAGGCCCAGGGCTACTATTTGGCCTCTCAGATAAAAAAATAATAATAAAAAAATAGCATTTTGACATGCATTTTGGGTTCAACATAAAATAAATTGTAAAAAAACATTTTTGAATAGAGCAGAAATGACCAATACTTGTAAACCCTCTTAAGTCCCTTATTTGGGGTTCTCTTCTTTAACGATTAACTGACCACTGGCCGATTTAGTCGGCGAGTTGCTAGAAATTTTATTTGTTGTTTTTTAACAGCCCATTCAACAGCTATGGTCATTTCAGTGCCGCCCCAGAGAAAGGGGCGGAGAGACAGGCATTCATATTCCTACTCTTCAAATGTTTTTTTCCTGTTTTTTTATTATGTCTAATGTAAAGCACTGTTACACACCTCACTTGTTACCTGTGATTTTTTTTTTACACAGTACTTGGCTCGGTAGTTGGGATTGGGACACTCAAAAAGCATCCCTTAAGTATTAAAAGGCGGGGCAGATTCAAATCCCCAACCTTTCTTTTAGTAGTCCAGTAGTCCAGTGTGTTACCACATGGTCTTTAATCAGTCCCCATAAGTGGGTAATTAAAAATATAGAATTTACCCTGAATACACATTTTAAGAAAATTAACTAGCTTTGGCTAGTGGTTAAGTGCAAGACTGAAATGATGAACATTCTATTTCAAGCATGAATAATGACTTCTACTCTTAATTCATACATGATAATATATATATATTATATTATATCAAATAAAAGAATAACATATAGATCTGGATAACTTAATACAGATAAAACACATAATATTGATATTCTATCTTCAGAAAGTAAAAGAAATGTTACACAGCAATTCAACATTAAGAAGTAGCTTTATTTAAGATAATAAATAATTCTAGTTCAAAGACTATTGATTTTGAAAGGATTTCTAAAGCTGCAATTGAATTAGAAAGTTACACTGCTTGAAGCAACCGGATATTGAATGAGATAAAAATGGGAGGACATTTCAGAAAACATTGCAAGAACAAGGGAAATTGTGAAATAAAACATAACATCATTTTGATGATTAAAACTACAGCATTAAGTAGATGAAAATAATGAATAAAATGACACTTACATTTTGAAATCACATTAAGTAGATACAGTATAATACAATATAATCCGTAATACACGGTGTAGGCACACACTAGAATTAATATGGCAATCAAAAACAAGTCCGGATGATCTTCCAAAAACGGACATTTGTTCATTGGAGAGTATATACTACGCAGTTACTTTTAAATTACTGAATGAATAATCCAATAATGCTGTTCTGAAGATGTTTTGCGTCCTTCAACTTTAAGGCGATGTTCATACAAAGAATTCTACATGGGAATTTTTTACAATCATTGAATAAAATGAGTTCCATTAATTATCACCTAATTAGACATCATTTCATAAATACACCTATAATTACATGTACTATATTTCAATTTAACTTTTAATATTAATAAAGTTACATAAATACATTGCATAAATTTGTTAAGAAAACCACTGCAGTATGAAGACCACTGTCGAGTCATGTACTGTTTTAGTAAGAAACTATAACCAATAATTCCTTTCAATCCGCTATAGGAGGTATCCAAGGTAATCATGCACTAAGTTCATGCAGAATTTGACCAGATAAGAGTCAGAAAAGTCAAGGTTACATAATTATCCATCTATAAAATCAAAAAGATGATCAAGATTGGTCATCCATACATATATTTTTATCCCAGATATGAACTAATTGCTTAAAGTAAGATTGTTTGCCTGGCTTTCATCAGATTTCAATCTACAGTCGCAAGAATCAACAACTCTGAGAGGAGACAGGCGGAGTTATGTTGTACCACAGACAAGCAGATATTCAACAATCAATACAGTAATCCTTACCATTAACATGTAAACAATTAATCATGCATTTCAGATATACCGATCCAATCTACTGTCTATAAAACTTTCCTACCCTTCATAAAGGACAATTGAATTTTCATCAGAACAATTTCAATGAACAGTTATGCTATTTACAAAACAAAAGCGATTACCAATATCGATCAAAGTATGCTGTAATATTCAGTTAAGTCGAGGGAGATATATATCTAAGTAAATGATCCAGTAGTTGTTGTTGGTTTTTTTTTTTGGGGGGGGGGGGACTAATTAGGAGCCTTTTTTCTGTCCCATACCCCTGTCTGACAAGTATATATTAAAATATTTCCCCACTGAAAAATGAAATTCATAAAACATTCCCCTTCAGAAGTATTTCTTATACATGTGTACTTCAATCATACAATGACAATTTTTTCCAGCAGTTCAGATTTTTTGATAAAATGATGCATCCTTCCACAGAAAGGATTACGGTAAGTTTTCACTGAAAATATTTTTCCAGATGAATACTGAGTCATATATTGATTAGTAATTGTCTCATGGAAGTGTTACACTAATAATACAAAATGTACAGTCATATACATTTTGTACATTCCAATTTGTACATTCCAAACAACCTGTACCCCCCCCCCCCCCCCCCCTGCAATTAACTGTATATCACCATTTGTCACTGGCTAAAATCAGGATTTATTTATACAGAACAATACTCTTTTGTTACCTTTTTCTTAGTTTACATTGGGTCCTGTGCCTATATAATAACATTCTTGAAATGAATGGATAACTTGAAATTTTACACCAAAAAGGTTTACTGAAAACTGGTAAGTGTGAAATGACAGCAACATTCCATGAATTCCTTTATGCTTCAAACAACAATATAATACAATATTATGCAATACTGTAAAATTATACATCTAGACATGGTGAAATGTTTCTGAATAAAAATACAATGAAAAGACACCTCTCACAAAACTAACCATTTAATCTGTCATGGTGAAGATTACAGCAGGCTATATTACAATAACACATCTTCTGACAGTTACAAGTGATTGGTCGATTAAACACATTACATTCTTCAAGGGGGAGTTGCAGTAAGAGTTTTTCGTTAAATTAAGGCACCTGGCTTAATTTGATGAAAACAATATCATAGTCATACAGTCTTTGAATTAATTGTCTGTGACAGGTTGCCCGACTGTATTATGTATACTTCATGAAGGAAACTAGAAGTAAATCTAGGTTGTCCCCCAAAAGACTTATAGAAGGAAAAAAATCCTTGCGGGCAGGGGGCAACCCACTAAAGACTGGTCATACAGATTACAGTGCACTGAAGCAGATAGACAATATAAATTTAAGATGAAGATTTTTTTGGGAAAATTATGCAGTTTCACATGCTCATATTTCCATCTAAAGTAGTAAGGTTACATTTCACAAACAGAATGATGTAATACTTCGAAAAATTCTGAAATATACACAATTTGGGGATATGTATAACTGAAGATACTAGTAACCAACTGCACACATACCTGTCTCAATCAGTTCATAAAAGCGTTAAATATTCCAGATTTTATGAATAACTGAACTGGACCAACTTAAGATGATATTGTTACAAACCCGATATTAACACAACACTGAATGAACACACATTAACATATGAACAGATCTATGAATCTCCAAACATCATAATTTACTACCAGCTGTGAGTAAACCTCTTGATTCTCTTATCTACCCAGTCATCTACTCCAGTCATCCATAGGCAAAATTCCACAAGTACCATATGCTATCTATTAACATACCCTCAACGCATAGATAAACATACGAATATGGGAACCAAAATATGCATCCCTTGAATGTTGTGGAAAATGTAGATACTAGAAAATTCAAACTATTTTTGAAAACGTGAACAATAGTTCAGCTTTCCTTTGCCGTTACTCGCTCAGCGCTCATGAATTTTTATGCGGACTTAAGTACAATGTTATCTACATCCGCCATGCAATTGTTTAGCTAGTTCCATGCAGTTTCATGTTGCAATACAAGTCTATGTATTTTCAGTTTCCATGAGTACTTTCAGTACTTTGATTTCATTATGTGTTTTACAAACATCTTAGGGATTTTATACCAGTCACATTCATAGTGGCAAATTTAGAATGGAGAAATTTTGTAGATTGTTGAGAAATAATCCTTCCAGAAATTGTGTATTACTATATATTTTGATAAAACAACTAAACAAATAAACTTTTATCACACATGTATAGAAAGTTAAATTCTGTTTCAGTAAGGATAGTCCAAAGCTACTGATACAGGTAGCAAGTACAGTCAAAATAAGAAGTTATTCATTCATCAAATATGCTTAGTGTCTAATAAGAGGATATATAATATCACATTTGAATATTATCAAGTATCTTTATTTGATCAATGACAATTTCATTATTCATGTACATGACAGTTTTGGTGAAATTTGTGCCTAGATACAAAATCATACATTGATAAGAGCAATATGTTGGCAGTTAAAAGAGATGAACGTTTACCTGGTGGTCTGAAATGGTAAAGTTCTGATATTTTACAGTACATAATAATACTACATTAAATGTGAACAAGAGTGCCAGGTCATAAAATATGCCCGTCAAGGGACATAACCCGGAAGTGCCTGGACCGATTGGGCTGGTTATCGAACTTGACCGAGATCTTAAGGCCATAAACATTTCCATCAAGTTTGGTGAGGATCCGTATAAAACTGTTTGAATTAGAGAGGGGACATCGTTGTGGATGCCGCCCGCCATGGGTGTTCCCATAATATTTTCAAACGGGCATATAAAAATGACATCACATGCAGGGTTCTCAATAAGTTTGTGGCCAACAGGCTCAAAAGCTAGACTAACAGGCCTGCTAGGGGGTTCCAGGCATTTTCTAGCAATATTTTATCAACTTTTGAGATTCCTAACAGGCCTAAACACATTTTTAGGCAGCTTAATTGGCCTGCAGCCTGCTGTTATTGAGAACCCTGCACATGGATGTCCAAGTCAATGTTTACTAATCCCAGGTATCAAGCAGTTGACTGCTATTACATATACTATGGTACTACTAGAAATACAGACAGATAATTTACTAATAACAACTGGTAATAATTACAACACTGAGAGCATCATAACACATCTGGAACATACATAGTTACATTATCTGATTAACAGAGATTATACAGTAAAAGGATTGAGTAAATCCTTTCTTGTAACACAACTGGTCATACTGGAGTGGGGCATCATGAATTCATGATCATTACTAAAGGCCTTTCAATGCCATTGAAATTATCTTCAATCAATTCATTGACACTTAGTTAGGGTTCTAAAAAACTACATAGCTTAATTTTTAAACAATGACTTGAATAAATACACAAAATCATGAACATCCTTTTTTGTGCCAATTTAAGTACACAAGTACCTGTATTTCTTGACTTGCTTTGCATTAATCATACTCAACAAATACCCAAGAATAGATTCATTGTTGTTTTATCAACATGAAACATAACTTCAACAACACTGTACTGAATAGTCATAGTCTTGTATCAGGCACATCAATCTGATAGTAAGTTTTTCAATTTATACAATCCTCATGGGACTGACTTGAAACATGAGCTATCAAATTCATCAAAAGAAGAGTTTTGTCTAATCTTTTCCCAAGATAAATTACAGCTAATAACTCATTGTAGCCATGGAAACCAAATCATTTTACCTTGTTTTCTAAGCCAGGTATTCCTCAGAGAACTGATTTTTGTAATTTACTGGAGAATCACAAATGTCAGATATCTGCTGTTTTTACCTTCTGAAGACCAAAAAGAAATTAACTGTTGCCAATAATGTGGAGGCTTAATTTCATTTTAAACTTGGCAGAATTATACTTGCAGTCATGCAGTTATAGCTAATTAATTTTGAATTTTGATATCATGCAGTCTCTAAATTATTTGTTTAATCTAATATTATAACCAGGAATAGTATACTTTTGGAAACTGTAAGCCACAGAGGGCTAGCACGAGAGGCTGAGTATACAATGATGTGTTTAGGCCTCAAATGTCCACTTTATTATATGAAATTAGATCATTGAAATCAGTTTTTATATGATATATAAAGTGTTATTGCCTTGTTGGTCTGCATGGCCATCTGACTCAGGCATACAACAGTTGAACTGTTGCGGTATGTTGGTATTTCAATTTTCACTGCACACTGATAAACAAATATGTATATATATAATCTTATGTGTACCACATCATGAGTGTTGGTATTGACTGTATCGGCACCTTATTATTTAAATTATTTTACACAAATTTCATGCAAAAATAACTTCAAAACTTGCATTAAATCTTTCAAATTAGAATTTTTATAAGTCATACTGATAATGAATAAATGATATGTGATTAATTTCTATGTATTTTGTTGAGTATTCAAAATTGTGCGCTGCAGGGCTTACCTTGTGAAAATAATTCAAATTTCAACTTGTTCACATGTGCATACATTACATTAAATGTAATAGGTAACTTTTTGCTATTTCAAAACATTTCTCGCATGGAAGTCAGAAAAACTTTTAAATTTTAAAATTTTATTACATCTTATTAATAGGCTAGTGTACAGGTATCACTGCATGTACATGTCTTGGAAGTGACCTAACAATACAAAGCCTTACTGAGGCCACTGTATGCCATGATTAATTTATTACAATCCATTCTAAATAATTTTAATAAATACACGCTCCCTAGATGGTTTAAAGTTTAACAGATAACATAAATGAAAATTTTATGCAACTGACGTAACATGTTATTTAGAGCTGGCAATACGGGGCCTTTTTTCCTTCTATAACAGAGGCCGAAATTCGGTGACTTCCCAATTGAAGAAATGCTCCTTTTTTCCCAATTTGGGGAAAGAATTTCCCAAAATTAAAATTTATATGCTATTTTAACTCAGTTGTCTAACCTGCTACAAATCTGGCCACAAATCTCGCTTGAATTTCCCAAAATGAAAGGCAGACACCTTCCCAACTTTTGGAAAAAAAAGGCCTTGCAATACATGTAAAATGGAAGTGCCAATACAACCAATACAAACCATGACACAGGCAGTTATCTGCCATTACATTTGTTTCGTTTTCCGTTGAGAAATATTCAAATAGTGGGGTGAAACAAAACACTGAATGCGGACCCCATTATCATTAAATGCATCATTCAGAAAAGGTATGTTGGAATACATTTGCAATTTATGCTCACTGAAACATGTTACCAAATGGTTCACTTTGGTCACACTCACAGATATTGTAGTTATTGTGCCATTTTTGAAGGGTTTTAAAATCAATTTCTAAGTTTGACTGTACCGGACGGGGTCAAATATCAAAAGTGTCTCTTTTTTCACAAACAGTCTAACTCTAATTGTAATGCCTTGTCCAATCCTCCCATATGTATCATGGTTCAGTATTAGCTATAAAAGCTGGAACTTCAACTGGATGAGTCATACTCATTAAGGTGAACCGTCAAGTCACAAATTTGTGAAAAATAGCCACCTGACATTTTTGCTATGCATCCTAAAACATTAGACTATTTAAATCAACCTGAGTATGGACAATAATACTGCATAGTGCGCAGACTGTATGATACAAAAGATGCATCAAATTCTGTATTCACCGGTATCTGAAATTATAGCATTTTAGTTCTACAGAGATGGGCGCGGCCAAAGTCAAATATGTGGCAATGTAAACGCGAGGAAGTAACAATAGAAATGCACAATGGTTATCATCTGGTTGCTTTATAAATACACTCATGCAGACATGTATTGGTCAATATGATTTCATAAAAAACTCACACTTTATCGATCAATAATTCAGTTTTCGAAAATGTTCATAGAGCCAGACAAATCGGTTTCAAGATGGCGTCTCGAATTGACTGGTTACCCGCGTTAGGTCAAATATTTCGCGCATGTGCATATAAACAATTTTTGGACCAGGAACCAAACGTTGTTTACCACTCAGAAAACTGGTTCCCGTTGTTTCAGTCTGCATTTAATGATGGTATGATTAGTTAATTAATAATAATTTGTGCTATTCTTGCATTACAAATGATATAAAGCAGGCAAACAAGGGTATATTTTTCATTAATAGCTTTAAGAAAATAAGATCATCACTCATACTTGAAAAAAGTAGAATTTGATACATGTAATTAATAAATTATCAGTGAAGACTTTACATGATGTTATCATTGTGAATTGAACTTTAAAAGTGACTTTCAATAAAAAGTGAACATTTCTTAACACTTAAACAGTGTATCTCAGTTTTACTGACATTTTTCAGACACAATTCTTAATTTTTAGAAGTCAAATTTAAGAAGTATCTGGATATCCAGATACTTGATTCGGTCAATTACGACATCCCTAGTATTCATCCCTTGTGAAATCAGTCTCTGTACAAATAACTTTTTAGTCCACCGCATGCATACCCGTACTGATACATTACCGGGTAATCTAAAATGTGAAATTGATTACTTACTTGAAATGAACCAATTTACAAAAAGTTTTGACAATTATACCTATTGCTAGATTTCTTTCAATTATGACGAGTAGCATGACAAATATCTATTGCTCATTGAATTATGATGATAATTATTTAAGTGGTTCATGTTCGGGAAATTGGACTTCTTACAGGCCTTTGATTTCTATATATTTAAATTATATGTAAATTAATTTTCACCAATTGTAACTTTCAGGTTCTTACTAGAGAAGCACCCATTGACCTTAGTTCCATGACCAAAGAATCAGCAGAGCAGGTGTGTAGGTATTTCCTGAATGACTTCAAAGTGACTGACACACAAACTTCTAATTTGGAAAAGATGACAAGAAACCAAAGTGAGAGTTCCTTATGGAAAAGACAACGAATAGGACGCATAACAGCATCAATCGCCCATGATGTAAAAACTTTGAAGGACACAACAAATCCTGTTAATCTGATAAAAAAAGTAATGAAATATGATACTACAGACTTGAGCAATGTGGCCAGTATTTCATATGGTACAAAATTTGAAAAAAAAGCAAAACAGCTATATGAAAAAAAAGTAAGCAAGGAGCATAAGAATTTTGTAGTGCGTGATTGTGGACTATTTATTGATGATGTTTTTCCACTGTTTGCTGCTACACCAGATGGAGTAAGACATTGTTCTTGTCATGGGGAGGGATTGGTTGAAATCAAATGCTCATATAAACATAAAGATCTTTTCGTCTGTGATATTCCAAGAATAGACAGTAGTTTCTGTCTACAAGGTGAAGAGTTACGACTCAAAAGGTCACACAAGTACTATTCCCAAGTGCAGTTTCAAATGTATGTGACAAAAAAAACATTTTGTGATTTCATTATGTATACGGACAGAGGGATTTTTCACCAGGTCATATATTATGACCCAGAATTTGTGAATGAGTTGATTGGCAAATGTACATCATTTGCATATAATCATGTGGTACCTGAAATTCTCAGTAAAAAGATCAAGTTTGGAAAGCCAGCAACTAATTGACAGTTATCAAATGTAGTCCATATTGTCATCAACATGAACCAGATTCATTGCCTAATTTGAATAAACCAACATTTGTTAATTCATCAAGTTTCCTTCTTTTATTTCTATATGACATGATAAGTATAATAATGTATTAGAAGGCATTCATTAATTTATGTTTTAGTATCAATACATGTCAGTATGTACATAAATATTACTCATTATTGTTAAAGAATATGCCATGATTACTCAAAAACTGCATGATATCAAGTTTAAACATATGTCATAAATGTAAGTTAATGAACAACATATACCAAGAATGTCATATGCATGTTTTATCAAAATTATTGATATTGGTATCAGTATTTGTCAGTATGTACCTATGTATATGGCATATGATTGTGAAGAAAAATTGTCATGATTGTTTGAGAACTGTATGATCGTTATCAAATTGAAACACATTTAATAAATGTTTATTCTCTTGCACTTCTTTTTGTTCCATTTAATCTGTACTTACTTAACTAGCTTTGGCAGAACATTAGTCAATGAACAACATATACTAAGAATGTCATCTGCATGTTTAATCAGAGATATTGGAAGAGTGTGCTTTAAAATTTGAAAGTTTTTAATGCGTTCAATAGCTCGTTCCACATGAATTCGCGATCGAGAAAGTCTTCTTGCACATTCTACCTCTCTTTGAGAGAACTGTTTCTTCCCTCTTCCAAAAGGAGGAATAGCAAGTGATGCACCATGTACAGCTAACTCTTCCTCGATAAGGAATCCTCTGTCTGCTAAGACTAGATCTCCAAATTCAAGTTTATCGTAGAAGCCGGATTGAGCAGTTAATTCTTTATCGGACACTCGTCCGCCCCAACATTTTGATAAAAAACTAATAGCACCATAGGGAGTAATTCCTACAAGAAATTTCAAAGTGTTGTGGTGTTTGTAATTTGACCATGTCTTAGCTCGTGCGTCTAGATTCGAAGGCCTCTGAATGAATATCTCACTGCAGTCAATTATCACACGGCATTTTCTATAATGTCTGCGAAAAGACTTAGGCATGTTTTTAAGAACTGTTTCCTTTGATGGCCACTTAATTAGGAACTTAAGTCTTTTAGCCATGGCTGGTATGCACTGCTTCAAGATCTTGGACACCTGTGTTGGGCATATACCAAATCTAATGGCTAAGTCTCTATTTGTAAGATTGAGTCTTAGCTTCATGAGCACCAGGAGAAGCTGATCTCCAGGGCACAAATTTCCTATCTTCTTGAACATTACACTGACAAGTCCTAGAAACCATGTGAAAATTACTATTGATGAAAGTCCAGTTAATGCTGACATTTTTGAATTATATAAGTTCTTGTATGTAAATTTCCTGTTTTCCAATTTTAATTTCATGTCTGCATTTTCTGATAGAAGTCTTTGATATTCTTGCTGAAGTTGTTTGTGATCCTGTCTAAGAGATTTTAACTCTTCTAAAACTGCATCTGGGCCTGGATCTGATCCTATAAAGTAAGACAAACTCCGATGATTAAAAAAATAATGCCAGCAAATTACTGCACAATCATTTGAAGCAAGAGACATCCATGGTCTAGAGTGCATCATTAGAGAATTTCAAACGCAAATATTAATATCTAAATTAGCAGAAATACATTTAATTATAGCAACATGGTCTCATCTCCCAAAATTTATAGCACAAACAAATCTTTCAAATTGTCAGTCTTGTTTTCTGTGTCATTTTATTAATAGATATGTGCATAATTAGAGGCAAGTGCTTTTGATACTGCGTATGGGCAGATTTTTTTCAAAAAATTTGATTTTCAAACAAAAAATGTTTTGTACGGAAAAAAGTGTAACGTCTGTCCCCCCCTGATATTTCACTAATAAACAAAATAATAAAGATCAAAATAACTTAGCAACATTACAATTCAAGTACTGATTCCAAAAATGTACAGTAAGACATACTGCACTATGTTCCAGATGAACACAGGACTAAAATTGTAAACTTATATGTAACGTCAGCCCCCCCCCCCCAATCCATACATTGTTAAAACCTTCATTTAATATCAAAATCTTCAAAGATTTTTACTATTTCTACTTGGATTATTTAAGAAAAAAGTCTTCTTTAAAAAATCAGACTTTGTTTTAAATTTGAACTTTGTTTATTGCATTTTTTTTACTTTTGGAAATAAAATATTAAAAATTTGACAATAAATGATGATAAAAAGTTCAATTTTTCTCCTTTTTTATAATGATGTAAGCTATTAATGTTTTATGTATGAAAAATATATAAATCTTACTTAAAACTAATGCTAAAAAGCTATCTGGTCTTAGAATAGTTTAAAATATCTTATTTAGGGGACGGACGTTACAGAGAAGGGACGGATGTTACAGAAATCTGTAAAATTTTAATTGGAAAAGAAGGTTGTTCAATATATCTCATATAGTAATCCAATGCAATTAATGAAGACAATTGTAAGGTATTATTCAGACTTAATACCCTCAGGCAATTATTGTATGCTATTTCTAGATGTGTGAATGACTACAAAAGGGACCCCAGTCAATCAGTTGTAAAAACACTGCATTGTGGATGATAAGGGTCTTTCTATTTGAGTCAGACCCAGTGGGTGATTAATTTAATCCCTTTAGAGGTGACCATTATGCAATCAGTACCTCATGAAGACAGTACTGCAGTTTCATAATGAGCTCCAATTAACAAAGGACCATAAAACAATGTGCTACATTGAGCCAAGAATGTGTGGCATATGTGTTATGGACCAGGAGTCATCTGTATTCCACAGTAGGGGGTTATAAAACAGGGTCATTGACAGACTAGCTTCTATTTACATAATCAGTTACTCCATGCATATAAAACAACAGGATATCAGTCATAAACTAATTATCAACATAAGTCAAAAACATTTATAAACAATCATATTGTTGTATTAGATGTCAAGTCAGACACTAAGCTGACCGTGACCAGACAGGATTAGACTGATAAAGGGCAATAAAACAATTAAGAGATTAGACTTTCAGAGGCTTTTAGGGGCTCACTTATATAAGGAACTGTTCAATGTCTTTAATTTGCATATTTAAAAAATATGGACCACCTCTTTATATTAGACAAATAAAAATAATGCATTGGAGAAATTTCTTTAGTTCCTTGTAAGTAACTCCTTTGGAAAAATGATTCTGTTTGTTCACTTAATGAAAATCGCCAATAAATCTTTTCTCCATCAGAATCAGAACCAATATACATTAAACATTGTCATGCAAACAAAATAAATCAAAATTATGAAACTTTATTTTTTGCCTTAGATGCTACTACTTTTGGCCCATTTACTGTGCAACAGATCACAATGACTTACACCTGTCATTTCCTTACAAACTTTTGTTGAAAATAATTTAAGAAGATGCAGTGTTTTTCATAAATTTTTTGTCACATTCGCATAACAAAAGAGCACAGTCAAACCTGTTCTAGAGGCAACCTCCAAATAAATGTTTATTTACCTGAGTCTGTATATCGTGGGATATCGGTTCCCAGCTCTAATAATGCTGCAGCTGCATCATTTCTTTCTTGAGGTTCACCCCGAGTTACAGAACCGGACAGCTCCTCTGATATGGGTGTAAGTGATAGCCTTCGCCTTGAAAGTCTTTCATAACGCGCCAGTCTTTCAGGTGTTTGGGAACGCAATGGAGTGATGTTAAATACAGTTGGAATGTAATCTGGATGATCAGGGACTGTAGATGGTTTGCCTAGTAAAAAAAGGATTTTAACATAAAATTGGTTTTTGAAGTTATTTTTAGATCAAATGTGTTGTTGAATTTGACTGACATTCAGTATAAGTGGAAATTTAAACTTCTTTCTTTGTTGATTGTGCCAAATCCAACTATATATGCTCAGGGCTATTAAAACACCATATGCAGGCATTTTTATGCTACTTTTTGGGTCCCGTAAAAAGTACGTATTTTCCACATTGTGAGAAAAAAATTCCACATAATAAGAAAACAATCATAGATCTATAAATTCTATTAAAGTTTAGACTGTCTAGACCTAATCAGAAGGATTCGATATCTGTTCACAGGGCTGGCTGAGTACGGCATACGTAAAGTTATATGTTTCAGTTCTATATAAATATGTTAAATAAAATCACTTATCTGTGAATAAAATAACAAATCAAGCTAACAAACGAACCTCCGATGAAATGACAACTGCATAGACGATCGTATTCTGACGGTTCCCATGATTTTGAACGGTCTGAGAGACTTGTGCGTTTAGTAGCTAAAATCCATTTCTTTCTGCGTGTAATATCTTTAGGAAACCTATAAAAGCGTACACCTGATCCTTTCACAAACCTCTGTGTACAACCTGGTGCGCTACAACTAACAGGCATACTTTTTCGTTGTGTTTCGATCTAAAATTCACGCTTTAAATAAGATCTACTTCTCAACTTATTTTGCCAACCAAGCCTATTTCCGGTTGACTGTCAAGTGCGCGTGACGTCATCGGTCAACATTCGTATAGGTGCACTGCAACAAAAATTTTAGTTAGTGATTCCATCCTGTCTTTTGGTAATTATACATTTTTGACATTCTAACTATTACTCTTATCAGTAGCGTATTATTAATCAAAATATAGATCATAGCTACCATTAACATTTGTCATTCAACTTTGACCGGTTAATGAGTGATGTATGCTATATATGTTTTGTAAACCACTAAAAGATTTGCTAAACTTTTTGTTAAGGATAATAAGTTAGTTTAATTTGTGTATACTTGTCACATAAAAAGATTGACGTGTCATTGTTGAAACTGGACCAAGTTGATTAATATTGACAGTTCTGTTTTCTCATACTTGTTATAGTTTGTATATAATATGAATTTCACCTGTTTATACATACTACCAGAGACGTATAATACAAGAGATAGGCAACTACGCGAAATCTCCCAATATCTCGTATGTCAATCGCGATATTTAGCGTGATCGCTCAGTTCGGTATATAGTACGTCTACACGGTACGAGACCGGATAGTGTTGTCGATTATACAGTATATATGAATAATTCGGAAAGGGCATGCGAGTGACATTATCGAAAACAAAAAGACTTATAATTATATTTAATATATTAGAGACGTTGATCCATAACTGTCAGAATTTAGGGTCTTTAATATATCTTTGCTGTTTTCGACTATACAATATGACCGATTTTTTATTGATGCTTGTGTACAATGTGGATTATTCTGTTTAGCGACATAAAATAATTTCCTTAAAAAATGAAATTTATAGACCTCATTCATTGTTCATCAGTCAACACCTCTCACTTATTTTTGAAGGTGTGAAGTTGATATATTGTCCTTACATAAACACGACATGCAGTTGCCAATTATATTTTTTCTCTGTAATTTATTTTTGAGTATAACACTAGTACTTACATCACGTCTTCCTCAGACTTTCTCTCATGGCATGACGAATGTCTAGATTTAAGATTACTTTTGGTGAATATACCGATTATGGAAACAATTAATCTGTTTCCAACAAACAACAGTTGGAAACTGACAATGTCACCAAAAAAACATGACTGAATCATCTTAAAGATGATAGATCTATGGATTTTCTTATTTTTTTGTGGAATTTTGTTACTAATGCTGCACATAGATGTTCGGCGCGTTGCTTATCTATTAATTTAATATGTCATCGCATAGTATTATTAATATCAACATGTACCATATTGAAAAAAAATACTAACAAATTTTTTTTCAATGTCATACATTTTGTTATTTTTGGCAGGCCTTTGAAGTTAACATCAAGTGGCTATCTTGTGTGAAAATTTGTTTTGTTTACGATATTAGATGTTAATTGGTGCAATCACCAAGGGAATTACTGGTCCCAGAACAGTATGGGTCCATAGATATCATCAGAAACATGTGTCACCAAAAGTTTTATGGTCATGCATTGTTTATTACAGCTGACATGTGTGACACTTCAAGACTAATATGCACAATCAGATAACATTCAATAATGAAAAATCCATTATTAAAAAAACAATGTGTTTGCGAAAAAGAAATACCCAATAAATCACGAAGTTTACTTGAAAAACAACAGGTGTCAAATAAATCAGTAGAATAAAAAATATATACATATTTAATTTTTCTTGTATATAATAAACACAAATGTTATGACCCGGCGTAGAATTTAACTGAAACTTTCAGTCTTTAAAGGGTAGCCAATTTATATTTTAATTTTAAGGTAAATATCCTCATTTGAGAGTGTTGAAACTTCGGGCAACCATCAATCACACATTATCACAGTCTAAAATAATGGAATAATAGAAATAAAGCTAATAGTTCTCAAGTTTTAGCGAGTACAGTTTTGATGTATTTGCTAGGCCTAGAATTTCACTCGAATAATCAGACTTTTTAGAGTGACATCAGTTTAAACATAAATTAAGACATATAATCGAATCTGAGAGCATTGAAACTTCGGGCAACCATCAATCATGTATCAACAAGGTCAAAAAGAATTGAATTTTTGAAATCCAGAAATTAGTTTTCGAGTTTTAGCGAGTACAGTTTTGATGTTATGACTCGGCCAGGAATTTCAGTGAAACTTTCAGTCTTTAAAGCGTAACCATTTTAAATTTGAATTCTGAGGCAAATAGCCTCATTTAAGAGTGTTGAAACTTCGGGCAACCATCAACCACATATCAACAAAGTCAAAATAACTTGAATTATAGAAATCAAACGAATAGTTCTAAAGTTTTAGCGAGTACAGTTTTGATGTATTTGCTAGGCCTAGAATTTCACTCGAATAATCAGACTTTAAGAGTGACATCAGTTTAAACATACATTAAGACATATAATCGAATCTGAGAGCATTGAAACTTCGGGCAACCATCAATAATGTATCAACAAAGTAAAAAAGAATTGAATTTTTGAAATCCAGAAATTAGTTTTCGAGTTTTAGCGAGTACAGTTTTGATGTTATGACTCGGCCAGGAATTGCAGTGAAACTTTCAGTCTTTAAAGCGTAACCATTTTGATTTGAATTCTGAGGTAATTATCCTCATTTTAGAGGGTTGAAACTTCGGGCAACCATCAACCACATATCAACAAAGTCAAAATAACTTGAATCATGTAAATCAAACTAATAGTTCTGAGGTTTTAGCGAGTACAGTTTTGATGTATTTGCTAGGACTAGAATTTCACTCGAATAATCAGACTTTAAGGGTGATATCAGTTTAAACATAAATTATGACATATAATCGAATCTGAGAGCATTGAAACTTCGGGCAACCATCAATCATGTATCAACAAAGTCAAAATAACTTTTATTATTTAAATCCAGCAATTAGTTCTCGAGTTTTAGCGAGTACAGTTTTGAAGTTCTGGCCTTCCCCACCCACCGCAAGTTACAACTCCACTCAGTACTCTACTTGTTTATTTCAATGAACTCGTCGAGTATGTATATAAATATATATATGCACACACACGAAATGATCTAATAATAATTTTCTAAATTTTATGCATTCAGCTAGTGTTCGATATTTGTGAAGTGAAGTTGATTAACAGAGACGTAAGCAACCGTATCTCAATGATACAAAATGGCGGACGACAGTTGCGGTTGTTGATCGCGTGAGAAATCCCGCGGCGCATACGAGATTTCCCGGTATTTCCTTATCTCAAAGAACAAGTTGCCTATCTCTTGTATTATACGTCTCTGATACTACATTGTCTAATATTTGATACAAAATAGTCAAAAGTTGTATTAGAGACGTCTCTGGTTGTATATTTCACTTTCACTCACAGTGACCCCATTCTGGTGGATAGGTAGTCTAATTTATCAGACATACGAGCAATCCATTCATGATTTTGCTATTTCATCTATTGCCCGTTACAGATATCGGCAGAGACGTACAGTTATGTCTCTGATATCAGCAAGCGCAAAAAATGTCTCGATATCATCTGTACTGTAGTGTACAATTAGATTGACTAACGGATAGGTTGGCCAATTTCATAAAAGTATTTTGGAAGGGTCATCCTATCACTAATAAACAAGATACATGTCAGTATTGGAATAGGATTTGTTAGTTTAACTAATTCATTCACTAAATTGACTAATTGAACAAGTTAAATTGGGACTGCAATGCATAAATTTATTTATTTGATTGCATGACTTTGGATGGCCCGGCCTCAGTTCGCTTATGTAGGCCAATTGAAAACTATAATTACAAGTAATTAATAAGGCTATTGGATTAATCTTACAGACCTACTTATTTCTAACTACAGTCAATTAACCCTATGATCAAAGGCAACCTTTGGGAAAGACGGGAATTCATGTGACCTTTATTCGGGGGTCATTTTGTTCTATACAATCATGACGGTTTTTAAAAGAATATATAACCTTTACTCACAAGGTGACCTTTATTTGGAGGTGGCTGCTAACACAGGTTTGACTACATGTACTTGTACTGTAGAATTTGCCCCCATTATGAATTAATCATATATAATACAAATCTATGTTCTGTATTTAAGTCATTAACAGTTATACTTATAGCTTTTTATCAATTGTTAAATCAATATGGCCAAACAATTATCAACAGGAAATGTCTTTAATTTAAAAAGACAGTCGCGAAGTTAAATTCTTTGATGTTATTAACATTGTTGAAACCAAAAGTATGATTTTTATTACAGGTAAATTCTTATTGCTACACACCTTCACGAAAAACTTCTATTATTTCATATATTTCATAAAAACCTAATTATTGTTATTATACAGAAATTTATCAATGACATCCCTCATTACCTGTTAGATTGAGTGAGAATTTCAGTTTTAAAATGATTTTTTGGTTACATTTCAGATATATGCGCAATAAAAGCCAATATTCAATTCTACAAAAATGGATTCAACCTCTCCTACTTCTAGACAGCATGAAGAAATTAATACATTTGTATTTCTTGATTTAGAGTCAACTGGTTTACTTGATCTAAAAAAGAATTGCAGGATTACAGAATTATGTATGGCTGCTGTTAGCAGGATGGATATGTTCGGCTCAGGAGCTTTACCGAGGGTCGTCAACAAAGTCACTCTTTGCATAAATCCCATTAAACCAATCAGTTCCTTCTCTAGTCAGATAACTGGTAAGCCAAATTTCCCAAATGTCTGTCTGTGATCACTAATTGGATGGTTTCCAAAACTTTCTATTAGAATTGTTCTGTTACAGTTACATTCACCAATCATGGTTTCACAACTACTACATAAAGTAGTGGATTATTTACATACTTGACTTTAAAGAATATTTTCAAGATTGTCACTGTGTTGTATATTATTTTTTTGTTCTTTTGCATTAACCATTGTGTAACTTTATTCATGTCTCCTCACCCCATATCATATCATTCATGTCTTCCCTCACCCCATATCAAATGATTGATGTCTTCCTTCACCCCCATATCACATCATTCATGTCTTCCCTCACCCAATATCACATCATTCATGTCTTCCCTCACCCCATAGCACATAATTCATGTCTTCCCTCACCCCATATTACATCATTCATGTCTTCCCTCACCCCATAGCACATCATTCATGTCTTCCCTCGTCCCATATTACATTATTCATGCCTTCCCTCATGTCTTCCCTCATCCCATATCACATCATTCATGCCTTCTCTCACCCCATAGCACATCATTCATGTCTTCCCTCATCCCATATCACATCATTCATGCCTTCCCTCATGTCTTCCCTCATCCCATAACACATCATTCATGTCTTCCCTCACCCCATATCACATCATTCATGCCTGCCCTCACCCCATATTACATCATTCATGCTTTCCCTCACCCCATATTACATCATTCATGTCTTCCCTCACCCCATATCACATCATTCATGCCTTCCCTCACCCCATATCACATCATTCATGTCTTCCCTCACCCCATATTACATCATTCATGTCTTCCCTCACCCCATATTACATCATTCATGCTTTCCCTCACCCCATATTACATCATTTATGATTTACGCCGCACCTGCACATTAGGAACTTACACACGAATGTTGCGCTTGTGCTCTACTATCCACTGTTTTGTTATCTTTACACATTTGTGCCTTTGCAGGCCTCATCCCAGTCCTTTCCTAATTGTTTTAGGGAACAGGTATTAGGTGCCTTTTTTTACTTTGGGAGGGGGGATATTCTGGACTCAAAAAAAAATGCATAAAAAGGGCCTTCATGATCCCTACATTATTTCCAAATGGTGTAAAACCAGTCTACAACACCAATTATTGTTATCAGACTACCTATGTCCAGATGGATTCTTAACTTATTCTACATTGTGTACTTCATTCTCTGTTCTTTTACATTTACAAAGATTTCCTGCTTTATTATCCAATCACTTACATCATTTCATTACCATTAATTTTTGATAATATACATGATGTAATTGCTTATTGTAAATTTTATATCCTCCTATTTTGTATCATTACAGGTCTTTACAATGACTCCCTGGAACATCAGAAGACATTTTCTGCTGAAACAGTCCAATTCATAAATAGCTTTCTAGATATGCAGAGAAAACCCATTTGTTTGCTTGCCCATAATGGAAATAGGTTTGACTTTCCTTTATTGGTGGCTGAGCTGAGAAGGATCAAGCAATCTTTTAATGAAGAGATTTTATGCGCTGATACCCTTGAGATGTTCCGATCATGTGATGGTCTGTCACCGAGGTACGAACCAAATTCAAGTAACAAAATTGAAATTAAAACAGAAAACTCTAGGTCATCAACCGAGGTAACTCCGAGCAAATTTACAACACCTATTCATCAGTCACCTCAGAAGAGAAGACTGACAAATGATGAGGCTAATGCTGTGAATAACATTTCGCCAAAAGTTCATAGGCAATCCAACAATACATGTGTAAGCAGTGATTCCAGTAATGATCAGCAGAAACAGTCCAGAGAGAAAGTAAAGGTGGCTTTGAAGTTTGATGATGCAAATGAATTAACTGAAGCTCCAACCATTAAAGCTGACCACACTTTGAGGAATGATGCTAAAGAACTAGATAAAAAGGAGGAACTTGAAAGAAATGATGAAACTAACAATGAGCTGGCTAAAACAAATGAAGACAAAGCTGAACCTGAATTCTCCAGCAGTTTAGAGGATACAGATTATTTGATGGCCCTTGAAGAAATAGAAAATGACATTAATGATCAGAGTCTTAAAACAAAAGAGACTAATAAAGAGTGTTCACCTACTACTATATCAGAAATGGAAAAAGCAAGTTTTTCAAATGTTGCATGTTATACTGGTTATCATGTGAAAACTGATACAAATAAATCCCATAAAATAGAGGAACCTGATAAATGTGAATGCAGTGAAGACCAGAATAAAATTAAAGATGAACTGAAATGTGCCGAAATTTTAGAGTCTAAGAATAATGAAGTAATCAAAAGTAATGCTGTTACCAAAAAAATCGATACAATTAGTGACATTAATGTGAATGCTAAATGGAAAGATGGGGACATTTCTCCGAGAAATGATGTAAGTGCTCTAACAGCTAAATCGGAGAAAGATGTATGTGATAAAGGTAAGGGGTTACTCTTGAAAGCAGACTCGGTAACAAAGCCCGACATTTGTTCAACTTCTGTATTTTCATCAGAGTCTTCCACAGACAAAGTTATAAACAAATCAACCATTTCTACAAATGTTTATACCAAACCACTCAATGCAGCTACACAGAATTCATCATCGAGAAAAGGACGCATTTCGACAGGGAAGTCAAGCGCTCCTGGAACAACTGCCCAGAACTCACCACGCACACAATCAAATGAATTGGCTACAAAGTCAACTCCCGGTTCGCCATTTGTATATTTTAAGTCATACAAGTTAAAACAAATTTATCAACGTAAATTTGGAACTAGTCCGCCAGTATCTCATTCAGCTGAAGATGACTGTGTAACATTATTGAAGGTAGTGAAGTGTACTCCTTTCTCCATAGAATGGATTGATGAACATGCTGTGTTATTCTCATCCATTCTAATGCCTTATTAACCAATACATGTATAAACCTGTTTTTTGTGATACAAATGTACGGAGAAGTCTGATATGTAAATCCGGTAATCTAAGAGTAAGAAATATTGCCTTAATTAAAGATTCCCTAGAATTTGATCATATTGTTTCCACTTTAGGAGATAATTATGTAAGCAGAAGTAAATACATGCTGCTAGTGCTAGTGAGTTTGATGTATTGGATTTTTTCATGTTCATTTATTATGTGTCATATCTGTTGGAAGCATTTTTATTTGATATGTTCATAGCATATGCAGCTGGACTGTATAATATTTTTGGATTATTTAGAAATTTTTAATCGTTATGCATTTTTTACTTGCCTATTTTTAGCATGGACCATGATTAACAAAAATTGTTTGCAGGTTGAAAAACATACCTTGACAGGGTTATAAACCCGTTTTTATTTTTTAGCTCACATGTCACAAAGTGACAAAGTGAGCTATTAGGATCACTCTCCGTCCGGCGTCCGGCGTCATGCAGTGTGCGTCGTCAAACTTTATGTTGTGACTACACTAGGGGCCACATTTTTAGCTCAATTTTAGCAAAACTGGGTCAGAACGTTAATATCAACAAAATCTCGGACGAGTTCGATATTGGGCCATTTTGGGTAAAAAACTAGGTCACCAGGGCCAAATAAGGGAAAACCTTGTGAACACTTTAGAAATCACTGTTTTGACTGGATCTTCATGAAACTTTGTCAGAATGTTTATTTTAATAATATGTAGGTCAAGTTTGATAATGGGTCATTTCCGGTGAAAAACTAGGTCACTCGGGCAAATTGCTGGAAAACCTTGTGAACACTCTAGAAGTCACTGTTTTGATTGGATGATCATGAAACCTTGTCAGAATGTTTGTCTTCATAATATCTTGGACGAGTTCGAACATGGGTCATCTTGGGTCAAAAACTAGGTCGCTAGGTCAAATCTTATGAAAAACCATGTTAACACTGTAGATTTCACAGTTATTATTGGATCTTCACCAAACTTTGTCAAATCCTTTGTTTTAATGATATAATGGTCAAGTATAAATATGGGGCATCTGGGGTCAATAACTAGGTCACCAGGTCAAATCTTAGGAAAACTTTGTTAACACTGTAGATGTCACAGTTTTAATTGGATCTTCATCAAACCTTGTCAGAATGTTTGCCTCAATGATATGTGGGTCAAGCTTGAACATGGGTCAGCCGGGGTCAAAAACTGGGTCACCAGGTCAAATCTTAGGTAAAAATCTTGTAAAAGCTCTAAATGTCATGGTTTTAATTGGATCTTGGCCAAACCTTGTCAGATTGTTTGTCTTAATGATATTAAGGACAAGTTCAAATATGGGTCACCTAGGGTCAAATCTTAGGAAAACCTTATTAACACTGTAGATGTCAAATTTTGATCGTATCTTCACCAAACCTAGTCAGAATGTTTGTCTTAATAATATGTAAGACAAATTCGAACATAGGTCGTCTGGGGTCAAAAACTAGGTCACGAGGTCAAATCTTAGGAAAACCTTGTCTATGCTGTAGTTTTCATGGTTTTGATTGGATGTTCACCAAATTTTGTCAGAATGTTTGTCTTATTTATATGTAGGACAAGTTCTAACATGGGTCATCTGGGGTCAAAAACTAGGTCACCGGTTCAAAACAATGTTTTAATGAGTGAACAGTGATTGTCATGTGAGCGATATAGGGCCATCTTGGCCCTCTTGTTTCACTAATTACCCGGTAAGTCATGCTAATAGTCATTTTTTTTTTTTTTTTGGAAATAAGCTGCACCTTTCCAAAAAAATTTATTTCCTATTTATTAGCATGATTGTGATTATTACTGGTATCCCAAATTTGCTTCATTCTTGTAATCTTTTCTACCCCATTTTAACCAGCACCCAGCATCTTCCTCTTTACCTAAAATTGTTCAGTTGCCACATGAAATCACAAATGCCCCCTTATAAATTCCCTTATCCCTTGTTAACATCTCCAAATCCTTTAATGTGAAAACTGAAAATGTGTGACTCAGAAGAGACGTTTTAATCATCTTTAGAATTATATCCATTTGCATTCAAAAATGTTTAAAACCCTGAATGGACAAATTGGGGAAAATAATGTGGGTTCAATATTAGGAAAAATTTGATGATTAAATTTAATTATCATGATTTTAAAATTCTTAGATCTACTTATAGCAAACAAGGCCTTTTGAAAATATGTACTATAGTCTTATTTACCCTTTTTTAGCATGCACTTTTTTAAGGTGGCATAAAGGGGACATAGGAAATATTTATGTTGTAGGCATGTGATAGCTACTACATGCACACGTGATAGATATATAGTACATGGCCACACGAGAGCTAATATGTGTGCACGCAATAGTTATTACATGGCAAGTGAAAGCTATTATGTGCACATGCAATGGTCATAATGTTGCCAAGCAATAGCTATTACAATCATATGGCCACGTAATAACTATTGAGCGCACATACTAGCTATCGCTTGCCCACACCACAAAATATTTCCTATGTCCCATGTATGCGACCATACTTTTTATATCGTTTTATTGTAGTATTTGTTTGTTATACTGTTATGTATTTTAATGAAATATATACATTGTTACTGATTTGTATTTTTATATGAACATTTTATTTTTGTGTTTGTAATCAATGCATTTGCTGTTTATGATTCATACATGTTTTATCCTAACAAGTTGAGCACTTATAAACTTAAAAATTCATGTAACATGCTCTTATTTTCTAAAAATTCTGTTCTCAACTGTAAAAGGACTCAGTTCCAGATTCACATGATATTTAAAAAGCGCTGTATTTCACTCATTTAGGTAACTTAAATCAATTTCATGGTGAGAATTGTGTTCAAAATGTGTTGCCAATTGTTACAAGTACAGTTCATGCTGTATGACTACTTCTATTTACTTCTATTCAAGGTTACAGTTTGAAATCATATCAAGGTGAAAGTCTTAGCTAGCTCCATCCTTAATATTTTAAGGATAAAATCTACAGAAATGAAATTGCATTTTTGAGAAATGATTACATTTTTGGATGTTACCATAGAAATATTTTATTGCAAAGGCCAAATGGCTCAGTGCAGCTATTACATTATCTTAATTATCAGAACTGACACTGTTTCAACACTGTATAAATTTTGAGTGTAACATTGATTTTTTTATACATTATTTTTATTATTTTGTACTGATTTTTAGCTCACCTGATTCATCAGGTGAGCTTTTAGGATCGTTGAATGTCCGGCGTCCGGCCACAATTAGTTTGTTTACACTCTAGCAACCGCAGCTCTTTACGAATCTTGATTAAACTTGCTCACAATGTATATGGCCACAATGTCTCGGCTAAGTTCGATTATGGGCAAAATCTGATAATAACTTCAAGAGTTAAGGGCCCTTGAATTACAAAATTTGCTATATTTAGCTTGTTTACACTCTAGCGCCTTCATTTATTCACCAATCCTGATCATATTTTCAGTAAATGTGTATAACCAAAAGATCTTGGACAAGTTCGATTATGGGCAATATCGGACCAGAACTTCAAGAGTTTTGGGCCCTTGACTTAGAAAATTTGCTATATTTGAGTTTGTTTACACTATAGCGCATTCATTTATGCACCAATCCTAATCATATTTTCAGTAAATGTGTATAACCAAAAGATCTTGGACAAGTTTGATTATGGGCAGAATCGGACCAGAACTTCAAGAGTTATGGGCCCTTGACTTTGAAAATTTGCTATATTTTAGCTTGTTTACACTCTAGCACCTACATTTACTCACCGATCCTAATAATATTTACAATGAATGTGTATGGCCTTATGGTTTTGGACAAGTTATGAGTGGAATCGGACCACAACTTCAAGAGTTATGGACCCTTGGATTAGAAAATTTGCTACGTTTTAGCTTGTTTAACAGTATTATACCTTCATTGTTGGTTTTGATCTCAAAATCTATGTAAAAATGAGTTTTACGAGATGGAAACTATATTACCTGGTCATTGATTATTGGCCTTTGTTCTCAGGTGAGCGATAAAGGGCCAATGTGGCCCTCTTGTTAGGTGTTATTTTGTTTTGTGGTATCTTATTCATATATTTAGTGATTCTCAAATATTATGTTTTTCTATGTGATGCAATATATGACAGTTTTTTATTATTTTTTTATACAACTTAATGAATTACATCTGAATGGGGTTGCATTAGGCTTTTCAGGGGTAACAATATTCCCGATATATCTGGTATGTCGGATGTATCTGTCCTATGACTACTGAGCAAAAGATATGGTCCATTTAATCTGTTCTGAAGGATTTTCTCTTACAAAACTGAGTTAATTAAAGAAACAATGTTGTTGAAGGCCCCTTGTTTGACAAAATTGGTTGGCCACTTATGACTTTCAGACTTGTTAATTTGGCTCTATTGACACCCCTGATTAGTTTAATGAATCAAGTACATTATTATTGCTAGGTACTGTATGTAGCAGTACAGGTATGACCTTAACTTGATCTCATAAAAGAAAAATATGTTGACTTTCATGACTGTATTTCGAGGGTTCAACGCAACAGTGTCTTAACTCATATTGAAATATTGAAAGTTACGACAGTGTTGCACTGAGCCCTCAATTTATAATGATATATTTACTTTTTAGCTCACCATAGCACAAAGTGCTCATGGTGAGCTATTGTGATCTCGTGATGTCCGTCGTCCGTGTGTGCGCGTCAACAATTGCTTTAAACAAAATCTCCTTCTTTACCAGTTTCAACGAAACTTAACATGGATGTTCCTTGCATGAAGCTTTACCAAAATTAAATTTCATTAAAACCAAAAGGAAAAACTTTAAAAAACTGTCTTGTCCAAAACCACAGGGCCTAGAGCTTAGATATGTGGTGTGTAGCATTGTCTAGTTGGCCTCTACCAAGTTTGTTCAAATTTTTGCCCTAGGGTCAAAATTGGCCCTGCTCCAGGGGTCGCTTGATTTTACATAGACTTATATAGGGTAATTTTAACAATCTTCTTGTCAGAAACTACAATGCCTAGAGCTTAGATACTTGGTTTGTAGCATTGTCTAGTGGACCTCTACCAAGTTTGTTCAAATTATAGCTATAGGGTTAAAATTGGCCCCGACCCAGGGAGGGTCACTTAATTTTACAAAGGCTCATGATGATTTTCTCTAAGAGTCTTTTTATCTGGAGAGCGATATAGGGTCATCATGGCCCTCTTGTTAATGATATGACATTATATTGTTGATAGAGAAAATGCATTACATGTTTATGAAATTTTAATCATACTTAAACTCAAATATATGATAAAAATGCTGAGGTGTGTTTTGTTTTTAGCTCACCAGAGCACGAATGTGCTCAGGGTGAGCTTTTGTGATCGCCCTGCGTCCATCGTGAAGTGGCGTCCATATTTACTTAAAACAACATCTCCTCCTATACCGCTATTCCGATTGCAACCAAACTTTGCTGAAATGATCCTTGGGTGGTCCCCTTTCAAAGTTGTTCAAAAAATTAAATTTCATTAAAAACTCGGGTTGCTATGGCAACAAATAGAAAAAAACTTTAAAAATCTTCTTGTCCGAAACCACAGGGCCTAGAGCTGAGATATTTGGTATGTAGCATTGTCTAATGGAACTCTAAAAAGTTTGTTCAAATTATTTCCCTGGGGTCAAAATTGGCTCCGCCCCGGGGGTAACTTGATTTTACATAGACTTATATAGGAAATTTAAAAAATCTTCTTGTCAAAAACTATAATGCCTATAGAGCTTTGATATTTGGTGTGTAGCATAGTCTAGTGGACCTCTACCAAGTTTGTTCAAATTATTGCCCTAGGGTCAAAATTGGCCCTGCCCTGGGGTTTATTCTATTTTATATAGGAAAATTTGAAAAATCTTCTTCTCCGAAACCACAAGGCCTAGAGCTAAGATATTTGGCATATAACATTGTCTAGTGGACCTCTACCAAGTTTGTTCAAATCATTGCCCTAGGGTTAAAATTGGCCCCGCCCCGGGGGTCACTTGATTTATATAGACTTATATAGGAAAATTTAAAAAATCTTCTTCTCCGAAACCCATAGTATAGAGCTAAGATATTTGGCATATAGTATAGTCTAGTGGACCTCTACCAAGTTTGTTCAAAATATTGCTCTAGGGTGAAAATTGGCCCCGCCCCGGGGGTCACTTGATTTATATAGACTTATATAGGAAAATTTTAAAAATCTTCTTCTCCTAAACCACAAGGTCTAGAGCTAAGATATTTAGTATGTAGCATTGTCTAGTGGACCTCTACCAAGTTTGTTCAAATTATTGCTTTAGGGTCAAAATTGGCCCTGCCCATGGATATGTTGTGGACGTTGCATGTTGTTTATAAAACCACCAAATTAACCTAGTGAAAGAATAAGGCTATTACATGTATATTAAAGCATATGTAAATAATGGGCTATGCTTGGGATAATTTGGCAAATTACATGTATCAAAGATTATCTTATTAGTAATTGCCCTAGCATGAATGATACTTGAGTAACACAGCACACATGTCTAATTTGGAAGTTCGATCTTGTTTGGCAAGCGCATCTGATTTTCAGGATATTTAATTTGTCTCCATTGACAGCCCTCTATAGTCAGTAGGGCTGAGTATCAATAAAAATTATCAATATGATATTTGTATCGATACAGAATGACCGATATCCGATATTTGATGTTCAATACATATGGAATAAAAACAGAAATACTGAGAACCATTGACTGTACTGGCACAGATACTTGACACAAAATCAAATTTTGGCTGCATAGGATACTTATATACCTAATAATAAGGGAAGGTACCTAATGTTAATGCAGCAGGCATGCCAAACACTCATGCTGAACTGCAAAAAAACTATTTTCTTCTTGTTGTTGACAGCGGATAGGTTATATATTTGCGTCACAACTTTTTATTTGACGAAAATTCTCAAAACACGGTCCAAAACATGTTTTTAAAATTCATTTTTGTTTTGATCGATATTTGTTCGATACATTAACATTCCATACGATATATCAACCAAACCCTATAAACCGGTATTCAATATGATATGTGAACCGGTACTCAGCCCTAATAGTCAGAGCCCATAACTACTTGACCATGGAGCCCCTTTTCAACAATTTACTACATAATTGTACAGAATAATAACATAGCTGTCAGGTTTCTGTATTTAACACAAACAATTTTGTAACAAAAAAGGCATGCATAATTTTGTATTTCATATTTTTTTGTAGGAGTAGACTGAATGTTTTATTCGGACACTTCTTTCTACTTTTCTTTTCCCACCAGTTCTTTCTGTTTATTTTTCATCATTAATTCTGCTCTGTTCTCTGTTTCATTCATCAGTTTGAGTAACTAAAAATATCAAAACAAATAAAACATAAAGGTACAGATACACTGATTCAGTCAAACATGTGTCAGAGGCCACCTCCGAATAAAGGCCACTCTGTAAATAAAGGTCATTCTTTTAAAAAACTGTTAGTTTAATTACTGTATACCTCTTTAAATTGGCAGGGCTAAAATTTGGCGTTTTGTTTTGGAAAGTTAAAAATTGGCGGTGGTCAAGAATTGGCGATTTCTTAAAAATCCGCCAAAATAAAACATCCATTGTCCATCGCCAATGCCCTTTTCTTATTGTAATATGCACGGTTAATTACACCAATGTAACCTATACTATAATTTGCTGTACATTTTTAAATGTTCTTTGTTTGTAACCATTTTCACACTGACCTACTACTTGTACAATGCCCTTTTCTTATTGTAATATACATCGTTGATAGTATCCATTTGTTATAAAAATTGCAAACACAGTCGAAGATTAGCACCTTTATTAACAAATGGTAATGGTTTGCTTATTTGTCTATATCACTTAGCATTTTTTTGTTGATAACGACCAACATAGTATGCCATTTAATGTATATATACAAAAGTATGACTTATTTGCATATGCATATTTCACCACTGATTAAATATTTTTAGCTTATAGGCTATGGGCTACTGGGCGAAACCCTCCCCCCCCCGGAGGCATTTTTGTAGACACCATTTTTTTGAAAGCCCAATGCCTGCTGATCATTTTTCCAGTGTCTACAATCTGGGCGTTGGGGCGTTTGAGAACTACAGCATGCTAATTACTGTTACCGAAAAATACGTTTGACAATAATTTTATTTTGTTAGAAGTCTTATTCTAGATATTTTCAATAATTCATCAATTTGAACAATTCCATTGACCATAATAAGTTAGCAGCGGCTTTACTTATCGATCAAATGCATGTTTTTCACTTTATTGCATTATATATGCTCTGTAATTTACGTTACCCTGCGTTACCCCAAAATGACAAGGAAATGACAGTTGTATATGTTGAATTAACACAAAAGCAGTCGTAAACAATGTTTTTATTCATATTAGGCAAATACTACCACATGTTCATGTTTTTCTTTCATTGAATGCTCGTTTTTGTCTTCATTTGACGTAAAATACGTTACATATAAAAGTATACGTGTTATATGGAAATCATTTATATTACTGTGATCACATGCTATGATCAAATAGGTATACAGTGATAGGTAATCATGATGCATTCATTAATACCCATACCTGGAAAACATTTCTAGTTACAAATGTTGTAAAGTTTGACTGGGATAATAGTAGTTTACGTTACATAACGTTACCTTTATCACGATAAGTGCTTAACACGCTTTACAATGCATAAAACATTGATTTGATATACAAAATGTTTATACTTGATTACTGGCAATACGTACGTGTAAATTAACATTCCAACTTTTTAATTCATCACTGATTGTGTTTTACGTTACATGGATTTTTTCGTGTTACATTTGAAATTATTCATAAACGAGTAACAACATTTCTATGAAACTGTTATAAAATCATCATCGATTGTATTCTAAGAATATTTATCTATGAAACAATCAAATTTACAATAACAGCGACAGTACAATAAACATTGTGCCATTGACACCCATAAACATGTGTGTGCCATTTACGTTACCATTTGTTACATGATTATTTATATATATATACTTAAGTGCAATATTGTATGTTATGTCAGATTGATTTCATTAGCTGTACATATTGTCATCAAGGTATTTTTGTTGTTCTGATGGCAAATGTTCACGAATTTCACAAATCACTTTTCTGTTTCATAGACAGCATCGACCATACTAATGAGCTCAATGTCGTTTTTATGATCAGTGTCTTCTGTATCGCTAGCCTTTTGCACAATATTATCCTCGTACCAGTTGTATTCTAGCATGTTGTCAGGACCGAATTTCCAACCACTTTCATCCACTTTTAGAAGATCAAGATTGCCCTCTTTGCATGGGTCCAAATATACACTTTATAACTATCCGTAACACATTGAACATACGTGACGGGATCTGCAGGGAGTGAGTAAGCTCATGTCCATACCACTTAAAGCGTTCAGAACACAACCATGGCTTTGATACTTGTTATACCTCAGTTTATTGATGTCGTATTTTTAATGACCAAACAACACACATACGAATGTCTCAATGGCACTGTAAAGTTCATCCGAACAAACATGCGTGATAAATTGGCTAATATTGTCATGTAATCTTCATTTATAGGAGCAAAGCTCCTATAGCTTTACATTACTTTTTCTAATTACAATTAAGTGACGCATATACATCCGCTTTGAAAAATAGTATAAGTATACATTGCAGACTTTGCAGTTTTGATAAAAGTTAAGGTATATGCAGGATTCTGTTCTTTTCCTCCGTTTCATCATTAACTGTTGAGGTAACGAAATTTATTACATATTGAAAATAGTTTCATTCAGTAAAGTAGCGCTGGAACACTATATTGTCTCTGAGATTCGTGAGATTGCGTATTGACACATGATAGCTTTTCCTTGGTAATTGTGGTTAATTGGTCAAATGATGTACATCTCTACAGACTATACATACTTGACATTCAAATTTTAATTCAAAATGATGATAACACAGGCCTTTTAATGGTTTAACGATGGTTTTGTCTAACACATATAAACTTTGCTCCAGACTTTAATCTCAGTGCTTTGAATCTCAGTTAGATTGACTGTGACGCCATCTCTATAAGACTGCTCAAAGATTAGCTTTATTGACTGTGTCTTATTGTCGTCATTAGATATGAAGCCCATCCGATTTCATGGAGTTATTGTTTTTTTTTACCTGAGAGCAAGAACGTTGGAGCTGCCAAACGTCATCGGCACTCATCTGATTTAATAGACTGTTTGTTGTAAATGTCTGATATAAAGTCTACACGAGACGTTTTATGCAACTGATAAGAAATCGCCTCAGCTACTTGCTCGAATGTGTTCGGAACTGCTATAAGACTCTCCAATTAGGCGTTACCATTAACAACATAGGATGCGCCTTCTGTAGAATGGCTAGTTGTTGGTTCTGTTGGTGATTCAATATAAGGCACTCGACCTAGAAGAAATGACTAGGTAAGCTTCAGGTCTATGTCATGTTGAACTGACAGGAGCATAAGCAGGTCAAATGCGTTATGTTCTGCTCGTATCTGAGTTATTATATTATGCTGAAATACTCTGTGTGAAAGGTTGTGTTTCTTCAAATCTTGGCCGGGGTGATTGACCCTTCGATAAGGGCTTGTGCTCCCATAGAGCATGGTTTTAGTGTTTCCCAGACGTCACTTTGTCAAGAGAACCACTGGCACAATTCCGGAATTTATCATAAGTTCCGCGAGACCACTGTCATTCATTACTTTACCTAGATGTATCGAAGATGGAGCATACATGAGTGAAATACACCCGTTCTCACTATGACATTAGTGAAGTTGTTCCGGAAACTGCCAAACCAATGAGTACGATTTCATGTCCACTGCTAGGTCACAGGTTACAATTGCATAATCATTGAAAAAAGAAACATATCTATAAATTACTATGAAATTGATAGACTAAATTAAATATTTATTTGATTAATGAAATTATTTATTTATTGACAATTGGTTGCTTTGATTTTATTGATTGATATGAAAATTTTATAATGAAATGTTGTTTTTTTAATGTAAGCCTAAATGCCACTTTAGATTTTATAATGTCTGATGCAAAAAATGTCAAGGTTTAGTAATACATGCACTTATGTTCATAGTTATATTTTGGTAACGCATGCGGTTAATAATATACACGTGTTTTCTGCATTATTGTGACCTTTTTTTCACCTTGTCAACATATAATACAATTGAGTACCATTTACTCATTAGATAGTGTTCTGCTTGATCCAGAAACAGTAAGTATATGATGATAATCGAATAGTTTAGAGTATATGTGACCTTATTTCAGTGATATAATATTGGTAACGTAAATTATACCACATTTGATGATGTATTTAACATGTCTACACTCTTGTTTACATTCTCTGTGCTTATAATCATAATTACAAAGCCTTTAACACAAATTATTTTGATCTCTTTGCGGTATTGTGTTAACTTTAAAATTTCAATTATGGTAACGCCCCAAAATGGCGGTAACGGAGTAAAGCCCCAACATCCAGATGGTAGACACTGGGATTTGGTAGGTCTTTCCATACACTTTCAGAAAAACATACTGTAGAAAAATGCCTCCGGGGGGGGGAGGGGGGGTATTGGTGCCCCATAGTCTATTAAGTAAAGTTATTTGTTTTGCTATTATTGGCGGTGTTATATATCTGCGATGTGAATTATTGGCGAGGTTTTAAATTGGCTGAAACCTAACAACCGCCAAAATAGCAAACATTAAACCACCGCCAAAATTTCAACGTATACAGTAGTACAAAATTACCTCCAGATAAGCCACCAGTCACATTTTGTCTTTGCCATAGGTGGCCCTTGTTTACAGGTTTGACTGCAATTTTGTTGGAATGTTTGATTGTGTTTTACGCCCCTTATCAACAGTCAGAGTCATATAAGGCAGACAATTCACCTAACCATTGTTTCTGGGAAGACCAGATATAGTCTCCCATCTTGACCGTAAGCAACTGTCTACTTTCTCACATAAAGAGACATGGTCAGTAGCTGGGTATTCAAAGCCAGGTATTTTTTTTTTACGTATATTAACTATTTATATATGTTCCTCAACCTGGTTAAGCAAGATTATATGAAATTGTACATCAAAATAAAATGAGGCAATTTTCTTCATACAAGTAGTTACAATTCATGTGGAATATTTTTGTTTCAGTCATTTTTAATACGTCTTCAATTTTTTTAGCTCACATGAGCACTTGTGCTCAGGATGAGCTTTTGTGTTCAGTCTTCAACTGGTGTCTGGGATCCTGCGTCAAACTTTTACCTTGTGAACATACTAATTAATATCAACAAAATCTCAAACGAGTTTGATAATGGGCCATTTGGGGTCAAAAACTAGGTCACCAGGGCCAAATAAGGGAAAACCTTGTGAACACTCTAGAAATCACTGTTTTGATTGGATCATCATGCAATTTTGTCAGAATGTTTATATCGACAAAATCTCAGACGATTTCGATAATGGACCATTTTGGGTAAAAAACTAGGTCACTTGGTCAAATCTTAGGAAAAGTTTGTTAACACTGTAGATGTCATAGTTTTGATTGGATCTTCATGAAACTTTGCCAGAGTGTTTATTGTAATGATACATGTAAGCCAAGGTTGATAATGTGTCATCTGTGGTCAAAAACTAGGTCACTTGATCAAATCTTAGGAAAAGTTTGTTAACACTGTAGATGTCACAGTTTTGATTGGATCTTCACCAAACCTTGTCAGAATGGTTGCCTCAATGATATGTTGGCTAAGGCCGAACATGGGTCAGCTGAGGTCAAATACTAGGTCACCAGGTCAAATCTTAGGTAAAAACATTGTTAAAGCTCCAGATGTCACGGTTTTAATTGGATCTTTGCCAAACCCTGTCAGATTGTTTACCTTAATGATATTAAGGACAAGTTGGAACCTGGGTCATCTGGGGTCAAAAACTAGGTCACAAGGTCAAATCTTAAGATAACATTGTCTATGCTGTAGTTGTTATGGTTTTGATTGGATCTTCACCAAACCTTGTCAGAATGTTTTGTCTTATTTATATGTAGGGCAAGTTCAAACTTGGGTCATCTGGGGTCAAAAACAAGGTCACAAGGTTCAAAACAATGTTTTAATGAGTAAATAATGAATAGCCTTCCACCTACAGAATGCCTTCACCAAGTTAAATTGAGCATTTTCAAATTGCTCTGTATGAAAGAATGTTTGTTATGTTCACTAAGCAAATTGCAATGCACAATTCTCCGTACAAAATTCATTGTGTGGAAAGATCAATTTGTTATATCATAACAAGGACTCAATTCGAATTTTTTATCAACCAAAAAAAATATTTCCAGATCTTTTATAATCAGTCTCATTCATTTTAACAACATGATCTTTAACATTGGTCAGACGAGATGTCAACAGTTTAAACAGTTCATAATTTGTACTAACACTGGATGTACATAGATCAATGCTTATTGGAGGCCATGTGTAAGTAACTAAGGAAACCAGTGCATAAAAGAAATTTTGAGCTGGTCAGTATTAGGTACAGTCGACCTGTGTTAACAGCGACCTCCAAGTAAAGGTCAAAGGTAATCCTGTGAATAAAGATCTTTCTTTTAAAAAACACCCATTGATTATTTTTAACAAAATGACCTCCAAATCAATGCCACTTTTCAATAAAGGCTACATTTTGTCTTTCCAGAGGTTGGCCTTTGTTCACAGCTTTGACTGTACCAGTAGGATTGCATATCACAATTTACAAGGATCAGGTACCTCTAATGTTTGTTCATCAGGGATTTTTTTCACAGGTAGGGGAAGGAGCCTTGACCTTAAAATTTGGGGGAAAATAACTCATATTTTTTTCAAAATGGGAAGACAAAATATAAATTTTAGGAAAACAAGATGTGTTTTATAAACACCATGCCCCCTCCGGTTGCCCTTTTTGAAAGCACACAGGTCCTGTAGAGATTGTCATGATGAACAAAGATATGAAGTTTGATGATTGCAGGTGGTAGCGTTTTGACTTAATAGGCAAGGTTAAAGTTTGGTACAGGCAAACAAAGGGCCGTAAATCTGCTAAAAATTATCGAATCACAAAACCCTGACAACATGTGCTGGTGAACTTGGTGACAATAGTTCTATCGAAGTTTGGTAATAATCCCTTGAGAAATACAGAAGTAGTTGCAAACAAAAGAGTATTTCTCTATATATTACATATGCACAAAATAAACAAAGGGCCATAATTCCATCAAAATTTATCGAATCATAAAACCTTCACAGCATGCATTGGGTATCTCGATAACAATAGTTCCATGAAAATTTTATCAAGATCCTTTGAGAAAACAAGGAAACAAGAGTATTTCGCTGTTACAAGCACACAAAATAAACAAAGGGCCATAATTCCGTCAAAAAATATTGAATCACAAAACCCGGAATATATGTGTGCGGGTTCTTGGTTACAACAAGTCTGTGAAATTTCGTCAAAATCCCATGAAAAATGAAGGAGAAGTATCCTAAAAGAAATGTCGGAATGTTTTAAACACAATCACCCTGTGACCTTGACCTTTAACTTACTGACCTGAAAATACACAGGTCCTAGAGGTTGTCATGAGGAACCTACATATGAAGTTTGATGAATGTAGGTGCAGACGTTTTGATTTTATAGGCAAGGTTAAAGTTTGGTACAAATAGACAAACAGAGAGACCAAAAACAATATGCCCCCGATCTATCGATACGGGGGCATAAAAATGCCCTGTTTATAGTAATGAAAGTTTATTATGTATTTAGGTCTGTATATCTAAATATATTATAGTCAACATAAAATACAACTGTACTTGAAGCAAGAAGTTACTAAAAGCAAAACTGTTAACTTACAGTCTTTTCCACACTTATCCTTGTATGGACTGGCAAACGTTCTTCTTTCTTTAATTTCCTTAGAAACTTGCTATACATGTCATACAATCTTACTTTTGTTGTATTAAATAACTTCCTAGCATTTTTTACTAATTGTTCTCTATGTTCAACTGATACCCTACAAATAAATAAAATATAGAACATGTTTATTAATTATAATCAACCATTAACATAAGGTTGACAATATTCCTGAATCCGTCCTGAAAAGGCTATGATTTCTGAGCAAAATATAATTTATTTGATGAAAATATCTCAAGAAATTGCAGGTTTGATTGAATCTTCACCAAACCTGGTCAGAATGTTTGTCTTTATAGTATTATGTGCACTTTCAAACACAGGTCATCTGGAGTCAAAAGTAATGTAGCCTGGTCAAATTAAAGGAAACATTGTTAAACACTCTAAAGGTCACAGTTTTTACTAGATCTTGATCACACTTTGTAAGAATGTTTGTCTTAGTTATATCCTATGAATGTGGATGATCTGGGGTAAAAACTAGGTCACTAGGTCAAATCACAGGATATCCTTGATAACATGTACTGTAGAGACATTTTTTATCAAGTCTTGATAAAAGTTGCTTAGAATGTCAAATTTCCAATACTGTCTCACTACCCATGCCTCTCAAAAAGGGAATTTAGCACAACAAATTCCAATATGGGAAATACATTTATTTTCCAAGTAATATGTGGTTATTTAGTTGTTTAAATCATAAATATTACTTCACTGTAATTGGTGACAGATACTGACAATGGTGCGAAAGTGTCATATTTTTCTTCTTTTTACATACATCTCAATCGACAAATCGAGGGTTCAACGCAACAGTGTCGTAACTCATATTGAAATAAGAACAAGTTACGACAGTGTTGCGCTAAGCCCTCGAAATATTGAAATACCAAATTCAGGTTTCATCTTTTTTTCAAAGTCTAAAACCTTCTTTTATTAGATAAACAGTGAAATAAAAAGCATGAAGTATACGAAAGCCTTTAAGACCCTTACTTTGCAATGTGAATATAAATAGTCGCCGGACCATCTTGTTGTGGATTTAAATTCATTCCGGAATTTTGTAATGCTGTCATAACGTTTCGTACATACTGAAAACAAACATTTAAGAATCATATAAAAACAAGAAATGTTTACGTAGGACACGGATGCCCCCCGCAACACTGGACACAGAAATGAGCTAGTGTTATGTGGAAAATATGTGAGTACAACGTAGAGCAGGTTGCTTGGGAATGCTGCCCATTAGTGATGGGCAAATTGGCAGTCACTGATCTCGTTTTTGAGCCATTGAATTTGGATTTTTTGCTTATTTTAGGTCATTTCAAGGGCAAATAATTCACCATAATGGAAAGCAAGGCCTTATCTATTTTCATTTTTATGTAGCCGACTTCTTTTCATGTCATCGTGAAATATTTCATGAAATATTAAGGAGTGTTTTTTCTTTTTTTCTTTCTTTACCTAAACCAATGCATATTTTCTTAAAAAATGGCCTAATTTTGAAGAATTTTCAGTCTCTTAACTTCAACTGAGAAAAGAAAATATAAATGTTTAATGAAATTTCACGAAATTGTTGTCTTGAGACCAAGAATAAAATGAAAAACATTAACAAAAAGTAAAACCATGGTATTTGAGATTTATGTATGAGTTATCTGCCCTTGAAATGACCAAAACTAAGTAAAATTCAAATTCAAGGGCAGATAACTCAAAAACGAGATCAGTGACCCCCAATTCTTTTTTTGCTTATAATGTTTCTGTTATCATATGCTACGATTATGCAAAGTCCTAAATGTCTTTATGAAAAATGTAGCGAACTACCGGAAACATCTTTAACCATATATACAAATTCCTATAAACTGAACAAAATATTTTGGAATAATTTTTACCTCCATATTACTGTATGAATTCATGTTCTAAATACGAAACATTACCTAATAAACTAAAAAAATAAGAAAAGTATGGTCCCAGTGGGGTTTGAGCCCATGACCCTCAGGTATACGTCAATATATCAGTAAATTCATAAAATGGAGGTTATGCATTAATTTAGAGATCGAAATCCTTAAGAGCAATGAAAATGACTTCAATCATACATGGTTTACAACCACCTTCAAACAATGACCACTATTGGCAAACATTTACTGACATAAAAGACAAGATAAACCTCTGCTTAAGAACCAGATCTGAATGCTGGATAAAATATGACAACCAGATGAGTGAAATTGTTAATACTGTCTTCACATTTATCATTTAATACTTGCCAGAGAGAGAGAGAGAGAGAGAGAGAGAGAGAGAGAGAGAGAGAGAAAGAGAGAGAGAGGGGAGGAAAAGACAGAGTGTCAGGGAGAGATATTGTATTAACTAGAATTCACAACCACCTCTAAAAATTCCTTTTGCTACAAGCAAAGGATGATCTTCTAGCAAGAGAGGGGGTGCCATAGACAGAATTTTTAGAATTGCCTTGCCCATCAAAAAATTGCACTGGCTACAGACAAAAATGCCAACTAATGTTCTAGGGCTGTGGCGAGTACCCGAGAGTAAATAAAATTGAAAAATCGAGTGTGAATAATTGTCATTACTGAGATTCGTGGTTAGCAATCTTAACATAGTGTATTTTTTGTTCTTAAAAATTTCTTTTCTCTGACGTCATAGACTGTTCAAGCCAAGAGGTCCAATCGGATCTTTAAATATTGGGTTACAGGCTCAAACCAGAAAATGATGCTGATAACCAATAATTGGAAGGGAGTACGTAAAGATTTAAGACATGGAACATGGAACAATTTATATTTATTTATTTCATTATTCCTAAAAGAAAATTAAATTAAGCTACATGTATCAGAACTGCAATGTTGAAGTTTTAGATGGGGTCACTTGATAACAAAAGATTCGTGATTCGATTTGTGGATCGTAAGTGTTGAATCGTGGATTTGATCGGATTGCCACATACCCAACGATCCACAGCCCTAAAATGTTCATAATCTCTTTTAAACATACAGACATACATTTAAACATACATACTTACCCCTAAGGATTGACTTAGATTAATTACTATCAGAGTTGGATTTTTCTGTATAATAGAGCCTAACTGATTCAAAGGGATATCACCATCATTTGTTTTTACCAGAAGTCTCTCAAAAGTACCTGGAAAAACAAAAAATAACACACAGTCCATCAAAAACGTTAGAAAGTATTAGAAAAAATAAGTCTTTGATTACACATCAAGGCACATGACATCCCTATATCATTCACCCCAGTATTGTTACACTTTGTGATAATTTAATTATGGAAAGTTATTTGTCATAGTAAAGAGTTATCTATTTAAGCAGGCAGTATTTATGTACATAAAGTATTTATGACCAAGGTTGCGAGTTCAAACCCAGGGTAAGGCTCTTACTGTCTGTGACAAATTTGACTTAAGATATTACATCCTATGTTAAATTGTCCTCACCTATGAATTATATGTGTAAAAATTAGCTTGGCAGTAGCTTACGGAGAATGTGGTGTACTTGTTAAGCCAGGGAAGCTGGTTAGGATAACTGCCCACCATGACATAACAGAAAAATTAATAATGTTAAAAATGGCAATATTAATCCGATGAAAAAACAAAGCTCTGAAGGTTCTGCTGTTGTTCGGAACTACGAAGTAGTCAAAAGTTGAATTCACTTGTAGGGTGAGGTATTGGGTTACATGTAAGTTTTGGGAACCAAATGATAGTTCATGCATGAATTTTGATGCAGACCAAAGTACTACGTTTTTAGCTCACACGTCACAAAGTGACAGGGTGAGCTTTCAGTCTCTGTCCGATGTAGCATAAATTTTGACCCCATGGGTCATTTTTCAACGTTTAAAATCGACCCAGACAGGTTTTCAACATTAAATTTTGATAAAGAAAGTCGTTGAATATATTGATCAATCCTGGGGTCAATTTTTGATGATAACTAAAACTCTAGACAAACGTCAGTGATCGACTGTACGAATATGAGAATTAGTACTGCAGGAGCGAAGCACTCATAAAACACTGTTTCATAGTCTATGTACACATTTTGTGGTCCTAAGCGCCCTTTTGCTCTTGTCTATGTGCAATATCATATCAATTTTTGGCTTTTCTTTAAATGCGAGTTACCGTATTTGAGATGCGTTTATTAAAACTAAGTTAAAAGGCAAAAATAAAACTAATCTTTTAGCTCGGTTATTAATCAAACAGTGAGTATATTCAATTAAGGATAATTAACGGACCCTATCATAAAATAAATTTCTATGAACAAAGTTAGAGGTATGTGAACCTTGATAAATTATGATATTCAAACATGATTGATTAAATATTATCTTTCAAACATACAACATTCTGGAATGTAAGGCCAGGGTCAGTTAATTATATTTGACTTTGTATAATAAAGGGAGGTAATATTGCTAACTAGTCCTCTCCCTTTTCTATGATTGTATAGTATTTGTAATTTTATGTTTACAAATTCCAAAATCACACATTTAAAAAAAGCTTGTAGTGAATGTTTTACAAATGATTCATTCTACAAGTGTGTAATGGTTAATACAAATGCTTGCATTTGGGTCTGTCATCAATAGTCAATTTTATATTTAGCGATGCAACGCTTTATTGTGTTAGTGGAGGGTACTTTCTGTCATATAAATTAATTAGTTCAGACTGTTTCTAAACTTAGTTTTAGACATAATAAAGCAATGACCAGCCGACAAACTTGGCTATATCCTGTCTGTAGGTCATGTGTGTTTTTTATGTCATTAAATTGAGACAATGGTATTACACAAATTAATGTAATTTATTGACTTTTATACGATTGCATGGGATTATTTTACTATCGCGTCATGAGGCACTATATGCGATTTAAATTCATGAAAATGGAGTTTTGGGACTTATTTTGTTGAAAATAACTCTAATAAAGGTTGATCATTTTTTAATGAGGGTCAAATTTTCACGCGTAAGGGGGTCATTATTTAACGTGTCAGGGTGAAAACCCCCTGGATGATACTGAATAGAGATCCACATACCAATATTTGTTCTCAGAGAAAGCTGGTCCATGTATTCTTCTTTCATTAAATCAAGTATTTTTTCAAGTTTTTCTTTGTATTGTGGAAGGTTGATATGCTCACACACTTCATCTTCTTCTGCAGCTCTTGGTCCTCAAAAGAAGAACTAAATCTCAAAATCACCATTAATTTTGACCATGATAGATGTGTGATTTTATTAAACTGTCAAAACTGTACAATTTTACGGTCAACCCAAGGGAATTTTGACATTTCTAAAATTTCGATTTCTAAATCCCCGCCCTAGAGACAATCGTATTTGTCTAAATCCTAACCCTAGAGCCTACTTGGTCTATCAAATGCGACATGGATGTAAAACCCCGCCAAAATCTATTTCCCGGGACCCGGAGATCAAATTCCCGTCTGTCGGGAATGGTCTTTTGTCTTAAGTCCGTGTATGCCCATGCCCCCCAGGGCTGGCAAAATATTGGTAGGTGCAAATGTGGGCTGGACGCACATGTGCACAGATGGATGCCTACCATTTTAATATCCATACGCCTTTCCATGAGGTATTCAGAAATTAGTAACATCTCTGCATGTACGGAAATCCCCTGAACAACAACCAATTAAATAGCTAAAACGAAATGACAAATCAGAGTGTGGACAATTTAGACCATACCTGTTCCTTTAGGTGCACTGTACCTTTTAGTCCAAACTCCCAGCAGTATATAAACATAGTACTTAGCAAAGGGTGACGTGATTGGTGCGAGGAGTTTACTTTTAGTTGCTTCCAATTGATCCTCTGACACTTGATTGAAATAATTGTTGTAAATACATAAGCGCCTAGATGACTAGACCATACTTTACCTTGTAAATTCACAAAAAAAGATTTTGACTGGCCTTAAACAGAAACTTCGTAAAACAAGACGGCCAAGATGGCCCTAGGTTGCTCACCTGAGAACAAAGACACTACAATTGATGACCAGGTAATATAGATTTCATCTCGTATAGCCCGTTTTTACACAGATTTTTATCAAAACTAACAATGAAGGTGCTATAATACCATTAAAAAAGCTAATACGTAGCAAATTTTCTACTCCAAGGGCCCATAACTTTTGAAGCTCTGGTCCGATTTCATCAATACCTTAACCCTGTCCAAGACCTTAAGGTCATACTCATTCATTGTAAATATGATTAGGATCAGTGAATAAATGAAGGCGCTACATATAGAGTGTAAACAAGCCAAAATACAGCAAATTTTGTAGGTAAAGTGCCCATTACTCTTGAAGTCTATGACCGATTTCGCCCACAATCGAACTTGTACGAGACCTTTAGGTCATACATATTCACTGAAAATATGATTAGGATTGGTAGAGAAACAAAGGCCCTAGAGTGTAAAAAACTCAAATATAGCAAATTTTCAAAGTCAAGGGCCCATAACTCTTGAAGTTCTGATTCGATTCCGCCCATAGTTGAACGTGTCCAAGATCTTTTGGTTATACACATTTACTGAAAATATTATTAGGGTCAGTGAATAAATGAAGGTGCTAGAGTGTAAACAAATTCAAATATAGCAAATTTTCAAAGTCAGGGCCCATAACTCTTGAAGTCCTTGTCCGATTTTGCCCATAATCAAACTCAGCCGAGGACATTGCGGCCATATACATTGTGACCAAGTTTGATGGAGATTAGTCAGGAGATGTGGAAGCTAGAGTGTAAACAAACTAATTGGTGACGGCCGGTGTAGCACAAAATTTGACTCCGTTGAAAAATGACCCCAGTCCATGGTCATTTCTCAACATTGAAAATCGACCCCAACATGTTTTCAACGTTAAATTTTGTTCAAGAAAGTCTAAGGGTGATTTTTTTCAATGTTCATGCAATTAGTCAGCATTTCAAATAAAATATAAAAAAAAACTGGGTGTCTGACCCTAAAGAAAGAACCTCTTCAAGACAAAATCGAACTGTAAATATAAAATTCAAATTATCATGAATTTTAAGCTAAGTAAAAAGTTAGACTCGCGGTATTTCGTATGGCCAGTATACCTGTTTTATAAATAAATACTTATGATATAAACTGTAAGTGGTGGTTTTCAAAAATGAAAAAAAAACTACAAAAGCTGATCATTTTTTAACGAGAGTCAAATTTTTACGCTTGATGGGGTCATTATTTAATTAACGGTAGGCCTATGGGTCAATATTTAACGTTGAAAATTGATCAATAATTTTTTCCACGGGGTCAACATTTTATGCTACAACGGACGACGGACGATCCTAAAAGCTCACCTGATTTAATCAGGTGAGCTAAAATTGACCCTCTATTATCTGTAATCACCATTGGCCGCACTGATACAGAGCCAGAGGGAAGACACGCTGGAGGAAATAGTAGCAGTCTCGATCTATTGTAAAAGAGAATTCAATCCACTAGAGCTAAATGTGAAATGAACTAAATGAAAGATAATGTTTTGATTAATAACCCGAATTCTTAGTCTTACCTCTGTCTCTTTGTTGTTTTTTAAATGAAGTGCTTGTGTGGAACATGCAGACATTGGAAAAAGTATTGATTGGTGCCAATGGTGGCCTCTTTTTGCGATAGCAGTCCAGCACTGCAACTTGAGTACTTCTTGCTGGAGTTGTGTCTTGTAATGATTGAATAAAAGTCCTCGTTAATGTATAACAGCATCGTCGATACATCGTGTTCTAATAAAAAAAATATTAAGCCTAAAATATCACAATGTTATGTATGAAGACGATTGTGTTCCATAAAATAATCACATAAAACGAACATTAGCATATTGATTTAAGGTGCAAAAGCTTTTTTTCATTATCATCATTGAATACTGACCTGTTTCAGCGGCTGTCATGTGGGCTGTTATTCTATTTGAAGAGTTGTTTGACGTCACAAATCTATTGACGTCATCGATAAGTCGAAAACTGGTTAAACTTCTCGCACCGGTTACGTCACGCTTTATACTGATCGGTGATCCAATGAGACAACCGCTGTGGGGAGTTTGAAAAGTTATTTGCATCTGGTTAACCGACCAACCCTAATATTCCATGCGACGCCTAAATTTTATTGGTACAACCACGTATGCTGTCTCACAGTTTACCTTTCCTAACGCTTTCAAGAAAAATTTAAAAAACTAGATCTAGATAATTATAGAAATGTACGCCAAGTTTACCTACTGACGGATTGAAAAACCTCCCCGACCATATAGATAGAAATGCAATAAAATTTAGAGATATCATTCAATGAAATAGCATTCAATTATTTGATTCTGAAGCGCTCTGACCAGAACTCACCATGCAGAATGCACCATTTCACTTTTTCTAATAAAATATTTGCGGGGAGTTCGGCACCGCATCACCCACTGCCTACTTTCTTTGAGTAATAATACGCCCACCCTAGCCTGAAATCCAGGATCCGCCACAGTTACTTGTCCATATTGGTCAGTCATGCTTCTCTGACATTGGCACTGGATGTTGACCGTTCCTGCCAATCTTTATCCGTTATTCCCCATATGTAGATCTAGATCTATAAATACATGACTGATAGTTGTATTATAAAGTTTATGGCCATTTAACAACAACCACAATGTTTTGTTTTGCGTGTTTATCACAAGGCCTATAACATAAGCTATTTATGAGCTATGAGCTCAATATGTAGTCTGGGACCATTGTACAAATAATGGTCTCAGGTATCATACAACTAAACGTATTTTTTTCCTAGTAAGTTCATTTACGTACCACATGTATTTCAACTATGCAATTTTAAATGTATTCTATTAATGATATATTAAATAAATTCGTATAATCTGCGAAACAATGTAATCCAATTTGGTAATAAACGAAAAATGTGAAATTGGTCTAGGGTTTTAGACTTCTTTCTCGTGGGATGTGATTCACCTACCCGAAGTGTTCCAGTTAAGATTTTTTGCATATGGTTATAGCTTCTGTACCTAATTAAATTCAACGTCTTTGTTAAAATATTAGGTTAGGTTAAAAATTTAAGATGCACGCCAAAAGTTAATTAGAAACATAATGACTGGCTTTGTACCAAACGCTAGATCGACAACCTCGGCGATTCTAGATAACGAGTAAATAGACAAACTGACGACGTTCTGAATAATATCAGACAATCAGGTTAAATCTAACTAGAATTATCTTCTGGTCGAATTTCCCCAAAGTTGTATACAATCACTTTACAATCAAACTTTAACCCGGAATTTAACATAACCTCAAAATTAACATAGTAGTTAAAATTAACCGACGTTTATACAAGTGGGTGCAGCTGGTGGTCTTCCACCCCATTTAAAGTTCTTTAAATTACATGTCATCCACAGCTAATCATTCACGTGGAGCTGTTTGTCGTTAGATGTGAAGAGAAATGTTAGTAAGGTTGGAGAAAATTGGTTTGTTGTGCTGCCAGTCGATATGTATTCTTGTTGGAAATGTACATAATAGCCGAAAACTTAAATTTAATGCTTTATCTGGTGTATTCTTTTTTCATTGACAGGAGATACTGTCGAGAGACATAAACGATTTATTGGGCTGGTGATTTGTTCTTTTGGTGTTGTTTCTCTTTTTGTAAGTACATGTACTTCTTAGTTCCCATAGATATACACCTAATTCTGTTTTAATAACACAGTGACGCCTCTCATCCGCCTTGAAAAATAGTATCATTTGTTGTATAAGTATACATTTCGGACTTTACAGTTTTAATGAAAGTTGGAAATATATTGCAGAATTCTGTTGATTTTGAAAGCACGTGAACTATTTCTGTGTTTTGAACTGTAAAACTAACAAGTATGATAATAAAGTATTCATCCACACCAAAGTTCATTCATAATCTGTCCATGTAATAAGATTTACTACATACTGGAAATAGTTTCATTCACAAAAGTAGTGCCACAATCTCAGTGTAAAGAGATTACATGATGACACAGGTTTTCAGTTCAATGTGTGTATACAAATCAAAGCGCTAAAGGTACTGAATTTGTTTTGGTTTTCAGCTAGTAATTTCTCATGACTTTTAGAGTGTAGCTTTTCCTTGATAATTGTGGTTAATTGGCTTAAAGATGTACATTTTTTCAGGACTATATACGTGACCCTCAAATTCTAATTCATAATGATGATAATACCCCTGTTGAGAATTTGTTCATGAACTTATCATGTTCATGATCGGTTCATGAATTGTTCATCGAAGTTCATTAAATGTTCTTAAATGTAATTCATCAATAGTTCATGAACCTAAATTTCACAAAATGTTGATCAACTGAAGTCCGTGAACAATTTATGGAATTTCACCAACTTTTCATGAACATCATTAGTTCACGAACTGTTCATGAGCTCATTCATGAATTGTTCATTAAAAGCTTTCAATGCTCGCTAATTCCATCCTCTGAAAAATCAATATATACTTGAATGACGTTTGATCGAGAGCGTATAACAAGAGGAATAAAGTTCAGTTCATGCGATCATCGTCAAAGTATGATCTACTCTTGCCTGATTTAATGAGAACCTACGTCTGTAAGACTACAGTAGACCACCATCGGTGTCCATTTGTTTGTACGTTGGACTTGTAACCCGGTTTTTCGGGTTCGAATCATGGTCGCGGTAGCAAAATATCACAGAAATGTCGATTTTCCTTCATATGTGAAGAAGTTGTCGCTTCCTTGTGGAAGGGGAAATTAGTACTGGTCAGAGTAGATTTCAGGAACACTGGTTAGGTGATCCGGCCACCTTATGTAGCTGATTCTTTGCAAAACGACATAAAACCAACTGTAATAAGACTACAGTCAATCAAACCTGACAGTATCGGCATATCGTGGTTTTATTCATTTTGACTAACACAGATACAGTACAATATCTACAGCTGAGCGGCCCTCTCTTGAACAACAACCATCCTTAAACAACAGTATAATTCCCCCCACTGCATAGTTTTAACTACATGTATTAATTTAACCTCTCTAGAGCAACAACCTCTCAACAACAACATACTTTTGCTTCTCCCAAAGGGTGTTACTTTAAAGAGATTGCATAGTTGCGATAATTTTCATTTTCCTCCTCAAGAAACTTTCGTGCGCCAGTATCAATCTGTGTCATGATCAATTGTCGTGTCGTCTTCATCTATTTCAGGACAGTCAATGAATCCTCATCATTTCTTTTTTGACTAAATTGTAAATTAATTGCTTGAAATGCGGTTGCATAATTATTATTTGACTGTGTTACAGGTACAACTATTTATAAATATCAGAACGTGCTTATTGACAGTTATGACCGTGAGTTGTTTTGCAATCTATATGGGTAGGTAAGTATGCGTTGTATTAATATTTCTGTTGTTGTCTACGCTCCTGATGTAGGAAATAAAAGTTGACTATGCGTGTTCTTATTTGGTTATTCTACATAATTATCAGTGCAATATGTATAGAAAACATAAGCTGATATTAGTCAAACACTTTCATTATATTAAACATGGACAGACCGCTGTAAACTTTATGACACAAGTTATAGATGTGACGATATATATACATACAATAATTCGCCACATACCAGTGAGTATAATTTACAGCCAATAATTCACCACATACACAGTGAGTATAATTTGCATCCAATAATTCGCCACATACCAGTGAGTATAATTTACATCCAATAATTCGCCACATACCAGTGAGTATAATATACATCCAATAATTCGCCACATACCAGTGAGTATAATTTACATCCAATAATTCGCCACATACCAGTGAGTATAATTTACATACAATAATTCGCCACATACACAGTGAGTATAATTTACATATTTTGGAGATGGACATAACTAAATCTCATAATGTCTGTCTGATTATCACCTAGACGTCACAATGTAGGACTGTTATAATTATTTTATTTCAATGAAAATGTATAAGAAAATATGATATAAATATCTAATAATAATAATCAGATATACTCGTAAATAAATTCTTGTTTCTTGTCGTGACAAAAATGTTTCAGCAATAGATATAGAGTGTAAGAAATTTGCCAATGTTAAAAATTACATGGATTTTCAACGACCAGGCGAAATTCTGTTACCGACTCGATTTTGTAGTCGTTGAATATATCAAACGTCATCTGACGTCAATTACGTAACGTCAACGTTTAACGTTACTTCCTTAGTTACGGGCGGAAGTACAAAAGTGTAAGAAGCCAAAAACAACGAGAAGACTATTTAACATTATTTATTACATTAATCGATGGATCCTTTGTTTTATTCTCCAAAAGAAAATTCATGGACCTTGCAAGGTAAGTTTTATGGGTTTTTTTCAAGTAAAATTGTTATAGATTTGCTCTCGATTTAAAGTGAACATTTTATGATTAAATATTTATTATAATAAAATATTTTAAGAGCAAATAAATACCACCACACCACAACATGGCCATACACATATTACTAATACATGTATTTCTCTTTAAGATTTCTGAAATTTATTTATTCCTTTCATTAAATTTTGAATTCTATGAAAATATATTCATTTAGGTCCAGAAGACCTGATCGATCCATCCAGTGTTGTCACCATGCCAGTGAGAAGGTATACATACCAAAACACAAAGTATTCCATCATGGCATGTGCTGAGCTGAGCTTTCCTAACGATATCTTCTATATGCTGAGTGTTGCCCGTCCAAACGGTAAGTAAACCAAAGGCAATAAATCATGAGTTTCTTCAGTAATACATTAAACTATGTTTAGCTTATTTAATCTTAATGATTATTTTTTAATCTAATTAAATACCGCCTCCGAGGTCAAGTGGTTAAGGTCGCTGACTTCAAATCACTGTAACCTCTCACTAACAGACGGTTGTGGGTTCGAGACCCGTTACCGACTATGTATCTTCATGTGAGAAAGCAGACAGTTGCTTACGGAGGATGGGAGTCTAGTACTGGTTCTTCCCAGGAGGTGGACTGCATATGACTCTGACTGTTCAGTAAAAAGGGGTAAAACTCGAACAAGCAAAATATTAAATAGTCTTCGATTGATTGAACTTTGTTTTCAAGAATTAAGTTCTATTTTGTGGAATGAAGAATGGTCGCTGCTTTTATCTTGAAACTATAAGATACAAAATGTACGTGTGAATCATCTTCTATGACCTACCCGTTCTATAAGTATCACAAAATCAATGTCACCATCAAATATAAGAAGACGAAGATACAAATCAACGGTGTATTTGTATAAACTCTAAAGCATGTTGGTAATATTGATTTACCCTTTTTGTGTTATCCTTACTATATAATGTTGATTGACATGGCTTCTTTAATTCATACCAGTCTTTCATTGCTTGTATGTTTTAATGTACTTGCTATGTTTGTCTTAACATTTTATAGTGAAATAAATCTATCTATCTAAATCTATCTAACTTAGTACTTTAATAATTGATGTGCTCGTTTAATTTCTAGGAGCTGAAATATCATCATCACAAAAAAGAGATTTAAAAATTATCAAACAGTTGTTGAAGTATGCGCCAATAAGCTTTGGACAATACAGAGTTTCTGGGCAGAAGTTAATTAGAAAGATTGCCAAGAGAAAGCGACAGGCCTTTCTTGAAAGAGTGATGATACAAAGTAAGTTTGCATGTGCCTTCTTAGTTAATGCTTCTAAATAATATGATGTAACAAAATTGGAGTAAGTTAAGAATATCAGCGAATAAAGGTTACAATTTCTTTCATGACTAACGTCTAGAATATAAAAGTGAGAAAACGTTCACATAGCCCTCTTTGAGATACTAGTATGTCAAATGAGTCATGCCGGGAGTTATTCTTAAATTTCTAGGAGTTCTTTCTAGCAAATCAAATTACAAAATATATAATGAAAAAATATTAGATACTCTTAGATTTTGTTTTATCAGCAAACTATTCTCCAGAACTTAATGCATAAATCACTTACATTCTGAAATTTTCAGACGAACTCGCGGAATCCGTTAAAGCTGACTTGAAAGATGACCAAATTAAGACCGACACATTGAAGACCAGAACTGAACCACGACCCATTCATATAATTGCTGCTGATGATGATAGTGAAGGTTTAGGTGGCATTTTAGGCGTATATTGTGAGAGTGGTATCCATGGAAACTATAGAGGTATGACAATATCTTATTTATAATACCCACACCCATATTATACTTACAATATATATGAATTTGTTTAAATGTTACTTTTGTGGACTATGTACCCATGGACTATAAAGTCCTATGTATTGAAATAAACCATGTTCGTACTTGTACAAAAACATAAGTGTGAAATTAAAGTTCTTGATATTCAAGGACTTAATACACTAAACAAAGATGCGTCTCGTTCAAAATATACAAATTTCACATTTCTTCTTTAATGACGGTGAGATGTTCTTTCTCATAAACCGTGTGTTACTTTTAAAAAGAAATGATAAAAATGCTGTCATTTGTTCATCGATGTATTCTATCTATCAATGCCTTATAGAGGATATATATTACAATTAATAAAGTACCACATAAGAACAATCGAATTCCACAAGTTAACAATAGTTTTTTTCATTTAATCTTTAATTTACATATTGTGATCTCCATTTTCAGGTACATGTGCTGAGGTCGAAAGAAAAATAGCTTGATGTGTGCGTTGAATATTTAAAACAATGTGTTTATTTCCAAAAGATGGCAAAAATAAATCCTCAGAATATTGTTTGTAGTTGTGTTTGTATTTCTGTGTTACATGCGCATAATAATTGTTAAAATGGTACATTGTAATTGCACTGTCCTACTTTTGATATTCCATAAAAAGGCCGTGTTTCCGGTAGCTCTGAACAACGATCTGCAATCAAATTATGTGTCAAAAACGCATTTTCAAAACCCGGCCAAAACCATAGAATATGAATTATGATGAATGCTCATGGTGATGTTGCTGTGAAGAAGACAGTCATTAGCGAGAAAATCGCTAACGATGGGGAGCGAGGCGGCTGACCAGTAAGGAAAACGTCTTGGTCATCAAAGAGCTATAAGGGATAGACAGATCGGTTTTTTTAGTTGGGATAGACAGATCGTAATCAGAGAATTGAAGCGATAACTAAATGTAGTTAAGGGACACAAAATCATTCATGAAACAACTCAACATGCGTTTGCGCACTTTCGAGATTTTAACATATAATTTCTTCCTGTTTTCTGTGATCAATAGCTTTTTCGAGGAATTCATTTTGACGCAAAAGACGAGTTCTCATCGCAGCGCAGGCCGCCATTGTTAACATTCACAGTGACAGATTAATATATTTGTGGAAAGAGTGATGTTGAAAGAGCATTATGTCTAATAGTGAGTACTTTGTGAGAAGAAATAAGAGCTAGTCTAAGGCTGTCCCGATATGGCTGCGTACCGGTACGTACCGATACAGAGCTGAACGATATGCGTATCGTATTGGATGGTCCTGTATCGGTCGTATCGCGTTTTTTAAAATTTATATTTAAAAATCTTTTAGAATGTTGAACAACTGAACGAGATTTGCGAATTTACTCTCACATCATCGTCGACAATGCTTACGCAACTAATATCCGGGATTCCATACTCTATTTATCGACATTAGCAGCGTCAGGTAAAGATAGACAACGAATTCGATGCGAATATTCAGATTTTCTCAAATAGATATTGACATATAAATTGTATTACGCCACCATGTAATTTTACATAAAAATATGGCAGCATTTTGGTTTGCCGATTGATGAAACAAAGAAGCACGTAGTTGTCTATAACAAGTGCCAATGCGATGTCAAGTAAAGCAACATCAGAACACATAAGTCTCGTCATCATAACATCCAAGTTGAAGGTTTCAGAAGTTCATTATTGATTTAATATTGTTAAAAATCTTGACAATCATAACCCAGATTCTTTAAACAATTTTATATGGCTAGGTTCTATTCTTGATATAAGGTCATTTACGGGACAGAGATTAAAACTTTCTAATATTTCTCATAATTATTTAATTTCCACAATATCAACCAACATAATTTTGATAATGTGAATCAAATTGATGACTTTAAGTACAAGACAAATTTAGTTTTACAACTTTTTTACAGTTAAGACTCTCTAGCACAAACAAGTGTGCAGAGTTCCCCAAAACACTAAAATTACAACGTTTTTCATTACTTTGAAATGTTTTTTTATATCGTATCGTTGATATCGCATATCGCTAGTACCGTATCGCAATACGTACCGTATCGGCTGAGATCTGTATCGGGACAGCCCTATGAGCTACCCTCATCTGAATCGTCAGATCTAAACTAGTATTTTGTTGACGCCAACGTCAGAATGTCTTAGTTCGGATACTGCATGGTAATGTTACTATAGTGAATGGGATGTTTTTATTTGTTGTTTGAAATTAAGGACGATTAGTAGTCTTCCTTTTATTACTTCAATTACACCAATCTATACTTGATGGAGATTTCAGTAACGTCGCAGGTAAGAGAAAGAAATGAGAGAACTTTTCCGTGAGCTTCTTATCACCCCTCGTACATTCAATGTGTTGCTATGTAATGCTAGTTTCGTTTCTGTGTATTCTGTGTAAATGTATTTACATTATATACGTAAAGATTTATCCAGGATGACTTCGGCCAATTTTGACATAATTGTCTATATTCAATCCTGAAAACATCCTACTAAATTCTGTTAAACTATCACACAATAAGCTTAATCAAATTATGTGTTGACTTTTTGTATCTTAAATCATCTCAACGCGAAAAGAATACAAAAGAAATTGGTAATAAACAATATCATCATTTTAACTCATGTCATCGAGAAAGACTTTGCAGCCAAATTTAGAAACAAATTGCACGCGAATTCGCGTGTAAGCTGATGATAAAATTTATCTTTTATCAGGCAATCGTCCGAGAGCTCCAAAAAGTACTGCGCTGAACACCTTTTAATCTTCATTGCATGTCATTATTAAACGTTTATTTAGATACCAATTAATTGGTTGTGATTGTAATGCATGTTTTGTAAAAATATCAGTCGTGCATTATATCGAAAGATCAGAAAATGTTGACTGTTGAAATACAAAAGGAATCATATCAGTGTTTTTAAATCAAACTTTTTTTTTGTTATTTGCCTACTTGAAAAATATAAAAATGATATGTGATTTATCTGCGTTATTAACAATAGCTAAATTAACAAATAAAAAACTATTTTACCCTGATAAATCAGAATGCCTGTGTTTAACATCTGTTTTGCTTTTGTAAGATTATCCTTATGGTCTCTCTGCGTGCAGAATGTCCGGTCTATTATTGCGCAGTACAATTATTGTTTACAACAAATGCATAGCATGAACGCATTAATATATTTTATATTGAAGCTCCGCGCACATATTCAATAAAGATTAGCGTTTGTTTGCAGACATGGTCGAGAAATGGGTAGATGAAAATTTGAAATACATGATCGGCTAGAATTGTACAATTTTGCGGAATTTTTATGCACCTTGAAATATCTATAAATTGCTGCATTTGATTAACAGACTCGTTAAAAGTAAAACAGTGCTAGGTTAAAGATGAGGGAGTTGGTTGTGCTAATATTGGTCGGCGGTTTATTCAGTGTCGGGAGATCTTGGTCAGTGTCATCCAAAGTAAGTAGTTTGTATTTGATTGAAGTGTAAGTTATGAATGCTTATAATAATTTATTATAACAAGCCAAGTTTTCTACTTAATATCGGTTTAAATATTGATATGGTTTCATTATGAATTTAGGTTGAAATGTTGAAACTTAAGGTGTTTAGAAAAGGCGTCATGTTACAAAAGAGTTTACGCTTCTATATAAAAGCAATGAAAGTACTGTAGGAATGTGATTTTTTTCATACGAAGCAATAAAAAGAGAAATGTACCAATATTGTCGTACCCATGCAAATACTTTTAATATTTACACTAACGAACCGACTTAACATTTATATATTATGCATGGCATATATGGGTTTGACCTTGAAGAAGGACATACGCTTAACTTGTCTCTCAGCATTTACTGAAAAAATCATTAAGAAGGTTAACAGCAAATTAGATTAAGACAATTAATGAAATTGCATTCAGAACTCTTTGTTATACACAAACAAGTGAGCAACACATAAATATCAGTAAATATTATCAATACTACTGATTTTTAAAACAACAGTACGTCACTACATTGAACACAATCAAGATCACTCAAATAAAAAATCCTGATACAATGACTTATGATTAAAAAAGTAGGGCCTATAGTTAACCCGAAGATGCATAAGATTCAGACGTAATAATGTAATTCTAAATAATCTTGCATATAAAGAACTCTTTAACTACTAGTTTAAGCCCACAGTCAGTACTTTACGTTCATATGTAGATACTCATTATTCGTAAGTCCGCAGTTCAGCATTAGGCAAGAATTCGCCCTGTAATAACAAGATAGTGTCAAAAAGGCGCATTTTAGCACATGCATCGATGGTAGATTGTTTAAAGCATACATTCATGTAGAGAAATTACTGATCCGCCGAACGAAAACCTAAAGTAGAACTATTTTTACGGAAACAGGATATGCAAAACAGCAACAGTTAGGCGCGCTATTTCATTGGTTAGTAGCGGATACGTGGGTTTAATTCTACGCATTTAATATGCCAATTATTTAAGCGACATACACTTATTTAAATACATGACTCTCTCCATCATCATGTGGTTTCAATAAAATGATTTGAAATATATTTAGATCCAACACACTTAATTGTTTAAATATACCAGGTACGTCTGTATATTCACATTATTTAGTTGAGACTTATTTTCTTGTGTATATTTATTTCTTTATTCAAGTCTCATCTATATATACAACATATATTGCATATAACATAAAACAAACATTACATATAGCCACTCTTACTAAGAGTTATAAGAGACATTATTTACATTATAATAAAACATCAAATTATCACAAGGTACATGTATACAAGATTTTGACATTACGTATTATTACATAATATATGTTTAATGTTGCATATACGTAAATAAAATTAAAACTGAAAGACAGCTGTTAATCCTTATTAAAATATCAATTAAAAAGACAGATTATTAAGATACTGAATGTAATCGTGCACTATAGCGCATTTTAAAAAAATACCTTATGAAATCGTCTTAGATCCATTCAGATTGGTTCTAATTCGATTAACAACTGTTCTTCAGACGAACTAAAATATGTTTTAAGTTTAATCATATACGTAGTACTACATTATTTACAAAGATAAAAAGAACGACGCTGTAAAATATTGTAACAGGTTTTGGAGTTATTGAAAAGAAAAATTAATTTATCATTATTTGACTTATTCATAAAATTATGGTCAATTGAAATTGCTTTTGTGTACAGAGTTTGTCTCAAATCAGAGTAAGAATAGCAGTCTAAAATTACATGTTTTTCATCCTCAATGATGTCACAGAACGGACATTTTCTGTTATGCACTGGAATACATTCGTACCTACAAGTCTCTATTCTTAAAGGAGCCACTCCACAGCGAAATTTACTAAAGGAGGCTTAAATTGAAAATGTATATTTAAAAAGTTTGTAAAGTAATATAGAACGTTCATCAATAACTGATTTCAAAATAAAGTATTTGTTCTGTTCCTTAATATAAGTTATCTTTAATAATTATGAACTAATATATTCTGTGTTTACCCAGGCCATATTTAGTTTTTGTTTTGTAAATGGCCAAATGTATATTATATATGCCGACTAGCTATAAATAAATGGTAAATGGTAAAATAATATTTATAGAATGCACACAAGTCGACAGATTCATTCATCAGAAAGTAATCAATTCCTTCATCTTTTTAAAAGTAATATTTGAAGTGGCAACCGTGTATTTTTAAAATGGCATATACACAAATTATCATTAACTTGGATACCATGATATTATAATAAACTCTCAAATGTGAGACGGACATTGATTCGAGGATAATGTTTACTCGGGCATTTTTGTGGCCGATTGGTGGAGACTGTCCTGATCAGATTAAGATGTAATTTAAGGTGATGTGTATGGCTTATTCCATACAAAATTACTGAAAACATTTGTTTTATTTCTTTTTCCTTTTCCATGCTTAAAATTACGTGTACTAACTTCGAAGTCCCCTATTCATTGTCCGAGATGTTTTTCTATTTCCCTTTAAAAAAAATTCTATTTCCCATTTTTTATTGTTTTGAAAACACCAACAACTTGAAATACGTTCATTTATCGGTTCGCCTGTTGTTCCCTGATGGTATCCCCAAGAAGCTCTGCCCACATCGGCACATGGTACACCACTTTTGCATTATCGGACCGGATGTTTTGTAAAACCAACTGTTAAACGAATGCTTTAATTTTCGATATAAAACATGTGTATAGTTTGTGCATTGTATTTTATATCAGCGTTGTCTCTTAATTAATCTGCGCTGGTTCCTGGGCCAGCAGAAGACATTCTGTCATATGACCCGTTGCGTATCTCAATGGCCATGCCATGGTAAAAATGTATTGAACTCGTTCTTGATGAATTTCTAGTCTGTTTCTTGGAAATTCATGGGAAAATGTCTGCATGTTTTAACTTTGGCAAAGATTTGCTATCTTGGGTTAAATTGTTTTACAAAAATATTCAGTCATGTGTGATTGTGAACGGTCGTCTTTCAAATTGGTTCTATGTACATGTATATCGTGGATGCAGACAAGGTGATCCTCTGTCTCCATACCTTTTTATTATAGATGAGAGATTCTGTCTCTGTCTTTATTCAAAGTGAATAAAAATATCAAGGGTATCAAAATTAATATTCAAGAATATTTAATTTCACGATGCGCTGACGATACGTCTTTGATTCTTGATGGCTCCGAAAAATCTCTATTAAAATGTATGCAAAAATATCTAGACTTCATGTTAACATAGCCATTTGGATTGGTTCAAGGAAAAAAACAGCAACGCTGCTCAAACTCCTGAATTAGGTTTACATTGGGAGAACATAAAACGAGTTACGTTTACGCTAGACTTGAAAAAACAATACATTGAAATCAATTATAAAACAAAAATAGATGACATTAAAGTATTATTAAATTGTTGGTCTAAAACAATTTTAACTCCAAAAATACAGTTATTAAAACACTTCTCTACCAGAATCGAACCATTTGATCATGATAGAATTACCTAATCCTAAACAGGAATTGATAACTACAATGCAAAATCTATTCTTCAAACGTTTATGGAGCAATGCCCCTGATAAAGTAAAAAGAAATATTACGACTCGAGACTTTTTAAACTAGGTGGTATACATAAGAGCTACCAGTTTAGAAAATTTGATGAATGCCAAATTCCATGTCTATAGCAAATTATGCAAAAAGATCGTAAATATTTATTTGCATCTTATCAATACTATTTGTCCATATTTATCTTGTTGTTCTAAATCGGTCCAAAGTTTGTTAAAACATAAATTCAGGGAATTAAAAAATGAATTCTGGCAAAATGTTTGTTCAAGCTACGTATTTGTCCTTATATCGTTCGAACTTGGTATGAATTTTTAACATTACTAGTGCGGTACAATAAAAAAAATAAAATTGGTGGCAAAACATTTTATAACCAAAGATATGTGAATAAAGGACTATTTTTAGTTAACGACTTCATGAAGAATAAATTGATTACTTAACATACATTATTTGATTGATTACCCTGCTTATTAAGGTAAAAATATACTGAATTTATTCTTGCGGGATTTATTTACATTTTCACGGCGGATTCTTGATTGAATGAAATTTTTATACATTTGTACAATTCATTCAGAGATATTCAATTGCAAAACAATACTTGGAATATAATAATACACTCCATGAGAATATTTTTAAATACTATTAGAATAGAAAATAAAGGTACAAATGATCTATTGCCAAACCAACCATTATTTATTAAACTATCAAATTATAATAGAAAAGGATGTCAATTTTTTTATGATAATTAGTGAGGAATATATCTCAATCAAAAGCAACAATTAAATGAGAAAGTGACAATCACAAATGTACTAGACTGGAAAAATATCTACAAACTCTCTTTCAAATCCACTAAAGACTCATAACTACAATGGATTCAGTATAAAATAAACCATATAATTTCAGGAACAATTTATCTCTTACATTAAATGGGTCTAATTTAAGTGATGATAATCCTTGTACTTTCTGTAAAGACTCCCCTGGAACAATCCGACACATTTTATGAATGTCCTTCAACACAAATATCTTTTTTTTTGAAAATGTAAAAGACTGGACTGAAAGTAAATATTATAACACTGAAACAAATTTGACTAAACTTCACATCTTGTTTAGCAATAATGCATTCCCAACAATTTTAGATAAAATCATCTAAATTGTAAAAGATCGCATATACAAATGTAAAATGACCCTCATTTATCATAGTGTTGTCAATTTAGACATCAAATCTCATTTACTTATAACTCAGAAATGTATAATGGCAGAAGAACATTCACTTCTAATAAGATAGAAAAAAATTGGTCACCCCTGGCAGCACTTGTACAGACACAGGACAGGAAAATTCCACTTTCATATATTTTTTACCAAGAAATAATATGATAATTGCAATATTTAATTATTCTTGCTCTCTCTTTCAAATTGTTGTTGTTTTTCCTTGGAATTAATCAAGCACTTATTCTAATGAACTTACTTTTTTCTAATGTATTCCTTCTCAATTAAATAGTACAGTATATTGTATGTTTATACGACTATACCCACAGCAGAGCTATTCAAAAAGTGTCTTCTAACGTTTGTAAGAAGACACTTTTCAATAACTCAACTTTCATGTGGACATAATCCTTTCTCGTCGTATAAGTCAGATACACGTACTCGTATTTTCTTCAAAAATGTCTTCTTACAGACGTTCGCTTAGACAAACAACCAATTTATCCTCGGCTTCGCCTCGAACAAATTGGTATTTTTGTCTAAGCGAACCGTCTTCTTACGTCTGTAAGAAGACACTTTTGAAGAAAAACTCGTACTGTATCTATTACATACAATTAATTTTGTTCAGATCATGTCTTCTTGACACTTATTATATAGTATGTATTCTTTCAAATATATGATATGCTGTAACGTAGACAAAAGATTAAAAAGAATACATGTATAATAAACATGTACGAGTAGTTATTGAAGTATATGAGTAGCACTTCTATCACTTCTTAATACATGTAATTTGTATTGAAAGTGATGAAGGCATAATGTTTCACTTCAACAATAAGATATCAGACAAATGATACTAGTAGAGTAAACTAAATAACAGCTTATTGTAGGTATTTTGTTTATAATAATGCATCAGTAAGCAGGCAAATGTTTGATGTAGGGTATTTTCATATAGTGTCAATTATCTATGCACGACAGCGCACTAAGTAGACCTGCAACTAACAACCGGAATGCCTCGGACGTAATAGGCTGGTCGCCATTTGTTGTTGTTGTTCTCGGGCTACGTACCATTCTGGTTGACTCTGGGAATCCAATGATGGAAACAACCTGTTTTCCTTTCAATATGAACTTAGTGCCTATTTTATCAATCGCGAACAATAAGCACGTCTGAAAGTCTGCCATTTTGAGAACGATTATTGAAAACGAGTGCCTTGTGTTGAAAAAGTAGTAACCGGAAACCATATAACCAAAATGTGTACCTCTACACTTATATTATAACGAGGCGTATTTCTCAGTGACGGAAATGACCTAATATAACCGTTTTGAAAAAATACATTTTTCAACGTCAACAATATATACTACATATTGTTACGTGCCAGTGCTGCACGTTGACGTTCCCGAGAGTGTCTTATAATTACCTAAGGTTTTACTAATACTCAAAATGGAGGGAGGGGATGACAGACATTGAGAATCACCTAATATGACCCAGCAGTTTGGTGAATAAAATTAATATAGACAGACTATTAAACGTTTGATGAGATTTATTTGTTATCAAAATGTCATGCAATTATATATGAAACTTATGGCAATACAGTGGAGAGACTACAGGAAACAGAGGTGGTTTAAGGTGTCAGTGGTCCATAATAATCAACAGGTATTATTGTAATAATTTCAATGTTACAATTTAAGAAAAATGTAGAGCTAGACTCAGTTTAATCAAACAAAATGTCTTAAAAATTTACTCTTAAAATGTTACTTAATACTTAGTAAAATAATAAGATTTAATTATAAAATTTATATAGATCGAACCTAAGCTATTGATAAGTTACTGCTGAGTGTCTTTAAAATGGGATCAGTCTCCTTTTATACTGTGGACTTCAAACAGTCAAACACTTCAAACAGTGTTTGAAGATTAAAAAATACAGACAAACATAAATGGGGCTCTATAAGGGATTCAAACACCTCAAACAGCAAAAATCAATAATAATCTCAAGGTACATTCTTAGAATAAAATTACATAACAACATAAAAAATAATTACCTTAACGTATTTAAATGGTTTCAAGGTATATAAAAAGTTAATTTGTACTCAAAGACAATTTTAGTTATAACAGAAAATTCAAACAATCCCCTAAAGTGCCTCAATACTACAATATTTACTATCAACAATTTCCAAAGTATGATGACATCATAAGAGTAAAATGACGTCACTTGTGACGTCATAAATTGACGTGGTATCAATATTCAATATGGCTGACTTGTTAACATAATAAGAAGAAGTGTGGACATATTAAGAATGTAAATACTGCAAAAATAGTGATATTGATGAACAAGTAAGTGTACTAGTAATAAATTACTTATAGAGATTAATGATTTACAACTGAATGTTGAACATGACAAGTTCATATTAAATAGATTAATAGAATGAATTAGATGAAGTGAAGTGGGTGGGGTACACTGGATCATTACATTACCCCCTACTAATTAAGTCAAAGTTCCAACTGACTTACAACAAACAACAAAGAACAGGCTAAAATGTTAATAACATAGACATGGTTAACGGATTGAATAAAACATGTAACCCTAAAAATTTATAACAACAGATTTCTAAACAATTAATGCAATAAATAATTAATTATCAATTATAGCTACTGTAGATATAACTGTCTGCGTATATCAGGTAAAATGTAACTTTACACTTAATCAAATTTATCCACTGTACATTAAATCTACCAAAGACATCAACTTATATCTTAATGTTCACTCTCAGTCTGTTTCTATCTTCGTCCCTTGTTGGTGGTGAATGGCACTCTCCTGTAGTCAGTCGTCCTTCTTTCATGTTGTCTGATCACTTTCCCATTCCAGTCTTCCCTTCTATCACTCCTAACATTCTGTCTCTGATCCACAGATTCCCGATGATAAACTCTGTTTGGCCTTCCCTCCTCGGTAGTTCTCTCATAAACTATGTTTGGCCTTCCCTCCTCGGTAGTTCTCTCATTCCCTGTCTTGGCCTTGCTACGTTGAATTTCATGCCTCAACTCCCTTACTTCTTTCCGGAGCTCTTCCACCGTACTCTTCAGATCGTTAATTAATTGTGCGTTGCTGATGACCTGCTCACCTATGATATTATCTGTTTTCCTGATCATCTCTCCCAATGCTTCTGTAAACTTAATTCTTCTTTTACTTCCTGGTTCTGATTCAGAGGAGGAGGATGAGGAGGAGGACGATGATGATGAATTACTTTCTGACCTATATGTCTTGAGGGTTTGCCTTACTCTCTTCCTTCCCCTCCTTTTTCCACCTGTAATCTCTTTCTCAACTTCTCCGGCCTGACTCATGTCCCTACGATTAGATTCTTGATCTTCCTCTACTGTACAAGCTTCCACTTTGCTCTCCACTTCTACTGTTTTCACAACACGTAAATCTAAAGGAATGTTATAATCTGGCACAGCTATAAACTCCTTTTCTCCCAAACTCAAACTACCATTACAACTTTCCTTTTCCTCCCCCCTTTCTACCACTCTCAAATCCATTGCTTCTGCCCCATTCTCTAGATTACAATTCTCCCTTTCACTCACTATGTCTGCACTTTCTATGGCTCTCTCTAAGATACATGCCTTTTCCAAAGGCAGCTCTTTCCTTGACCACCAACGCCTACTCTCTTCCTTTCCTAGAATCTCAACATCAATCTCACCAATCAAATGCGGGTTTCTGTTCTCTACAAGATAGTCTGTGGAATCAGGTTTCCCCAGTTCAACTAAGATGTTGTGGTGTCTTGTGTAGGTTTTAACATGTTGTTTTAAGCTTTCTTCAGTTCTACACCGGAACAAGCATAAACGACACCAAAACGGCTGTCTATCATTAGGGATATGATATTTGTAGATGTGATCTTCAATCCTCTGTTTTGTGTTGATAATTTCATACTTCCCACCTCTCATACAATGCTTACACCGGTAAGCTCTACCCCTGACATTGGCTGATGAAAACTGGTTCATATTCAGAATTTCTGAAAAGATAATACTATTTATTTTTCTGGAGTCTTAAGAAGTTTTACACTTAAGTGGACCACTGACTGTTCATAGGAATAGGCCTTTAAATGCTGGTGGTAACTCCCTACAAATACCGCAGACATTGTTACACGAGTCGAAATATCAGACGATAGCGAAATCTTCATTCGATTATACAACGAAAATGCCAGAACGGAGCGGGTTTATATTATATGTATTTTCTTTTTTTATATTTATTTACAATCATTTCTACATGCATAGTTTTACAGTTTAAACATTTGTACAACTGCAGGTTTTCAGCCTAGTTTATTTACAGTTTTACACTAGGACAGGCGTCCTTTAATCTTTTTGAAGTGCTGGTCACCCATTTTGGAGGATTACTTCCTTCATACAATTTTAACTTGTTGTGATGAACTGTCCTCAACTGTCCCTCTTTGCTCAACTGTAGAACAAAATTTAATTCAGATCTCCTCTCTATTATCACAAAGGGTCCATCAAACACTTTCTCAAGTTTTGGGTTAACACCCACCTTCCTAGATTCATGTAGACACCAAACTATATCCCCTACTTGATATCTGTGGAAACTTAGCTTACAATCATACCTCTCCTTGCTGTGCATTGAACTTTTTCTTAAATGCTGTCTTGCTGTTTCATGTGCACGTCTCATCCTGTTTTTCAGATGTTGGACATGCTCACTGCAACTAATGTTTTCTTCCTGTTTGGAGTTCACATGACCAAAAAGTAGGTCAGCTGGCATTCTGATCTCACGTCCTAAGCATAACATGTTTGGTGTGAACCCTGTTGTTTCACAAGGGGATGATCTGTAGGCTCCAGCAATGCACCCCAGATTTAGATCCCAATTTTCTTGCTCTCCCACTAAATACGACCTGATCATATTAAGAAGACTGCGGTTAAATCGCTCCACTTGACCGTTAGCCCTTGGGTTGCGTGCACTTGTACGGGTTTTCTTGACTTGAAGCAAATGGCACAAATCCTTAAACAACTTGCTTTCAAATGTAGTGCCTTGGTCGCTATGAATTGACAATGGACATCCCCAGCATGCTATGAAGTTATTTAATATCACTGTGGCGCATGTCTCGGCTGTTTGATCTGGAACTGCTAACACTTCTACGTACTTCGTGAAATGGTCTGAAAGAACCAGAATATATCTGTTACCTCTAGGGGTCAGTGGAAATGGACCTGTATAGTCTATAGCCAGGATATCCCATGGAGCACCAGTCTGAAGGGAACCCATAGGGGCCCTTGGTAACTTGTTCGGTTTCTTAACTGAAGCGCAAACGTCACAACCTCGAACAAAAAGTTTGATATCATCTCGCATTTGATACCAGTGATAGTGCAAGGAAATGTTTAACTTTGTTTTCTTAACCCCCATATGTCCAGCTGTTAAAGAACTGTGCATTTGAGTTATAATCATGTTCACTAATTGCTTTGGTACTAGTAGTTGCATTGTATCATCATTTTCTCCCTCTGATTCAATAACTTTGTACTGAACTCCATCTTGTATTTGTAGATTATCCCACAGGGACCAGTAATACCTTGCTGCATGACCTTTTATGCGGACTTCTTCAATAGTGGGCTTGTTGTTGTCTTCTATCGCACTCATTAAAAATGACATGTCGGGATCTTGAAGTTGATATACCGATACCCTGTCTGGCAAACATTCTCCAAGCCAATTGCGTATCTTATTCCTGCTCCCTCGTTTGTCCTGTGGTAAAGCAACATCAACACTTTGGATTTTTACTGTGTTAACTTGGTCATATTTACCTTCTTCAACATGTGTGCGATGGTGATCATTCATAGTAAGCATCATGTTAATCGCTCTCTGCTTGCATTTCTTACATGGACCACATTTCATAGGCTCATTCATGTCAACTTCATGACAGGTACAGTCTCGGGGAGTTTCGCAGCGAGATAAAGCATCACAATGACCCTGTTTACTACCTGCTCGATACTGTATCTGAAAGTCATACTGTGCGATAATTTCTATCCAACGAGCTATTTTACCGCCTGGCTCCTTCAAACTAAAAAGCCACACAAGTGCCTGATGATCAGATCGGACGATGAATGGTCTTCCAAGCAAGTACTGACGAAAATATTGGATGAAATATATTACTGCAAGAAGTTCCTTTTCAGTAATGCAATGATTTCTCTCTGCTTTGTTGAGTGCGCGACTCGCATATGCAATTACCCTTTCTCTATCATTCTGCATCTGGGAAAGAACTCCTCCAATACCAACCCCTGAAGCATCAACATCTAGGATAAAACTACCTGCTTCATTCAACGGGTATCCCATCACATCAGGACTGATCAAGGCCTGTTTAAGGGAGTGGAAAGCTGTTTCACATGACTGACTCCACTTGAAGTTTACATCTTTCTTTGTGAGCTCAGTAAGAGGCCTAGCTAACTTAGCAAAGTCTCTCACAAAACGCCTATAGTATGATGCCGTTGCAACAAACTGCTTTACTTGTTTACAATTTGTAGGCATTGGCCATTGAACTACTTTAGCTATGTTAGATGGATCAGGCTTAACACCGTCCTTTGACACAACGTGACCTAGAAAGACTACCTCATCTTGAAACATTTGACATTTATCTGGCTTCAGCTTTAACCCAGCATCCTTGATTCTTCTCAAGACCTCATCTACCCTCTGAATGTGATCTTCAAAGCTCTCACCGTATACAACGATATCATCTATGTAGACCAGACATGTAACCCACTGTAGACCCTGTAAAGCTAACTCCATAGTTCGCTGAAACGTACCTGCTGCGTTGTTCAAACCAAAAGGCATCCTTGTCATCTCGTAATGACCAAATTTACAGCAGAATGCGCTTTTAGGTATGTCTTCTTCTTTGAGGGGGATTTGGAAGTACCCACTGGTTAAATCAAAGCTGCTGAAATGACTTGCACCTGCCACAGCATCAAGACAGTCCTGTACTCTGGGTAGCGGAAACCCGTCTGGTTTCACCAAGTTATTGACGCGGCGGTAGTCTACACACGGTCTTATAGCCCCCGACTTTTTCTTGACCAAGACTATCGGACTTGCCCAAGGAGATGTACTTTTTCGAATTATCCCCTTCTTTAACAGGTCTTCAATGGCTTGTTTTTCATCATCAGCATGTGCTAGTGGTACTCTTCTTGGTCTTTGTTTGATCGGTGTAGCATCTCCTGTATTAATACTGTGCTCTGCTAGGTGTGTAACCCCTAGATCCCATTCATTCTTCGAAAAGGTATCTTGATACTTGACCAATAACCCAGCCACTACTCGCTTTTCATACTCTGTTCGGTTTACCGTAGACCGCTTATGTAGTGCTTGCAAATGGTCTGGTATGTCCCCAGATGCTGCTTCGGGTATATGAGAAATTGAAGCTGAGCTAGCGTTATCCCCCATATTTATTCGCCTTACTTTGCAATCATTATTGTTTTCTTGATCATATTCCTCTTCCGCAACTACTTTTATAACCCTCTCTATCTTCTCGGCCCTACCTATTTGAGAATTCTGAAGTAAAGTTACCTCTTTAGAAAAGGGATTCAGTATTCGTACATTACATGTTGTTGCGTTATTGGTATTTACTAAAGTAGACGCCATCATTAACTGGTAAGTATCCTTGAAAGTATCTACTGGTTCAACTAGGTAATCTGATTGATCATGATCATCAAACTCATGGCGCTCAACATATACATCAACTACTGCCTCCGTCCGACCAGGAATTGTAAAATCCTCAGCTACTGTTACCCTTCTGGTAGTTTGCTGTCCAATTTGAAAACAGGGTATCTCTGTACCATCTAACACGATTTTGTTCTTACTCAACAAAATATCAGCAGCCCCAGCTTGACCGCCTCTCAGTACATCATACCCAAGTAGCACATCATCTTCAATTTCGGCAACTCTTGCCTCCTGAGACATAACCAATTCTCCCAGTTTCATATTAAATCTAGCCTTTCCCCAATCCTTTATTGGCGCCCCTCCTGCTCCTCTTAGTATAGCTGTTTTCTTCAGGTCCGGTTTCAAGCCTTCATTTATCCTCTGATAAACTCTTGATGATATCACAGTACGCGATGCACCCGTATCCGCTGTGTATATCACTGGGACATCTTCAATGTAACCTTTTACATATATCCCATCATACAGACCCTTAACCCCCGAACTTACAGCTGGTACCTCCTTAACCACTGAGTTATCTGCAGGATCCTGGCCCATTCCTTCTATTGGGACCGCCCTTTGGCCACAAGGACCGGTCCATTGTCGTTTAAAGCATTGTTGCCTAACTCTGTTACCCCTTTATTCTTACTATTCTGTCTGTTAATGGCATTTTCTGGACACTCGCGAGCATAATGTCCCATTTTGTGACAGTTGTAGCACTCTACCTTGTCAATTGGTGTTTTGCTTGGTCTCTTAGTAAATATCTTCTTATCACCTTCAAGCTTCTCAAGTCTACTCAAGATCTGATGTAGGACATTATCTTGCTGGAAGCCCCTACTCTCCCATGTAACCCTCATTCTACCTTCATCTATGTTGTCTTCATGTTGGCTGTTGTTCGTTTGCATATCAATGTCATCACCATTCATCTCAAACCTAACGTCCATGTTCCTTTCTTCACAGGCTCTTCTTGTGCTGTCCCTAGTCTTGCGAATGTTTCTGGTCTGTATCATGTTAACCACGTAGAATACTGCTTCATCTATTGTTGCTGGTTCTCTATGAAACTCCACTTCAAACCTAACGTCATCATCACGTAAACCGTCCAAAAATCGCCGTACTAAATCTTCGTCGCGTGTTTTCTTGTCTCGGTAACCATGCGCTTTATCATACAAGAACTTAAGATCAGCCGCGTACTCCTCTGCCGACTCTCCGACTTTTTGCAGGCGCCTACTAAACTTAGCAGCAAAAGATCGCGACGTTTCAATAACACGGTAACGACTGTTCATTTCGCCTATCAACTCTTTATAGTTGCTTAAAACACTGGGATGAAGCTGTGAAAATACGAATTGCGCTGCTTGACCATCGATTCGAGGCAGCAACTGGTCAAGTTTTTCATCGTCTGACAAGTTGTATCTACGCGCTATTGTCTCAAACCTCGCTAACCATACTGACCAATCTTCTTTCGCGCTAAAAGGCGATAACTTAAAGTTATGTAAATCAAGTCTACGTGACCCGCTATATCTGCCATTATATAATCTATGATCGCTCCCTGAGTTATAATATCTTGAACCCACCCTTAACGTATGGCCATCCTCATTAACAGTATCATTTGGAGCACTGTAAGCATTATCTTTCAGTACAGACGTTATACTATTTAAGACTTCATTCATATTATTGTCCTGGGATATCGAACTCTCGCTTGCTGGTAAAGTATGTACAACAATATCATCCTGCTCCTGCCCTGTGAATGAAGAAACTGATCGACTGTCATCTAGGACATCATTTCTTGACTCCGCCATGATGCTTTGTTTGACAAAGATAGTTTGTTCACTATCTACAGCTACCAACTTGTTCATAGATCAAAATGTCGAAGGCTGAGAACGTATCACTGGATCCGACGTCAAATTATCGGATCCCACCGCTGCCACCATAAATGGTATGTGCCAGTGCTGCACGTTGACGTTCCCGAGCGTGTCTTATAATTACCTAAGGTTTTACTAATACTCAAAATGGAGGGATGGGATGACAGACATTGAGAATCACCTAATATGACCCAGCAGTTTGGTGAATAAAATTAATATAGACAGACTATTAAACGTTTGATGAGATTTATTTGTTATCAAAATGTCATGCAATTATATATGAAACTTATGGCAATACAGTGGAGAGACTACAGGAAACAGAGGTGGTTTAAGGTGTCAGTGGTCCATAATAATCAACAGGTATTATTGTAATAATTTCAATGTTACAATTTAAGAAAAATGTAGAGCTAGACTCAGTTTAATCAAACAAAATGTCTTAAAAATTTACTCTTAAAATGTTACTTAATACTTTGTTAAAATAATAAGATTTAATTATAAAATTTATAGAGATCGAACCTAAGCTATTGGTAAGTTACTGCTGAGTGTCTTTAAAATGGGATCAGTCTCCTTTTATAATGTGGACTTCAAACAGTCAAACACTTCAAACAGTGTTTGAAGATTAAAAAATACAGACAAACATAAATGGGGCTCTATAAGGGATTCAAACACCTCAAACAGCAAAAATCAATAATAATCTCAAGGTACATTCTTAGAATAAAATTACATAACAACATAAAAAATAATTACCTTAACGTATTTAAATGGTTTCAATGTATATAAAAAGTTAATTTGTACTCAAAGACAATTTTAGTTATAACAGAACAATCCCCTAAAGTGCCTCAATACTACAATATTTACTATCAACAATTTCCAAAGTATGATGACATCATAAGAGTAAAATGACGTCACTTGTGACGTCATAAATTCACGTGGTATCAATATTCAATATGGCTGACTTGTTAACATAATAAGAAGAAGTGTGGACATATAAAGAATGTAAATACTGCAAAAATAGTGATATTGATGAACAAGTAAGTGTACTAGTAATAAATTACTTATAGAGATTAATGATTTACAACTGAATGTTGAACATGACAAGTTCATATTAAATAGATTAATAGAATGAATTAGATGAAGTGAAGTGGGTGGGGTACACTGGATCATTACAATATTGTAAAAATGTATTTTTCAAAACGGCTTATTTTAGGTTTTAATGATATATATGATAGGTTTATGTGTTGGGATTGACAAAAATATAATTTTTTAAAGCTCCTAACCCCAAGTGTCTGTGTATGAGCATAGATCATTGCAGGATAATCTTTAATTATTTGTAGAAAGTGAAAGTAAGTGAGATAGAATATAAAGGTTGTATACTAGATGACATCAAAGTACTAGGACCCGCCAACTGTAGTAGGCTTAGTAGCGACAACAAGACTGTGTCACACGGTGAAAATTGTACGTTCGGACATCTTCTGAACGGTTCTAAAGAAATGCATGTACAAACATTACCACAGGTAGACAGATTAACCTGCCAAAATGGACGTTGGTCTGGAACGGATTTTTCTGTAGGTATGTCAATAATTTTTTCATGGGTATAACAATAACTCACCATTTAAAGAGATTGTCTCACTAGAGATTGTCAAAAGAATTTGAACCACGTCATCTGGAATTAGACGAATCTTTAATGAGATTAAATGATATAAGTAGTTCGATTATATCTATCGATGGTATTAGGTGTTTGTTGGCTTGATAATAATTAATGAGGAACATATAAATGATTAACAATTTATCTGATCGTGCTTTGAGTGATGTCTTTGAATTTTTGTGGTTCGAACGAACACAAAGTTAAGACCATTTCTCAACAGTCGGTCAGTTTTAATTTTTCTGCATACCGAAGAGCTTCCATTAACGTTCCGCCTACGAACATAGTTCCAATTTTTCAATTCAAAGATAACAAAACGTTATAGATAGACGAATTTCACGAAGCATATTGGTTTATGTTTTTTTGTATGAAGTTGCTTTTTTCATAAAGGATATTGTTTGTATATTTAATTCAATCCAAGGGTATAAAATATTTACATGAAATGAGTAATACACATTATAATGACAATCATGAGTATTTGACAAATGAATAAATTCATGTACATAGTTCACAAGCACATAGTTATATTATACCCTACATCAATCAAATGGAATCAACCCTAAATGTTGACGAATTCACCATAAATCTGAGCACTATCATACAACCACATAGAACTTCAAATGGCCACACAACAACTTATCTAGGCAATGCCTTCTTGATTTACTTACCTGTCAACTATTAATAGATTCAGTCATCACAATTAGCCAATCAAATGGCCAGGATTAGCCAAATTAGTAATATACACTACAATAAGTACTCGCAAACAGCTATAATAAACCAATACTCGTAAGTATAATTCGTCTAGAAAATCTAAACAATCCTCTATACTACCTCGGATTACTACAACATTTACTATCAGTACGCACATTTCAAGGAAGGATGCACGTGCTTTATATGCTAATTTAGTCTGGTTCCTAGCTTCTATTGTAAACATATAGAAGTCATCATTGAATTCATGGACGATGCGATGACAACTGTTCAAGTCAACCAGATATTTAGAAAGTGGTTCATCGGAATCAAAATTCATGCCCGAACAAGAGCAGAACCTCAGAACTATGATGTTTCATGGTCGCTATACATACTCTCGCTGATGATAGGGTCCAGGGCTATTTGTCCATACATGTGTAAGTACTGGTTCAGAGTTCAGGAAATTTGGGTTGGTTAGTTGCCAGCCGATATAAAACTAAAGTCTATGTAGCATACATAATATTTAATTGTTAATCTGTTGTATCTTTTTTCTTTGACAGGTGATACTACCGAGAGACACAAGCGATTTTTTTTGATTCCTTTTTTAATTTTTTGTTTGTTTGTTTGTAAGTACTTTTTCCTTTTCCTTACTGTAAATTACCTGAATTATATACATATACTATAATAACAGGAAATCATAATGGCATCCACGATACGGATGGACAACACTATTTTATTCCATGACTTATATCTGTTGATTTCCCTTTTTATTTTTTTTATTGCGTGCCATGTATGACCATTTGTTGTCAATGCGCCGTAAAACAACACTAAACAAACATCAACATGTGTTAAAATTTCAGTTTTTTTAATGTTTTTTTCTCCATGTACATGCAGCATGAATGTATTTAGGCTCTGATAAAAAATAATTTTATAATGGATTAATGAACGTTCAATAAACTTTGTTATGCTATAGTTTGGATATATTTTGACATTAGTGTTGGAGTTTGTGTTTACGATCTTTCGAAGACTGGAAATCGTCGAATAAGGAGAATTTTGTAGATTTTTCTCAACCGCAGGTGCCCGTGAAAAACCGGTTTGAAATTTTCAATGAGCGCGATAGTGGTGTGTGTAGAAAATCAGTGTCAAATTAAATATCGAGGGATGATTTTGTGAGCAGCTCACTCCACCAGAGCATAAACTAGTACATAATATTATGTTTGATGAACTAAGATTCATTAGAAATGAACAGGTGAATAAAAGCATGATTATTGGAAAATTCCAATCGGACATTAGTGGTATGAGTGAAAAAGTGAAATAGGTGATTGATGTGACTAATATTCATACTAACTTTATGAAAACTATGGCTTATAAGTCAATTGATTTAAAGGCAAGATCCAGGCGGAATAACCTTATATTTCGTGGATTTATTGAAAATGCAGGTGAGAACTGTACTATGGTTATTAGAGATTTTCTAAGAAATAGACTGGATATTGAATCACGTGACATCTATCTTTCTCGGGCTCACAGGCTTGGTAGGCCGAACCATGCTCGTAGATTTCAAAACAGGCCAATCATAGTAAACTTCAGAGATTTTACGGACACTGAATTGATTAGATCACAGGGGGCCAGAACGGTGTTTGGATAGTATATTGGGCTGTTTGTGACCAAAAATTAACCTAAAACCAAAATCTGTATATAATGTATCTTATATATTGTTTGGTTTTAGGTTCATTTTTGGTCACAAACAGCTCAATATACTATCCAAACACCGTTCTGGCCCCCTGTGGATTAGATCAAAAGTTAGATTTTTGAAGGTACGCCATTCTCCGTCGATTACGACTTCCCTAGAGAGATTCAAGAGGCTCGTGCTTGTATCTGGCCTAAACTGAAAGAACTAAGGAGAAACTATCCACGATCAAGAGTACGTATAGTATATCCAGCTAAGCTGTTACACGATGGCCGAGTAGTATGTGACGAACTGCCAGAGTGGAATCACTACATAGGATCCAATAGGCTTGAATACATTGATGCTATTAAACCGGTGAAATCACCAAACGTACACCAGTATATTAACCAGGCGGAAACTATGATGCCATAGTCAACTGATCGCATTCATCAACCAGGTCATGAGGCCTCCAATAGGTCGACGCAAATGGAAAATGAGCCATCAAAACTTATACAAAGTACCGATGGTGATTATTCTCGGGAAAGTGTTGTGAAAAGTGCTGATGAGTACTTCAGATTGTCCTGATTTTGTGTTGGATGACTCAGTTTCTAATATTGATGTTTTACCTAATGACTATTGTATTGATACATATTTACATCGTTGTTCACGTGACAAGGGTAGAGTTGATTCTCATGGTATTGTGTTATTAGATTTATGTAAACAAACTGGTATGCGTATTTTATACGACTATACCCCCAGCAGAGCTATTCAAAAAGTGTCTTCTAACGTTTGTAAGAAGACACTTTTCAATAACTCAACTTTCACGTGGACATTATCCTTTATACGACTATACCCCCAGCAGAGCTATTCAAAAAGTGTCTTCTAACGTTTGTAAGAAGACACTTTTCAATAACTCAACTTTCATGTGGACATAATCCTTTATCGTCGTATAAGTCAGATACACGTACTCGTATTTTCTTCAAAAATGTCTTCTTACAGACGCTAAGAAGACGGTTCCCTTAGACAAACAACCATTTTATCCTCGGCTTCGCCTCGGACAAATTGGTTGTTTATCTAAGCGAACCGTCTTCTTACGTCTGTAAGCAGACACTTTTGAAGAAAAACTCGTACTGTATCTATTACTTATCGTCGTATAAGTTAGATACACGTACGCTAAGAAGACGGTTCCCTTAGACAAACAACCATTTTATCCTCGCCTCGAACAAATAGGTTGTTTATCTAAGGGAACCGTCTTCTTACGTCAGGGAATATCTTGTATTTTATCACATAACCTGCGGTCCAGGAGTGCCGTAAACCCGTGCCGGAAATATCGTTCGGCACTGCCAAACCGTGCAATAAACATTCAAATCAGCCAAATCACTACATTTGCATATTTCGTATTACTACGCTACTACGATTTCATTTTTCTGTGATCGTTTTTACGGTTATGTGATAAATAGAATCTTACATTCGTGCTCATTCCTTACCATTTTTAATAAACTCGTTGACAAAAACAATATGACCTCGTGTCATATTGTTTAGTCAACTCGTTTAATAAAAATGGTAAGGAATGAGCCCTCATTCAAGATCCTCTATTTATTGAAAGATATGAAAAGAACGAATTTAAAATTATGTTTGAAGAACTGAATGTTCAGTTTGAACATCAGGAAATACTAAAAGCTATAAAACAATTGAATACAAATAAATCTTATGGTCCAGATATGCTTTTAAATGATTTTTTATACATGATAGTGATACCTTATCCGTTTATTTATTATCACTTTTCAATAATTTTTTTGAAATTGGTTATTTCACGACTTGTTGGTCAGAGGGTTTTGTAGTGCCATTGCATAAGAAGGGTAGTTCAAATGAAGTAATTAATTTCAGGGGTATTACATTACTAAGTACGTTTGGTAAATTATTTACTCGAGTTTTGAATAATGGGTTAAATAGCTGGGCTGATAAATATAATGTTTACATAGAAGCACAGTCAGGTTTTAGATCTAAATTAGGTACTGTTGACAATATGTTTGTCTTGCATTGTATAATAAACCATGTTTTAAATGCTGGCAAGCAATTATTTTGTGCATTTATAGACTTCAAGAAAGCTTTTGATTACGTAACTAGGGATAATATGTGGGCAAAATTAATTTAACTTGGTATCAGGGGCAATATGTTGGACATAATGAAGTCAATGTATTCAGGTGTTAAGTCGAGAGTGAAATTACATAACCAGTTGAGTGAAGGATATGAATGTATTTTGGGTGTAAGACAAGGGGAGAGTATTTCGCCTTTTTTATTCGCAATGTTTTTGAATGACATTTAGGATGTTTTTATTAGCAAAGGTATTTCTGGCATTGATATTGATTCGTTTAAGGTACTTTTAATTTTATATGCTGATGATATTGTTATTTTTTCCAACAGTAAAGAAGAACTTCAGTCGAGTTTAGATATTCTTCTTGATTATTGTAACAGATGAAAGTTAGTGGTATATACAAGTAAAACAAAAATAATGATCTTTAGAAAAGGGGAGGATTTCACCTAAAACTAAATTTTATTATAATGATAATAAATTGGAAATAGTGGAGAAATTTACATATTTAGGAGTAGTTTTTACGGTAGGTGGGTCATTTTCTTGTGCTGAAAAGGTTTTAGCGGGACAAGCTTAAAAAGGTACTTTTAAAATGAATAAACACTTATATAAATTTACTGATATTTACTGAAAAAAATATGAAAATCAAATATTTTCAGTTAATTAATGTTTAAACAACAGACTGACATTATTTCATGCATTCTTAAGTATTTAGCTCGATTTGTTGTGAAGTTTATCTGTAGAAATAAATATTACGCTGTTACGCTGCTGGGCTGCTAATTTCACGCTGCTAGCAGCGGCTAATTTCACATTGAAAAAAAAATGAAAATCAAATATTTTCAGTTAATTTATGTTTAAACAACAGACTGACATTATTTCATCCATTCTCAAGTATTTAACTCGATTTGTTGTGAAGTTTATCTGTAGAGATATATATTACGCTGTTACGCTGCTGGGCTGCCAACTTCACAAAAAGAAACAAAAGATGTGTAAGTTCTGATCTAATGAACGTTAAAGGAATAAAATCGAATTATATCATCGTGTTTAGCCGGATTTCTTGTGCATTTTATATGTTTGACTAATGTCCGTGAAGTTGGCAGCCCAGCAGCGTGAAGTTGGCAGCCCAGCAGCGTGAAGTTAGCAGCCCAGCAGCCTAGCAGCCCAGCAGCGTGAAGTTAGCAGCCCAGCAGCCTAGCAGCCTAATATATTTCTACAGTTAAACTGCACAACAAATCATGCAAAAAGTTAAAAAACGCATGAAGTAATAACATTATGTTGCTGTCATGTTTATTAGAAGAAATAAATACGATTTTTATCGATTTTGTGAATCTGGCAGTGTAGCGGCCGCATAGCGGACTATTATAGTCAAACATATAATATGTCTTCCCATAGATTACATATTGAATCCGGTAGATGGAACCATCCAATATCTACACATATATCTGAAAGAACCTGTAGCATATGTCATTTACTAGAAGACGAATTTCATTTTATCCTAGAATGTGAATTATATTCAGATATTAGAGTAATCTATATTCCATTATGCTATCGTAGAAATCCTAGTACATGTATGTGTAAATTGGTTGAGCTATTTAATACGGAAACTAAAACAAGATAACTAACTTAAGCATTTACATTCAACTTCACGTTTATTGTATGCATTTGTGGATTGTATATAAAAATGTACATACATTGTTTTCGTGCTTTTCTTTTGTACTTGTTGACATGTCAATTATTGTAAATATGTGACCGCATGGGTCTATGACCTTCCGGTTTTGATTCAAAATAAACTGTCTAATTATACCTCAAATGTGATTTGTCTTGAGTTTATATACAAGTATAAATCTAAGACCTTAGGCAGACATTTAATATCATCATCGCCGTTCAATGTCATATTATTATTATTATTTTGTAATCATATTAAAGACTGAAGACCATTTTTATGTCAGTTCAATTTACTATGACCAAGCTTTTTGATTGTATTGGTTCTGGTGTGATCGGTGGTCGAGTGGGAACGCGCCGGACTGCCAAACGAAAGGTTGTGGGTTGGATTCTCGTCTCCGCCTTTCGAATTTCTCTTGGACGCTTTTTCATTGTCGCTATCTCATTTACCGAACCAAGTACTGTGTCTAGATGGGCGAGGCGTGTTTCAGTGCTTGACACCGGGCACGATAAAGAACAAGAAAATCTATTCGAAAAGAGTAGGGACATACTCGTAAATGGTTCTCTTGCATGTTATCTCCCCTGTCTCTGGGATGGCTCTGAAATTATCATTGATAAATAGAAAATCAAAATCATTCTCTAAATTAGTCGCGGCCGCGATACAGTGTTAAATACACCAGACTTGTATCCCGGCGATCTGGGTTCGAATCCCAGTCGCGACTGGTCATACTCTTCCATGAAAATTTGCCTCTGTGAAGTTTGCCATTTCCTTGTGGTAGAGTAAGTTAGCTAGTACTGGTAAGAATACAGACCAGGAAAAATGATTATGTGAACCGGTCGTCGTATATAACTGAAATATTGTTGAAAAAATGGCGTCAAACTCACTGAAAAGAAATATTCTAAAACGCGTTGATGTGTGTACAATGATCATTTACAAATACATGTACACGTGAATTATTGTTTTCACTCACTGGTCCTAATGAAGCAACATCTGTTACAAATTAGCATTGTGCACATAATGCACAATCTTGGGATATATTGCTAGATTCTTAATGATGTAATGCCATTGTCACACACACAGATTTGCTTTCATGTTCTCGGTTGATGAAAGCTTAAAGTGCTCCTAGATACAATCGTCATTCTTTTGCAAACAACTTGCAAGTTTTCATGCTGAAGATATATGCTCTAATGGGGGAAAGGGGCTTACCAATAATAAATAGACCATCTGTCCCCATAAAAACAGCATAACTGTGAATCTTTCTGTTAGACACACTGCACCATTGTGATGATGCTATTGTTAAATCTACAGATCTGTCAGCATTATTAAGTCATTATTACACTAGACCAAACGTCACCTTAATTAGCTGTCAGTTGAAACTGGTATCTTTATACGGCAATGTGGCTTTTGTTTCAATCAAATTAAGATATCAGCCAAAACGCACTTAGTTGAACAAATCTGAGATATGTTGTCACATTATATTTATGAACTGAATTGTGATTTTATTAATTAGAACGGAATTCTTCAAGACCTTTTGTATCTTTTCCAAGCTATATCTTTCATTAGTTAGTGCTAGTCATGTCGCGATTCTTTGGCAGATGAAGATATGATGTGTAACGTAATCCACATACGAGTTCACTATAAATTCATTGAATTAAAAGTACAGAAACATTCAGGTAAAGTTAAGGCAAACGTTTGACCGCTATATATCTTGATTTAGTTATTGACAAGGTTTGCTTAATTAGCAATTTAGAATTCAAATTAAGACGGACAACCAGATTCATTGTCCAAAATAGACATACTAGAAAAGAATTATGCAGACCTGAACAAGTGAATATGTATATATATATATATATATATATATATTATCCCTTAAGTCGCCTTCTCACGGATTTCAGTTCTTTCTCCAAGATTTAGTGTGGGGAAGAGGAAAAGGGGGATACATTGATATAGATAGCGGTTTAACGAGTTACGTCTGCATAATGAATGTGATATTAAATTGATTGTTGTTTACAGGCCGAAGAAGTAAACCAAAACCAGTCGTTTACTACCCACCAGAATTCATACATCCGTGTAAACCAAATGTCATCAAATATAATTATATTGTCCCATCTGGTGATAATGGTGTAAGAGTGACTTGGAATGTTCCAAAAACTAAAAAACGAACACCGAGGTAAGTCTTGAAAATAAATACACTGAAAAATAGTTTACATCACTACGTACTCTCGATGATTGCCAGAGGAGGGATTGTGTTAGGAGTTATGATGGTTGAGAGCGTACTAATGAATATACAATCGATTGTTCGTGGGAGATCTTTTAAACATTTACACATAAGATGTACATTGTCTTAAAGATTTATCCTTAAATAATCGTGAATAATTTAAACGACAAGCACATACGATAATGTTTTGCGGTAATTTATTCAAGATCAAGCATTGATCAAGAAGGATAACTGCACCGGTGACAATAACAAATTTTATAACAGTTACTTCCCTTTGTCCTATTGTATGACCCTAAGATTTTCCCCTACTAATATATCAGGGGGAAAATTAAATGGCAACTCAAGCAGAGTTTATTTGGAGGCATTACAGTTTTTGTTATCATATGCTATGATCATGCAAAGTTTAAAAACATTCTGTGAACCAGTTTTCTTCTATGTGAAAACTGTAGCAAACATCCAAAATATTACTGTTTAAGTGTGGTGCAAGTCAGTGGAGTCGCCAGGGGAGGACTGTTCCTGGGTGCTGTCGGAGGCAGAACACATTATATAACCTACATGGCCACTGATAACCGAAATCTGCATGGATATTGTCGTTTTTCGTTCGTAGTTACTGGTAAATTCTCGAAATACATATTCAATTAATTTATATTTGACCTTTGCCATTCTTTAATTTTATTTCAATGTAATGTGTTTATCAAAATCAAGTCCTTTGTAATCGTTGACTAAAATTTTGTCGCTGGACTCCATAACAGCTTGGTTAAAACAGGGATGCTATATTACAGTAATATAGCATCCCTGGTTAAAAGAATGCCGCATAAAGGAAACAGTACGCAACTAAATGGTGTGATTATTGAAGTATCTGGAATCTTTCCCCAATTAAGTGTGTCAGATCTAAATATATTTCAAATCATTTTATTGTAAGCGGTGTAGGGAGTTTGATTTATTGAATGAGTTCATGTTAGGTAAACATCGAAGGTTGCATGTTTAAACTGTGGCTTACGAAAAATAATTCGAGTCGCTAAATACGAACGTAAATTACTGGATACGTGCTTTTAAAAATTACAGTTTAAGAGTTCCTTTTACGACAGATTATTTAGAATTACATAATCACGTCTGAATTTCATGCAACATCGGGTTAACTATAGGTCATATAGGTCTTACTCTACTGTGTCAGGACCTTTTTTATTTGAGTGACCCTGAATGTGTTCAATGCGACGATGTTCTGTTGTGTTAAAACCAGAAGAATCAATATTTGTATTTACTGTTACTGAAGTGTTGGTCACTAGTTTGTGTACAATAAAGAGTGTTTAATGCAATTAAATTGTCTTCAATTAATGTGCTAATCATTAAACTTTCCAATATCAGGCTTTTTTCATTTTAAAATTTTAGCAAAGGGACTAGAGTAAAGCCCTAGCGTATGTTATTTTCCTACATGCATATTACAATATGAATGAAAAATCGGTCCGTAATTTTAAATGTTAAAAATATTTGTATGGGCTCAAACGATGTGGGTACACATTTCTCTCTTTTGCCTCGTATGGTAAAAATCAAGTCCGACAGTACTTTCAGTACTTTGATTGTGCTTTACCTGCATGAAGCTATTTTTGAGCTACTTTCCATTTTCAATTTTGAATTTAACATTTCTCGGTTTTCAGAGCAAACATGTTCACGTCCACAATGGCCGGCCAATGGTCACTATAATTGTGATGTTTATACTGTTGGGAGCCAGTGTCAGTATGAATGTCAGGAAGGTTATGTCTTAACAGGAGATAGTATTGTTACATGTCAAAACACAGAGCCACCAACCTGGTCAACACCACCGACATGTGAAAGTAAGTAAATTAGTTTAAAAAAATTAACCAGAGTCAACATGGAAATGGATACGACAATTTAAGCAAAACGATTAGTATTGTACGGTCAATGATTTCAATAATTCTTAGGTTAAAAGAGTTGTGTATTTATTTCTTACTTTTCTAACTAAAGTCACTAGTCTTAACGATAAGTTTATGAAGACATATATGAATATTCAGTATAATCCTTTCAGAAATCACATGTGAAACACCGGTTCCACCAACCAATGGTAGTGTGAATTGTGAACCACCCTACGTTTATCAGTCGATTTGTTCGATGGAATGTGATGAGGACTTTTCATTACGTGGACAACTTATTACGATCTGTCAATCTGATGGAACATGGTTAAATCTAGCGGAGACATCTTGTATTGGTAAAATAAAAAAGCAAACTTGCCATGATAACACTAAGTAAACATTAATACAATTGCCACTTGATTTAAGTAGCGAGTTCGGGAGAATTCGGGAGAAGGCATCGTCTTTTTACGTTTCCAATATAAGACCGAGGTTGGAACCGTTGAATCGATTAATGCACAACTTTATAATGTGACTAGACAGTACTAACGGGATTTTTTTTAAATTTCCATTTTTATTGTGTATGTGTTGCTTGTAACAGTCCGCATGAGTCTTCGGTGAATCTTTGTTGTGTTTTCCATTTTTGCCTCTGTTTGCGCACGTATACATGCGCGCGTGGGCTTAGCACGTGTATTAGGCGATGCTGTAGACAGTGGTTGTCAATTTATAGCTATGGTATCAGTGTAATATGTGTTTATGCAGCGTTTGATAACCCCTATTACAAATCATGTTCTACATGTCTAAACTGCATGAATTTTAGTATTTGAGATGATAGTTTTCGTACAGGTAAATGCTTTCTCGTGAATCGTCTTTTCCGGGTAGGTACTACAATATATTGTTGACTAAGCTGTACTATTTTGTAGATGACAGGCCACCAACTTTGTTCTGCAGTACTCCACAAATATTTTATGCGGATAGAAGTTCCACATCTACATCTGTAACATGGGAGCTTCCCATTGCAACAGATAGTACAGACCCAGCACCTCGTGTCATACAAACATCCGGTCCATCAATGGGCGATGTCCTAGATGTTGGGAGTGAATATGTAACTTACATAGCGATAGATGCTGACGGCAACACTTCACCCGAATATAACATAGAACTTCGAGTACAAGGTTAGGCAATAATTCAGTTTTCACCTAACATTAATAATTTTATAGAAATATATAGCACAGGTAACTGTATCATGAATAGATTATAAAAATATGGGAAAAAAAATTATTAATATGTTAACAAGGTATATTTCAACAAAAATTCTCTGGACGATCACTGACTTTTGTTTTTCAATTTCATCAAGGATTCCGGTGAATTCATGCAAATGAATATACTTTTTACGGCCGTAATTGAACAAATTCCTGCATTGAAAGCTTTATTTTTTTACATTATTTTACCTTCATAACATGTAATTCAACGTTTAAATTCCGATTTTATCTAAATATCAACGTAAAAACTTCATTCTGTCGATGACTCTGGAGAAATTCCAGCGTATTTTGTAACGTTCGTTTTCATTGGCCGGGAACCAAATTCTTCTACATACGTCATTTCACTTGGGAAAACCCGTTTGGAATCGGCCAATGAAAATCGTTGTCACAAACTGGATAGCACGCGCGTCATATGAACCAAAATGGAGTCTATCGGGGATAAAAATTAAAGCCGAAAATTTGTTTATTGCTTAAACATTCACATGTAACGAATTTACAAATTGTCATGGGGATAAATGTGTTCCAACAGTTGTGTTTTCTAAGTGTAGCTGTTCATTATGTTTGTACACAACGGTTAAGACTAAATATCGTCTATTTTATGTAAATTTAGTGGATGTCAAAATCACCTCAGTGATCGTCCCGAAGCATTGATTTACATTTTGTGGCATAACTCATGAACTAGGCGACGGATTTCTCTGGGATTTTGCATGAATGTTGTTTTAACAATATGTTTTATGAATATAATCGATCACTGGAAATATATTTTTTTGTTCATATTTTTATAATCTATTCATGATACAGTTACCTGTGATATATAGTGCAAATTATATTAATTAACAAATGTAATAAATAACAGCACAAATATTTCTTGGAAGTTAAGATAGCACATTGAGGATTGAAAACTTGTTGTATTTTTGTATTAACTAATGGATGAAATGTTAGATGATATACGTGAAATTGAATCCATTTAATCAAGTTTTAAAATCAGATAAACTTCTTACGGATACAGAGAAAATTATTTTATACTTTACATGTCAGAGGTAACCTGTGGACATCCACTAGATACTCTGCAAAATCAGTATCTTGCATTTGAATGCTCAAATACGATTGATGCTAAATACACATACGGTACAGAGTGCAGGCTTTCCTGTTTGATTAACCTTCCACTTAATGGTACTGATTTGATCACCTGTGAGGATAATGGCGATCATGTTGGCGTGTGGGATTGGGGTGTTGGCCAAATGCCTTTCTGCAAAGGTAGTGTTTTTTTCAATATTACGCAAGTCCTTTTTTAAATTCATGACCGCCGAGTTTTCTCTATCAGTCAAGCCAATACCGATGTAATGGCTTTTATTTATTATATAATCTTATTTTAATTAAATTTAAAATATAAAACAACATCCTATCCTTTAATTTAGTAACAAAGTTTTGAAACCAATACTGGGACTAAACTGTAAAAACAGTCAAACAGGCAAACCAACAAACAAGACAGCGAATGGGCAAATAATTAGGCTACCGTCACCGATGTATGCAAGACTATGCATTTTTTTCTATAAATACAAATTATTTATTTACCTCTTCACCATTCTTAGGCGTGTCTTTAATCATAATTTGAAAAAGAACACACTGGCGTGAAAGTTTTTATAACCACAAAATGTAAGTACAAATACACATATCAGCTTAGTGATTTATCATTTATTTCAGAACTTGCATGTCCGGAATTAAATGCACCAATTAATGGTGCACTTTTACATGATTCAATTCAAGGAAAACCAGTTTACATAATGAACTGTAACGAGAATTATGATATTCCATCACTGAAGCCTATCAACTTCAACGGTTATATCTTCTGTTTAGACAACTTTGGGTGGAGTCCTGTGAATCAAACACCAGATTGTATAAGTAATGCTGCTTGTCTATGTTTGTCTCTTTGTACAATATGAGAAATATCAAATATCATTTATCGTTTTCCCATAGTGACCTTAATAACATAATATATTATCGGCATAATGAGGAAGCTAGTACAAATTGTGAAATAGACTTACAAATGCTAGAAGCAAACACAAACCAACTGGTTGTATAAAAATAGTTTTATTTCCAAATAACAAGCATTTCTAGATATGATATTCTATCAACAGACATCAGTGGCTTATAATTGCAACGTTTAACATTAACTTAATTATCCCTTTTTATGTTTAGAAACTAACAACGCGCGTGACCTTCGACTTCACGGTAAACTATTTTACTACGGAGGAGATTGTGGAACAAATGAAACAATGGAAGAGATTAAAGAAAACTTCATTGAAATAATTACGTCCGAAATAATTCCATTCTACCAGGGTGTTTGTCCAGACATTGAGACGTGTACAGCAGAAAATCTGGCTATAACATGTGGTCCAATTAAAAAACGACAGAAACGAGAGGAACATGATATTAACCTCAAAGCTATCGATGAACTTCAAAAAAGTGTTCGTTCATATGGTATGTATAATTCGATCGAAATGGAATAGCTGTACACCGAATTTCACTGAATAGTCCATCGTAGTTCATTGATATGTATGAACAAGTATGCAATCCGGTCAGGACCCTTTTTTGGTCGTTTGTTAAAAATCGTGTCTTTCCTCGGTAAAGTCACTCTTATACTGACTTTACATGTGAATATACCTTTGTAAAATAAAATACGAGGAAAGGACACATACTTCTTGATTTTTTATAGATCTCGGAAGGGAGTCCGTAAGAGGCAAGTAACGGCAGAAAACAATCCATTTCGCAGGATCTCAAATTAGATTAGTAAACAAGCTTTCATTTCATTCGCTAGCAAACTAGCAAACCCAAGTTTGTTATTTAAGTCCAGCATAGTAAATTGAAGTGTGTGCAGAAAACACCTCTTGCAATACCGGCAAATATCAGCTGATCCTATAAAAGTTCTTAAGAGCCCGATTATAATAATAATCTACGGCATCAATCTCCTAAAGACATAACATAATATGGTTTATTTCTTATTCATTAGGCACTAAGGCCCATGTTAACAACATATTTACAAACATATAAATACATACAATGTTACATGCAAAATACATAGTCATACGTGACAGTTGGTATAATTTACATTATTAAAGCTGATAGCTGATAATATGCTTATTTCATTGATATTTATAATTAAGGCATTTAATATACATTTTGTATAATCATCAAATAATCATTAAACATATACATTCATAATATAAAGTATATTAATAAATTAGTCATTATCTCAAGTTAGTACAAATTCTGAACTGTAGAAATGATGAAAAAAATTGTACTATAGAATGTTAACTGTCCAACACTATAATTATCACTCTTTGACTCCATATCGCTTTTGCATTTGTAGTACCCACATTTATTTTACTGTAGCAGAGGACTCTAATCACAGAAGAAACAAACGTGAAGATACTGAAAGTCATTTACTTGTTGTTGAGTTTGATACTGTGTTAAGCATTACAATATCAGAAGGAGAGACACTGAATTCCAAAATAACCTACTACGATGATATCATGGCAAACCTATCAGCTGTCATTCAGGACATGCTTGACAATGGGACTCTGGATATACAAAACTTCACCACGAAAAATGATTCTTGGCAAACATCTGCATATGCAGATATCGAATGTGACGCTGGATATGTCTTAAATTCATTCATTTGCGGTATGTTTTAACTTGTTCATGAAAACTAAATTATATGAATAATTATTCGGTTCAATAAAGGATTGTTGCAGTAAAGAATTTATATTATATAATGCCTGCATGCGCATGTGCACGTTATGTTATGATAGGTTCTGAAGTGATATTAGAATAAGCAATAAATATTGAAAGAAAAGTAATACGTGAACAATATCCATCTTCTAGAACCCTGTCCACGTGGTTACCATTTGAATGAGGAAACAAAAACATGCGACGAATGCCCCGTAGGTCAGTATACAGACGTAGAAGGTAAAGTTCAGTGTATACAGTGTCCTGATGGATATTCTACACAACAGATTGGCTCAAAAAATGCTAGCGAATGTACAGGTACGCTGAATTTTTTGTAACTTTCGTAATATGAATACGAATGCCGTTTCACTATATGATTTTCACATTTACTGGATCGTCAATATAAATCGTATATAATTCTACTTCAAATGTTTTTACAACAAAATCTATAATGATTTGTGTTCGATGCGTTATGGCCATATATCAAGTTCTAATAAGTTTTTAAAAAATAGGCCTATTTCATTTTTCACACAGCGTTGTGTGGACTTGGAACATCGTCTCCTGATGGTATGGAACCATGTTCTGCTTGTCTGTATGGAGAATATCAGGATGTTGTAGGCCAGGCATCATGTAAACAATGTCCCGGTGGTACCACAACACAAACAACAAGCTCGGCATCAAGTCAAGAATGTCAAAGTAAGACAGCAATAGTAAACATCTGATTTGAATAACCGTTAGGTTTACCACTATTAGATTAATTCACTGGTGGCCTTCCCAAGGGATACGGTCCGCATCAAAGCTACATACGGTTGGACTAATTTAGCAGACCCAACATCACACTTCCCGCTGGAAAAGAACCAAATTATGAAATCAAAACATTTAACAAATTGAATCTTCTAATCCTCTCCACTTAATAATAAAACTAACAAAATCAAACGTAGAGAAATAAGCATTGCCATGTCATGTATCGAGTTATGACATAAAATTGGATAGCTGAAGAACTTTTAGTTTTGAAGGCGTAAATAAGTGATCTACATCTTTAATGATACCGGAGAGATCCAGAACAATCATGACCAAAGACAAAACAGAAACGACCCATTGTCCCCTGCCCCATTATTGGTTTGTTAAGAAATGACCATACCTTCTATAACACATTTGACCGCCGTGCAATAAAAAAGAATATAAATATTATTAGTAACGTAAAAATGATCACTCTGTTTTTTATAATCACCAATAATGTCTCATCTTTACAGATATTGATGTGCTTGTTGAAGAAACTGGCGAACCAATATCACTTGCCAATATATCTGATAGTATGACTGATATGACACTGATGTTCTGGGTGAAAAGGTTGGACGAACAAACCATGACAACCATACTACAGATGAAAAGTAATGGGAATGATAGATGTATACTCTACCTAACAGAGGATGTTCGTGTTCAAATACCGTAAGTTGATTTAGTTTATTTATAAGAACTGAAACGACGAATGAATGTACATTGTATTTAGAATTAAAAATCTTCCATTTATGCCATTGAGCGCGTAGTAAGTGAGTGGTCAGGAAATAAGTGTGTATATATATTTACATGGGAGCAACATTGCATGCAAACTTGTTTTGTGTAAAAATTCAGACCAATTACGAGATTTATACAAGTACAGTAAATAATGTGATTCCGATAACATTCTTTAATGTCACCAAAGAATATGTAGTTCCAACAACCCATAAAACTGTAGATCCTGGCCATTAATCTGTTTTAAGGGACACAATTGACGAAACAGTAGATGCATTAAGCAGCGACACTTGGACACATGTAGCGTTGGTATGGAACACTACTGTCAACAGTTTGGATGCTTATATTAACGGTGACAAACTGTTCACCTCAACAGTCTCAGAGAGCAGTCCGTTAGTATCCAATGGTGAACTTATTTTGACAGCAACTGGCCAATCAGGTAAGACTTTGACACCAAATGACCAATCAGGTAATACTTTGACAGCAACTGGCCAATCAGGTAATACTTTGACATGAAATGGCCAATCAATTTATATCCAATAGTTAATTTACTTTGACAGCAACTGGCCAATCAGGTAATACTTTGACAGCAACTTGCCAATCATGTGATGTATTGGACTGAATACTGGAATTATTATTTGATGGATATACTAGTAACCAAGATCAAAACATCAAAATTACAGAATTAAATAAGTCGTATTAGACATCGAGAAGTACAATTGATAGCTATGCATGATTACATGATAAACAGGATAATTTGTCGAATATTCTAAGTATATTGAATTTGGCTACCAATGGACTAGCGTAGAAAAGTGGACTAGGTCAAACAAACGAGTATTTATTTCAGGACTATATCTCACTGGATTTCATGTACTAGACAGAGTGCTGGATCTATCTGAAATTAATACGCATGCGTCATCCTGTCACGTGAGTGAAACTGACGACATTGTAGGTATGGGAGCTTTCAAGGAAATCACAATGAGTGGGATATCTGTTATCCGCTCATCAAACTGCGATGGTAACAATTTGTGTTTCATTCTATTCATTGATACATTATGGTTTCTGGGTAAATCTACCGGATTTTATGAATTTTATAAATTTGTCATGAAACTTGATTCTTAATGGAAATAAAGGTTCCTCTGAACCCTTTCTTGTGTTATCCTTGACATTTAATGTTGACTAGACATGGCTGTTTTATTAATTCATGCTTACACATGTATCGATTTACTGTATGTGTATGTTTTAATATTATGATTGCCATGACAATGTTCATTTTATGTCGAAATAAATCTATTTGATTTTTAGCTCAGCTTAGCAAAGTTCAGAGTGAGTTGTTAGTATGCCATTTTGCCCGTCGTTCATCAGTTCGTCCGTTAACAGCTTTTCTAGAGACTCCGTATCAAAATTGCCAAAAATGTTCCTGAGGTCATATTTGGCCACGCTAAGGGAGTTAAATTAAGTATACGAAACCATAAAAAGATCTTCTTGTCTGAAACTTCAGATAACTAACATAGAGCCATATCTATAGATCATTTATAAAAGATGCTTATTCTAAAATATTGTCCCTGTGGTCATTATTAGCATTGCTCTAGGGGTCACTTGCTTTACATCGATTTATATATGTATAGGAAAATGTTTAAAAACATCTTCCGTATGAAGTACAATTTTTAGAGATTAGCTAGTTTGCAGTTTGCAGCATGTAGTGGACCTCTAACAAAATTGCTTGAACGATATTCATGGGATCTAGTTTCCAATATTTTTTAATGCAGCACAAATTTAAATCAAACTCGCAAGTTAAAATATAAGTTCATATTTCGTTTCCCAGGTGAGCATCACAGTGCCACTTGGGCCCCGATCTTGTTTATCTAATTCAGATCTACTGTAAGGGATTTTTTTATTTCAGTTGTTGACTATTGTAAGCCAGATCCGTGTAATGGCCATCAGTGTAAAAACGGACAGGGCAAATATTTTTGTCATTGTACCTCAGGATGGTCAGGGGAAACCTGCTTAACACCACCAGATTTCTGTATTGGCCATGAATGCTCAAATGGATCAACCTGCCTGAACGGTCGTTTGAATTACACGTGTGATTGTCCGCTGGGCTATTCAGGGCCTTTGTGTGAGATTCTGCCAGGTAATACGGTCTCAATAATCCGATATATCCAGTTAATAATATTTGGGAATCTGACAGATTCGTAGAAATACAGTTTAAAAAAATAAGTGTTTAAAAACTGCCGTTCAAATGCGGGTGCTTTCCTTGTCTTCGCGGTTCAATTAATTGTATTTTTACAGTCGATGGAGGATGGTCTGAGTGGACAATTACATCTGTTTGTACACAAAATTGTGGAAATGGAAGTCAGACCAGAACTCGAGCATGTGACAGTCCTGTCCCCGATCTTTATGGGGCTGATTGTGTCGGAGATGATGAAGAGACAGTTCCATGTAACACTGAAACGTGTCAAGGTATTTTAAAAGCTTCTCTTCCAGAAATAATTACAATGGTATGAGCAAATAATTATCACCGGTACCGTATTCCAAACATTATCGTATGTTGTTTGAAATGACGATTCCAACCTAAGGCACAAGTTTTAACTGATAATATACGTTGCTCTTGTTGTTGTTTTTATTTCGCAAATATACGTGTTTCGTATTATGTTTGGGTTTTGATTTTTTCAGTTTGTGAAGATCTGCCTATAAAAAATGGCACTCAAGCTAACTGTACAACTGATCTAACAACTGGTTCCAGCACTTGTGTTCTGACCTGTGACGAGGATAAAATTATGCCACCCGGACTCCAAAGTGACTCGCAAGTGTACACATGTGGTCCAGAAACAAACTATGAATGGGAAAATGTTGAACTATTGCCTTCTTGTGTTGGTATGTTTTTTAACAGTTCCAGACAGTATTACAAAATATTCCGCACAGCCCATAGTACATTATGCATTATGTTGGGAATGTAATAAAAGCCATCGGGAATGGACACTGTAAAGGTGTGGAGAAAAGGCTTAAATCCTATTCAGTGCCATCTTTCTGTCCAACTTCGTTACAACAATCGCATGTATTCACAATATATTAAAACGAAAAATCGAAGGACTGGAATAGATTTTTTTATGATAAAATGCAATCATTTCATCTCCACTTTTTCAGAACCGTCAGGACCGAACACATTGACCATTTCGTCTGTTGTAGAATACAACTCGGATATACCGGAAACTGATATGCCTGGTGTAACTGACGCAGTTCTTAACAATATAAACTTAACACAATGTTCAGATAACTGTCAAACAACGGCACAAGTGTCCAATGATGAAAATAAGTTAACTATAACGCTCAGTGTGGATTTAGTCAATGGACCTGATTTAAAGTACAGTGATTATGTTGAGAACGGAATAGGTTAGCTTGGACAAAGTTTTGTGTTTTATTTGAAATCTTTTGTTAGAGCATAATTATGCTATTTTCTTATCTTACCCAATATCTTAATAAACAATTCAATACACAGTTAAAGTAATACATTCGAACCGATATACTTAAAGAATACCTGAAAACTATGGTAAAATATATATTAAAGCTGTTTTACTATTGTCCATATCCTATGACTGCATTATACAATGTAAGAATAAAAATATGATTATGTAACAGAGGAATGGACTTTCGGTTATTGATGTCAGTGTCCTTTTGTCTTAACATCCTTGTATGTTACAGTGGGTGCAGCTTTGCAAGAACTTGTCGATGCTGTAAGCTACTTGGAACAAACCGCCCAATATTTACAAAACTATACATCAGATGTATTTACTGTGACAGTAAATGGAGCGACATATGAGGTAGACCCGGACAGCCTTAATATAGAAGGCATTGTGACATGCCCTGATGGACAAGTTGCCTTTGATGGAATCTGTTGTAAGTACAGTGCACTTTTTGATACATAAATGAATTATCTTGACTTTGTATAAAATATGGATAAACGCCTAAAACGAATGAGATGTGTGCAAAACAGTGTTCTAGATTTAAAAGATCAATAACTTTGGTAAGAATCAGTGATGGTCTCATTCAATATACGCAAATCCGTCTCTAATTCCTGTTCTATAAAATGTATGTCGCCAGTATTGTTTTGTGTCGGTTACTTTTAGCTGAATTCACAAGGTTTTGGGCTTGATATTCTGTATTGATAAGTAAAACATATTATTTAGGGCTATTGTCAGGCTGAGTGGAAGTTCTTACAAAACGTTCTTCAAACATATTTGGCGTCCGGTCAGTTTTTGTTCAATATGGTATACATTGATTTGCTTTCCGTTCTTGTGGTCTCGTATAATTTATCATTCCTTTATTTATCAATAAACATACCGATAAATATTTAACTAAAATGTTGTGAGTGTGTCGGTCTGTTCATTGGCGTTATAGTAGTGCTCACTAAGCTATAACCAATGCAATAGAACATGTTTTGTGTTTTCAATTTCAGCGGATTGTCCCGCAGGTACATATTCAGATGGATTAAAATGTATTTTCTGCGAGAGAGGAACATATCAGCCATCATCAGGACAATCATCATGTATGCAATGTCCTTCTTCTTTGACCACAGTAACTATAGGATCAATATCACTATCACAATGCTCAGGTAATCATAAGAAGTATTTTAGACATATACATAAAATTGCATAAAAGGATCACCTATCTGGATTATGTATAACTGATTGTTATACATATGCTGGACGAGATTAAACATGAATAGAGAAATACCATATCTCAAATATTACCTTCTTGCAAATGGACAGTAATTTTTTACACACCTTTACTTTTAGGGTACATGCTTTATATATTGGAAATTGGGGGAAGTGGTTTTGCCTTTAGAATCATAATTGCTTTGTTTCCCAGTTTTTCTCAACTGTCAAAACGTAGTAAAATTCGTTTGCGACCCTTAAATGGATACTTATTTTTGGTGATAATAATGATCGCGCGGAAATTTGGTTTAAATTTATGAAAATCTTGGCAAAGATCCGAGCTAAATTTATCCAGTTTACTGTTTTGTCGAAAGTGAAATCGGATAATCAGTTTTAGCAATGTTGGTTTTGTTTGCTCGTCAAATACTGGTCCACGTCTTTGGTTGTCTCAATGACTTATATACACCTTCATGTATGCATATAAGTCCTTGGTAATCTGTTGTTGCAGTTTTTACTAGGAAAAGTGTTTTTTCTATTTCATTCGTGAATATGAACAAAGGTCTGATGTTTTGTTGTTTTTACAGAGACTACTACCACCACGTCACCTACCCAGCCAACGTCTAGCCCTAAACAGAGTGATAGTGAATCAAGCAGTAAGTTTCATCTGTCAACTTATGTATATTTATGTTTATTATTTGATCTATAAATAAACACATTTTGATTGGCTTAACGTCTAATCCATCCTAAAACATAAATGTCATATTCAACGGCGATGGAAATTTCAGAATTTAGAAATAGAAACAGGTCAATATTCATCAACCGGAATTATAAGTTGTAATTAATATATATGTTCTTCTTTCTTTATGATTGATACACATTTCTGTTGATCAAATAATGCAATAAAACTCGTTATAAATCAGAATGTTATCCTCAATGGTTTTAAACCAAAGACTTTTCATATGATCAAACAGTTGTTTACTAGTGAGACATTAAATATGATGTGATATTCACCGGCAGATATATTTAAGGACTCACTAGTCAATAAATGTATAATATATTTGTTACAAATACAATAAAGCCTCTCTGAGCCAAATCTTATTAAGATCACTTCATTATAAGGACCACGTAAGCTCGGACTGGTTTACATTATTTCATCTTAATTTAAACTTAATTATGGAATTAACATCAAAACGCAGAACTTATTGCCACTCAAAACACATTTGTTTTTAATATCGTAAAACATACAAAAGTCATGAATAATCGTGGTTCCAATTAATTAGTGTTTGAAAGTTGAAACAGAAGTAGTCGCATAATTATATTTTAAGTTTCTTAAGAGAATTTCTGACATCATTGAATATCTTTACAAGAAAAATTATTTAGAGCAATCGAATACAGATTTATGTTGCTTTCATTCATATTAGTGTATCAAATGTACATGTGTATTTTAAAACTGAGAAATAATTGAACCAAAATATACCTTAGCTGCTACATCAGGAATAAACGATAGTAAAATCATAATGGTCTTCCACATTTACATTACAGCAAAGACAACAGTGATCGTTGCAGTGGTTATTTCTACTGTTGCTTTGGTCATTGCATGCCTTGCACTCTTTTTTGTCTGGATGAAGAAATGTCGGTAAGTACGGCCTTAAATAATATGTTCACAAACACAGGGTCACTCGAACAAATCCCTTTTACAGGGGTCATTTTTAAATTGATCTTACGTACAAACGTGATTCTTATTCATTGTATTTGTATATTGCCAAATTTGGAGTTCTTTTGTTACACGTTTTTACGTAGTCAGTTTAAAATGACTTCCCGACCGTGCATTGCAAAATCAGCTTTCCGCCAGCATAAAAACAATTTTAAGAATTGCTACCAGAAAAAATGATGAAAATGCTTAACATTCTGTAAATAATACTAATAAAATATGTGGAACTGCTATTTCATATGCTTTTTGTTTTAAATCGATGAAAACCCGTATAATTTACAGAAAAATAAACTGGCTTCCGGCTGTACCCAAACTTTAAACCATTGATTTGCAAACTTTTAACTTCAATTTAAGCCTTAATGTTTTTTTCAAAGTTTCAATTGGCAATTTTTGTCTGTGAATCGGGTAAAAAGAAACATTTCCATTTGGAATATGACCGAATTTCGGCTATAAAATTAGCCTCTTAAGTCCTGTATATTCACCCACATTGTCTGTATTATTATGCTTTAGGCCGGGTAAAAGAATACAAGATTCAACGACAAATGTAAGATACGAGACAGCCGGTTATGCTTCAGGACATGTCCGTTACTATAGAGACAATTTAAACCCGAGGTTTTCTTCCCGAGCTTTTACTTTAGACCAAAAATCATCAACCGGATCAGGATCTCGTCCTGTAACTCCGAGTCAGCTGTCTTTAGCTTTTTACAACACCCAGTTTGATAGCGAAGAAGATCTATTTCCATGGAGTGCTTCTAATTGCGGTTATGACCATGAAGAACCCAGGAATGCCATTTCTCCCCCACCAGCCTATGATGAGGAAGGATTACCTGGATACACAGAAAAGAATGAAAACCCTTTTAATTCGACTGTTGCTATTGACAACTCTAACCACTGAAAAAGTAATCTTGATTTGAAAAATGTACGGTATTTAATTAACTAATGTGTGACTATACAAAACAAAATTTATTCTAAACAAGTGTGGATTTTTTGTTGTTGCTTATTGAAACTTATCACCTGTGGCCTCCGGAAATATTGGAATGCTGTAAGTAGTTTCGCTATGGAGGACCATGTGACCTGTTTTGGTTGTGGAGAATCACATGACCTAGCATTAATACCTGATTGGCAAATAGACTTTAACTACTCTACAGCAAGAGTTAAGCGGAAAGCAATAACACTGAATACAATAATAATGAATCTACAGTTAATGTAGTAAGATAACATTGTACATGTATATTGCATACCTAAAATTTCTGTATTTTAATGATTGTATGGGATTGTGTTTATGGCTATGAAATAATGATTGATCTTTAACCTATATAGCTGGGAGCTTCTAAGATACAAACCAGGGCAGTTAATAAAACAAATTGGTTTTCTTGAATATAATGTATATACAGCACATGTACTTTTAGTATTGTTATTAGTTATTAGTGACTATCAGGTAAAGACAGCATATTGCACAGGTATTTATCAGTTTTGGTGTTAGTGTCTATCATGGTAAAGACAGCATACTGTACAGGTATTTATCAGTTTTGGTGTTGGTGTCTATCATGGTAAAGTAAGCATATTGCACAGGTATTTATCAGTTTTGTTGTTAGTGTCTATCATGGTAAAGTAAGCATATTGCACAGGTATTTATCAGTTTTGGTGTTAGTGTCTATCATGGTAAAGTAAACATATTGCACAGGTATTTATCAGTTTTGTAGTTAGTGTCGATCATGGTAAAGACAGCATATTGCACAGGTATTTATCAGTTTTGTTGCTAGTGTCTATCATGGTAAAGACAGCATATTGCACAGGTATTTATCAGTTTTGTTGTTAGTGTCTATCATGGTAAAGTAATCATATTGCACAGGTATTTATCAGTTTTGTTGTTAGTGTCTATCATGGTAAAGACAGCATATTGCACAGGTATTTATCAGTTTTGTTGTTAGTGTCTATCATGGTAAAGACAGCATATTGCACAGGTATTTATCAGTTTTGTTGTTAGTGTCTATCATGGTAAAGTAAGCATATTGCACAGGTATTTATCAGTTTTGTTGTTAGTGTCTATCATGGTAAAGTAAGCATATTGCACAGGTATTTATCAGTTTTGTTGTTAGTGTCTATCATGGTAAAGTAATCATATTGCACAGGTATTTATCAGTTTTGTTGTTAGTGTCTATCATGGTAAAGTAAGCATATTGCACAGGTATTTATCAGTTTTGGTGTTAGTGTCTATCATGGTAAAGTAAGCATATTGCACAGGTATTTATCAGTTTTGGTGTTAGTGTCTATCATGGTAAAGACAGCATATTGCACAGGTATTTATCAGTTTTGTTGTTAGTGTCTATCATGGTAAAGTAAGCATATTGCACAGGTATTTATCAGTTTTGGTGTTAGTGTCTATCATGGTAAAGTAAGCATATTGCACAGGTTTTTATCAGTTTTGGTGTTAGTGTCTATCATGGTAAAGTAAGCATATTGCACAGGTATTTATCAGTTTTGGTGTTAGTATCTGACTATCATGGTAAAGTAAGCATAATGTGTATAGGTGTTCTTTTGGTGTTGTTATTAGTGTAAAGATGAGTTACCTAACTTTTTCATGTTTTTGCTTTTATTTTTTGATAAATTTAATAAAGAATCATTTGTGTTTTTAATTTTGCATAATTTTATGTTGATATCAAGATCAAATCTGTGATATATTGTGATTGTGATAAATTTTCAGCACATAAATATAGTTGTTCTTGGTTTTTTTTATGTTAAACTTACAGCAAAATAATTTACTAGGTACATACATGTACTACATTTCCAAAGAAATGTATGTATGATAACCTTGTGCCTTGTCCGGCAAAAGTTTGAAGGACATGTTAGGCAGCAACAGTGACTATCAGTTCTGTTATTTGAATGGTTGATTCAACAAGTCAATCTATCACTGACATTCAGTCAATTAGGTAGATGACAGATGGCATTATTTGATACCAACACGCAAGTTCTGGCCTGCCTAATACATAGTTCCCACATCTACAATATTTACCTCCCTTGGCGGCCATCTTGCTTGGCAAATTCGACAGGCCTTGATAGAAGATATTTATATTTTTGTTTTGATAATTCTAAATATAGGGTATTCATATGTGACAACTATATTTTCTTATACCTGATGTGCTTATGATATTAACAACATCATGATTAAGTTAACTTTTATAAAATGAATTGTTTAATAACCTATTTTCAGATTTTTTCTATTAAATGCATAAGAAATTTGCCTAGCAAGATGGCCACCAAGGGAGGTAAATATTGTAGATGTGGGAACTATGTATTGAAGACCTACACAAATACATTATACATACTTAAAAGCTAATATTATTTTCGGATTTTGAGAATCATCAAAATATGTATAAATGACAAGAATACTACTAAAACTAGAAATGTGACAAGAGGGCATGAATGCCCCACTGACAGTTAAGTAAAAAAGGGGCCATAACTCCTGTGAAAATGTTTGGATTTGGACCAAAATCGAACTTGGCCTGTATTTTATTATTGTAAACCTTCATGTAAAACATGAAACCAATCCATTAAATATTTCTAGAATTATCGCTCAGAAATTAAAATGTGAACGGACAGACAGGGATAACACTTTATTATGGTGGCTGATTTCTGCCATTTCATAGCTTCGTGTGTTCGCACGATTATTGCGTCTTCGCCTTCGACCTCAGAGGGCGAATACTTGAAATATTGAAGGCAAGATAACAATATTTTGATAGGCGAACACACAAAATCATCTCTTGTAGAGTTTAGTATTGGCGGGTATGAAATCTTCATATTCATATTCCGGTAGACATGCGCATTATCATGTGTTTGTGTCTTCGTCCTTCAGGGCCAATTGTCGTGTCTTTGCCTTTCGTGTCAAAGACACGAACACACGACAAATATAGGGCGCCAATACTAAGATTTCATACCTATCAATACGAAACTCTACAAGAGAAGATTTTGTGTGTTCGTCAATCAAAATATCGTAATTTCACCTTTAATATTAATAATAACGATAATTGAGCAATTTATCGTGTGTTCGTGTCGTCGTGTTTCGACGTTAGGTCGGCAACTTACAACAGAGTGTGATTAAAGCTCAGGCATTATTCATTTAATTCCACTTCTGTAAAACACTTGTTCTCAAATGACAAGTTCTGGCTATCCCCAAATACAGCAAATATGTCATTTTCTTGGATATTCATTTCAACTTTACAAATCCAAACATAACAATATTTCAACAAAAGATACAGTTTACTTTTATTTTGAAACTGATCAAGTCATTTTCACAATGCTATTCAAGGCAAGCACCTGGAACATCTGGATTCTGATACCAAAAGTGTTCCGTAATAATTCGTAGTAAATTTCTATTTGGGCTAGTGAACATTCCTAAATTGTGTGTTCAGACTAGTGGTAATTATTGTTCTTCAATAGCCCACTAACAGTTTGGGTTAGTACTTAGTTTAACACAAGTTTGAACACTATACCCAGATAGGAAATACTGGTCCAGACAGCATTTCTTCATAGTCATATTAAAAACGTCCTATATACATAACCAACATGTCTATACTCATGGTTCAGCTGGCTGGCATGTAATTAGGGTCCAGGTAATTGTATCCAGAGTAATTACCACCAGGTATAAAACTCATATAATCAGAATCCATGTATGTTGAGTTATCTACTTTGTGTTTTGGTTTTAATCTGTGGCTGGAGTTATGTGTCTCTGTTTCATATGAGCTGAAAATAGATAATAAAGTTTTTATATAAAACAAGACAAATTCATAAGCATGGTTTCATTTGTTTGTTTGAGTTTTATGCCCTTTTCAACAGTCAGAGTCATATGAGCGGTGAGATATTCTAATGATCATTCTTATTTGTTGATATATATACTTTCGTGAAGTAGCTATAATTTCGGACACGACCCGTCGTGAGTCTTTATAGTTTCAAAAAAAATAATTTTGTGATCATCTAAAACACGGATATCTATGATAGATATTACAAAAAATGTATATAAATAGGATTCATTTCCAACCCTCACAAGCACTTGATCACATGATATAAGAAAATACCCATACTTTAGAATGTACAGTGGACGCCGCCATTATTGCGCTTTGCCTGACCCGATAACATAGTGTAAGGGGAAGGAACTCCAGACTAAATATTTTATACCTCCGGCCAAATATCTTATACCTCCAGCCTAATATTTTATACCTCCAGCCAAATATTTTATACCTCCAGCCTAATATTAATCAGTTTAAATATATTCTAGAAGTAGAATTTCGCTACAATTTATGTTCAAATTGAAAATATTTGTTTAATATGCATATTTATTACATAGAACAGCAAACAAGACTGCATGTAGCTGAAATAGCAATGATTTCTTCTCACTAAACCACTCACACATGGGTTTTTCTTCAAGAAATTATTTCTGGAAGCTGAATGATTTTTCAGCTTTCCATAGCCGTCAATCATTTGGTGTGCATGAATTTTAATATGGACCAAAATACGACGGGAAGTCATAAATGATAAAAAATTGTTATACCAGTCTACACAGTCATCACAGAAGTCTACGGCGATATCAGGCGGACAGTCTGTACAGTGCCATCTAGTACCAACGATAGGTTCTATGTTACAACGATCACACTGAAGTAATCAAAGCAATAATAGTTTAAACATATTTAGTTAGCAAGAATTGCAAATATGTATCAATATATACAATACAATAGATGCGATTGATTAGAAAATAAGCAACACTTGGATATGCCCAATGCAATAGCTTAAATATTTTGTATACCCTTTACATAAGCACGCTCAATGACCAAAACAGTCAATTTAATCTTTACATCAAAACTAATATAATGATTGTAGATTTTAATTTTCTTTGATGTGATAATGTATTTCATAAGATTCATGATTCACACATAATACATGTAATACACATGTCAGTGAAGGAAGAATATCTAAGTTTCCAGGTAAATGGTGAAGTAAAGAAATAAAGAACATCTTCAATGTACGGTACCTTAAATCCAATATGCTCACTGGATGATGACGGCCCACCATATTTGTCTTTTCTCATTTTTTTAAAAGCAAGAAGTTCCTGATATTCTTGAGTACCACGTAATTCTAGCGGTATATCTTCATCATCCTGTATAATAAACCAGCACTCAACTATTTAGTAACTGCTTTTATTTTGCATGAAGTCGAGGCCAATCAGTTATCTTACTGAATATGAGATCAAATCAGTAGTTGTACTGAATATGAGATCCAATCAGTACTTGCACTAAATATGACATCCAATTAGTAGTTGTACTGAATATGAGATCCAATCAGTACTTGTACTAAATATGAGATCCAATCAGTAGTTGTACTGACTACAAGATCCAATCAGTAGTTGTACTGAATATGAGATCCAATCAGTAGTTGTACTGAATATGAGATCCAATCAGCAGTTGTACTGAATACAAGATCCAATCAGTAGTTGTACTGACTACAAGATCCAATCAGTAGTTGTACTGACTACAAGATCCAATCAGTAGTTGTACTAAATACGAGATCCAATGAGAACATGCATTAAATACGAAATCCAATCAGTACTAGCACTGACTACGAGATCCAATCAGTAGTTGTACTGAATGAGATCCAATCACTAGTTGTACTGAATATGAGATCCAATCACTAGTTGTACTGACTATGAGATCCAATCAGTACTTGTACTAAATATGCGATCCAATCAGAACTTGTACTAAATATGAGATCCAATCAGTACTAGTACTGAATATGATATCCAATCAGTACTTGTACTAAATACGAGATCCAATCACTAGTTGTACTAAATATGAGATCCAATCAGAACTTGTACTGAATATGAGATCCAATCAGTACATGTACTAAATACGAGATCCAATCACTAGTTGTACTAAATACGAGATCCAATCACTAGTTGTACTAAATATGAGATCCAGTCAGAACTTGTACTGAATATGAGATCCAATCAGTACTTGTACTAATACGAGATCCAATCACTAGTTGTACTAAATACGAGATCCAATCACTAGTTGTACTAAATATGAGATCCAATCAGAACTTGTACTGAATATGATATCCAATCAGTACTTGTACTAAATACGAGATCCAATCACTAGTTGTACTAAATATGAGATCCAGTCAGAACTTGTACTGAATATGAGATCCAATCAGTACTTGTACTAATACGAGATCCAATCACTAGTTGTACTAAATACGAGATCCAATCACTAGTTGTACTAAATATGAGATCCAATCAGAACTTGTACTGAATATGAGATCCAATCAGTACTTGTACTAAATACGAGATCCAATCACTAGTTGTACTGACTATGAGATCCAATCAGAACTTGTACTGACTATGAGATCCAATCAGAACTTGTACTAAATACAAGATCCAATCAGTACTAGTACTGAATATGAGATCCAGTCAGTACTTGTACTAAATACCAGATGCAATCAGTACTAAGTCTTGTACTAAATACGAGATCCGATCAGTAGCTGTACTGAATACAAGATCCAATTAGCACTTGTACTAAATATGTGATCCCCAAAATAATTGGTTTAAGTTTTAATTTTCTCCCAAAATAAATTCTTCGTCTTTTTTATTGTTGTGCACATACTGTCAGGGGAAGTCTTGTTTTGTAAATATACATGTAAATATAAACTAATATATTATTCACGCAAAACAAAACAAAAATAAAATACAGATACACAGTCAAAAAATAATATGACTTACAGACACACTGTCTTCTTTGTCCCAGGGTTCATTGTTCGACATGATACTTCCTTCAAAGCCTTGAGAGTTCTCATCATCATCCGACATATACACAGGTGGGGCAACAGATGTGAGAAATGTTGAGGGAGCTGTAAATCTCTGATACCTCACTGCGGAATTTCGCTGAGACTAAAAAACATGTACCCAAAAATATACCACAATGAAATCTTATCAGAAATCACAAAATTTTGTAACGACCCATTGAAGTAGAAATTACTTGCAACTGTTCTTCACCATGTTCATTATTTTACTTTCTAATCTTCAGGAACATATAAAGGAAGAATGACACACAATCAGTGCTTGTCAATCTTTGTTTGTTTTTTATCACTAGGGTTTAACATTGCAACAAAAGCCAAGGTCGTTCAACAACTTTTCCTGCATTAAAAGACACCAGCAATACACCTGGGTAGAACAACCTACCTTCCTTAAACAAGCTGGAAAGTCGCTCACATGCAAATTTTGTCTGGTCCCAGGTGAATTTGAACTCCAAGCAATGAGAGGCTGGTGACAGATAATAAGAAACCTCAACCATTTGAACATGTCAATGTTTAGTTTAGCAGATCTGTCAATATGTCATATTGGACACCTTGGACAATCGAGAATACCTAATTGTAAGCAACTAACATTTATCAAATGAAATGGAACATTCCCCTTCTGTATTCCACTCTAAACATTAAAATACATAAAGTTAAGTACCTTCTTCTTGTAAATACCAATATTTGGAGCCCGACCTGGTATAGGGAGTCCAGCCTTAGCCAACTTGATGAAATATTTTTGAACCCTACTTTGTACCTGTAAAACATAAAAAAATATTTAGATTCAATACATGCAATTAGGACAAACATCTTTTTCAGCAAACATTTGTGAATTCATTATTTCCTGGAAGAATATATTTGATTATAATTCCTATTGTAACCTTATCAAATATTCCACTAATCCATACTGAATTGAAGTCTTTTACAAATGTTTTACTTACAGATATATACTAGTAAACAGACCACATAAATCACAGTAATGAAGAAGCTTATAAACTCTTCAAGGTACTTTGTACATGTACTGGTATGTAAACAGGAGTCCATACAATGAAGATTTGTTTAAAATGACACATTAAAACACATATTATCAATTAAACAATGGAAATAATGCATCTCAGGATATAGTTAAATCCATACAAATACTGATAATTAATAATTATGGGTACAAACTCTGTAATAATAATTATAACTATGTAATATTGGTAGTGATACAAGAGAGACTAGGTAGTGGTTGGCTGAGGAGGGCCAATACGAAAGTTGACAATCGACATAGAAATGCATGCCATCTTGGAAAAGGGTACCAACTCATTATGATAATAATAATGTCATTATAATATCCCCTATCATAGTTACAACAATAAGTTAATTAATAAAAGTCTCATTATTGTCATATTGGCCCTTGGCCTTTGAACTCCGGCCAGTACGACTGTCCAAGGCCCAATAACATAGCCGGTATGAAATCACTTGATTATAAACATAATATAATAAATACTATACATTGGAATCAAAATTGCAAATTGAACAACAATTTTATAAAATATATTCTTCAGCTTTTATTCAAGCACTTGGAGATGAAACTACAGTAATTGTAAATCTGATATCTACTCAGAAACAACTCATATACAGTATCAATGAGGCACAAACCCACATCATTTATCATTAACAAAACTGTTATCTGTTATACCTGTATTGGTGTTCTGTTACCAAGTGCAGAAGCTATCTTTTGAAATCTTCGAGCTTCAACTTCTTCTGGGGGATACGTGATCAGTAAATCTTCTAACCTAAACATTAACACAGAGGCTACTCACTGATACACTCATCTAGAGAATGGAATTCTAAGTACAGTGCAACCTCTCCAAAGCAACTCCCTTTGGGAGTAGTAAAATTATGTAGTTGCTCAACACAAGTTAAATTAATAGTTAAATCTTACAAAGGGAAAGAATTATGCTGTTGTTGAAGGGAGGTTGTTGCTCAAGAGAGGCCCCCTCTGGAGAGGTTGTACTGTATATCTGACAATAAAAGTGAATTTCTCATTGCACAAAGAGAAAAGATCGAGTGTTTGATGGCCATTTTAAAAAGAGCATCAATACACATAAACATTAATTTTACTTTCTTCTCTTCCTTGTTTCTTGTCTGTCTAATTATCATGGTTGGCCTGTCTCTTAATCAGTCAATTTTGTCTACCAACTGTACTTCAGGTTGACTGAAGATACAAGTATCAACTTGTTCCTTGGCATACCATAAACATATGACAACTTTCAAAACAGACCAATAAATCAGCAGGCCACCAATCATCATAAATTATGGGAGTTTATGAAGCAAACAATAAAGCAAAGGTGTTTCAATATCAAACCTTTTCTGTTCTTCAGCCGTCCATAACTGATTAAAAGTTATAGGTTTTTTGTCTGTTTTCACTCTACCACGTATCATCTCTCCCGATTCATTTTTCAAACACGGTTTAACTTCTTCTGCTGAGAGAAATATTCAAATCATTTGACCAATGTTGACCATTGTAAACTAGACAGAGGCACTGTATGGCAGAGCAATATACACCCGAAGGTATACTTGATACTGTAAAAACATTATTTTGAGGTACTTTTCATGCATGAATATGCATTTTTTCATTTAACCACAGAATTTCATGGGCACAGATACAAGCTTAAAGAGATACAGAGCGGACACGAAATCAGCCAAATTTGACCCCTAAGTGTGACCTTGAGCCTTCCGAAACATGCACTCTACACATTGTCTCCATGAGGTGAACATTTGAGTAAAGTTTCTTCAAAATCCTTTGCAGGCTTAAAGAGTTACAGAGCAGATACGAAATTGCTAATGGACGGACGTACGGACGGACAGACGCCAGCGTCATAACATAATACGTCACTTCGGGCGTATAACAAAGCAGTCAAACTAGAGGTGCACACCATGTAAAGGTAGGAGACATATTGTATTGATGTCCGTCTGTCTGATCAAGACAGTTACTTGAGTCAAATATATGTTTCAATACAAATAAATTATATATTTCAATCAACATCACGGTCATTTTCAATATTATATGTCTAATTCAATGAAAAAAAACATAATTTTAAGAAGATTCACCTGTCTTAGTAATAAATTTACAAATTGTGATGTATGCAAAAGACCCAACAACTATAGAAAGCAAGTAATGGATTTAAGACAGGATGAGGCCGTTGAGTAAGTAAGAATGATGTGAGATATTGTCACAGGAATAAGAGAAGCTGTACATAGTGTAGTTGGATCAGGGATTCTGAAAATCAGCACAAACATCAGGGTTTTTTTTCATGTAGTTTTTGCCTGTGAAGGGCGCCTTCCCAACTGAAATTTTCTTTAAAATTATCCAAAATTTTTAATTTATTCCTTGAAATTTCATTCCCCAAATTGTTTCAGGTGATGATTTTTCCATGAAAGAGGCTTCCACCAGCTATTCGATCTCCATTTTAAGGGCTACGGTGCCTTCACCAAATCCCCAGAAAACCCTTGAATGTAAAGATCTGGATTCTACTTCCTTTGCTAACAACATAAACATGTTATTATGTAATATCTATAAACATTTATAAGGTAATTAAGTATTATAATCTTTGCTATTATCATTATAAATGTATTAGTATAATAAAATACCTGTAGAAGTATTCCCATCAACAAGTTGACGTTTTAATCGTGTCATATGTCTATGTGTACCAAAGGATGAGAAGTCTAAATTACTTGTATATTGTTCCCAATGTATATCAGGCAAATCAGCAACCTATTAAACATTACCAAAGAAACAAACTATAAACTTGTTACATGTACCAGAGACACAAGAACTGTATAAATCTGTATCATTCTTATGTAAACTTAAAACAATATGCTCTTTCCAAATACTAATTTGAAATTGACCTTGTTACATGCACACCTACGGGAAAGGAAATAAAATTATTGAACAAGTCAGTATCTTTCACTTAAATTCTTAATTGGCATAAAAACATACACATAAAGTTTCCATTTTTAACTCTCCAACTGTCATAAACTGCTTGATATATTTCTATTGCCAGTTTTTTTATCTGTTTAATTGGCTTCATCACTTTGAATAGGGGCTAATTATGTGTGTTCTGATAACTAGTGATAACATCGTTGAAACATTGCTCAGAGCTATTATACATTACAAAAGAGGTCAAGGTAATTTACCTTCTGTGGTTTAGGCAAACCCAAGTTGATACCACGTTGTAATTTATCCACAAACTTTATAGGATCTTTCATAGCTTCTTGCTGTTGTTCATACAGTTTGTCAAGATCCTTCACAGACTATAAAACAATACATTATATTGTAAAAGAAGAAAAACAAGGCCCTATGTAAATTTAAATAGCACATAAAAAGTATCAAAGCTTGCCTAGGCATTTAAAGTATTTTTTCTGGTTACATTCTCATTAAAGACAGTGTAGGTACATATTTTATGTAGGTAGAGAAATTTTTCTTTTTTTCTTTAATAGTCCTTGAATGCGTGCAGAAAAGTAAAATAATGAACAAGAGGGCCAAGATGACCCTATATCGCTCACATGACACCCATTGTTTACTGATTAAAACATTGTCTTGAACCTGTGTCATGAGGTCTGTTGATGTCAAGGGTTTCCTGTGATTTCAACAGGTGACCTAGTGTCTGACCCCCGATGACCGATATTCGAAAATGGCCTACATATCATTAAGACAAGCATTCTGACAAGGTTTGGTGAAGATCCAATCAAAACCCTGACATCTAGAGCCTTAACAAGATTTATATCTAAGATTTGATCTGGTGACCTAGTTTTTGACCCCAGCTGACCCATGTTCGAACTTGTCCAACATATCAATAAAACAAACATTTTGAAGATGTTTGGTGAAGATCCAATAAAGGCTGTAAAATCTAGTGTTAACAAGGTTTTTTTCTAAGATTTGACCTGGTGACCTAATTAATGACCCCAGATGACCCATTATCAAACTTGTCCCAAGGTATCATGAAGACAAACATTCTGACAAGTTTTCATGAAGATCCAATCATAACAGTGACTTCTAGAGCATTCATAACGTTTTCCTTCAATTTGCCCTGGTGACCTAGTTTTTTACCCCAAATGACCCGTTATAGAACTTGTCCATGATTTTGTCCATATTAACATTCTGACCCAGTTGTAAGGAAATTTGACTAAAAATGTGGTCCCTAGTATGTTCACAAGTAAAGTTGACGCCCCATGCCACCGGACAAAGAAAATGGATATATATACTAGTATCATTCCTCAGACTAAATTAAAATTGTTTGATAACCTGTGAAAATTAGGGTAGGTCGGGCAACCAGAAACAAACAATTTTTTTAATCAGAAACAAAACATTTTTTGGTTCTCCTACGCCTTAGTTACCCTACCGGTATATTAAATTCCTTGAAAACAATATTCAATCAAATTAAAGTTTTGATTTTCATGGATAATTTTGGAACTACAGTACAACCTCTTAAGGAGCGGCCCTCTCCTGAGCAACAACCTCCCTTCAACAACAGCATGATTTTTTCCCCACAGTACATTTTAACTATATTCATTTAACCTCTCTGGAGCAACAACTTCTCAACAACAGTAACATAATTTTGCTACATGTACTTCCAATGGGTGTTGCTTTGGAGATGTTGTACTGTACTTCAAACAATATTTCTATAATGCACATTTACTGCTATTATCCTGGTCAACAATACTCATCTGTACCTGTATTCTTTGTGCTTCAAGTACAGCTATAGTTCTCAACATCATCTGGTAGTCATGGTTACCCTTTAGTGCAATATGATCGGACTCGAAGTAGTACGTTTCTGATTCTTCATCAGCAGAATCTGAGTCATCAACTTTTGAATTGAATAACATCATCCCTGATTGGTCGGTGGAATCTAACATGCCCTCTGATTGGCTAGATTCAAAACTCATCTGATTTTCATCTACATCCATTTTTATAAAGTCTCAACAGTCTTACTTGTACCTGAGAGAAAAATATAATCATCAAAAGTAATCAGAATATCTACATGCATGTTTGTTGATATATTTAAGCTAGCAGGTTCAATGGAAATCCATCGACTGCAATCAGAGTTAACCTGACAACCTGTAAAATATACCAGTAGGACTAAACACATTCCAGGGCATCATACGAAAAATTCCAATATCTATCTACATGTATATTACTGAAACAAAGAAGTTGCATTGGACAAGGTGAACATAAGCAATAGCATTTATTAATACTAAGTAATGGGTGATTAAGAGACAAGAGATTCCTTGTTGATCATGACGGAAGTGACCGAAGATCCTGTGATGGCATCATTCTATGCATATATATTACAATATTAGATGTCTATTATGGTCAATTCAATCCACATGGTAAGATCACAACGGATATGTAACTGTTTTGTATGTAGCTAATATGATAAATTAAGATGATGATCCAGGTTGATCTATGGACTTTCTAGTCCTCTGATACATGGATATCTACAATGGGTTACTGCTGAAGCAGCGGAATACTGTACAATAGAAAATTCAGGTGTTTTCTTTATTATAATTATAGTTGTAGTCTGACAAGGGTGTCTTCCCCTCTGAATTTTTTTTGCAATTTTCCCCAAATTTTCTTGAAATTTCATTCCCCAAATTGGTTTCAGGTGAGAAATTTTTTCCCTAAAAGAGGCTTCCACCTGCTATTCCACCCCTGTGAATGCCTTCCCCAAAACATAAAGAAAACCCTTGAAATCACAAGTATCTAGCTGATATTACTTACATTCAATTATGTCTGAAGAATTTAAGGCCCATCCAACGTAGAAATAGACAAATAACAAAAACAATTAGAGTACTTGGTAGCAGTAGAAGATAATAAGTTATGGAAGTTGTGTCCATAGCAAAACTTATCTCAAATTATTCCACATTCAAACTGAAAATATATGTGTACACATGTGTAAATATTCTATACAGCAAAAACATTTAATATCAAAATACAGTCTTACTTGTACTTGAATGTAATTAATTTGCCATTTATAACTCCAACAGAACGTCAGCAGCGTTGCTGTATCTGAATCCGTCCATGTATGTCATATACATGTGTATATTGGTCCAAGGTTCATGTAAATGCTACAGTTCCATAAAACAATGATCGGAAATTTCTATGTTAGTATTGAATGTCTGGTTAAAGCTGGTCACATGTATATTTCAAAATTTAGAATTTAGATGTTTACCACCAGACCTGTACATGCCAGACCTGTACATTGACCAGTAAAGGCAACATATAGATTTATTTATAATTTAGTTACTGCACCTTCAGAATAAACTGGTTGATTTTACCTGACACTTGTATATATACAGCAATCTTCACAATTAACTTATCAAGCACCGGATATTTTGGTCTTGTATAGGGGGGCAATTTTGCCACACCGAATGAACATTTACCAGACAGAATATTTTAAGTGATTAGTTTTGGTTCTACAAGTTTCTTCAAAGAATTACATACCGGTATATCTTTTGAATGATGTTGTTTTTTTAATTTATAAATTTATTATAATATTAACAGAAACTTTTTAAAATTCACTTACAAGCATTTGTTTTTGGAACTTGGTCATACCAGGACAATATCTCTCTTAAAGGTGGAACAAATTTTCGCATAATTAATAAGTACATTAAGAGTGGGAATAATAATGTAAAAATAAAAGTACGAATCCATTTGAGGACGAATAAGTAGAAACACTTTGTCAACAAATCGCTGAAATGGAATCAAACCAGAACATGCCCACTGCAATAAAACATTACTTGTTGTAAGTTCACAACCATTATCTTATTTTTTAACGCCAATAACCAGAAATACGATAAATTTACCATAATTTGTGAATATTCATGTGCGTAACATCAACACAACGTGCAAATTGTCATTCTGCATCTTCTCATTGAAAATAAAAGTGTGTTTCGACTTCTTATTGCGTTCAGCTAAATTGTCACAACAAGTTCACCTGTGCATTTACACCATAGTTATGTAAGTTTCGTGTTGGTAATACGTCTTTTCCTATTTAATTCCAAAATATGCTCAAATTTCGCTACAACTGAACTGTAGTTAATTTCGGATTGATTTGAAATTCGTCTACTGCGTAAATTACCAATAATTATTGTCCATGGGTTATGCAATTTACTAGTATTGATACCATGAGATACTACTGTTTTAAATATCCTTAGTGTACTGTTTCGTTTCACCAGTTGTTACCTTTTTATGCACTGATTTGACAGCATCCCAATTAATGACCTAGCATGCACTTCATCTGGCCTCTAGCTGTGAGTGATTTTGAGCAGTTTTTTTTATTGTTGAAGACATCAGTCACTTAGTTAAGGTATCTGGGGTGGATGTCAGGTCAAATAAAGTTTCTCCAAATTATAGATTTAAAAACTAAACCATAAAAGCAGCGAACCGTGCCTCAGTTTTTTTAAAAAGTACTCCGTTCGTTAGATATTTGACTTTAAAGAAATTCCGTACCCAGAACCCCGCTGTTTATTACATAATATCAAGGACTTGTATACATACATGGATTCGCAACTTCTATATTAACAGTTTAAAGTAATCAAATCTCGCGATAATAAGACGGGAATCAACGGGAATACATGCTAGTGTTTACAAAAGCGAAACTACGAAAATATCCGTGATAATCCGAATGTTAATAACAGCGAAAATATCCGTGGTATTCCGAATGTTTAATCTCGAAGACGAAAGGATTATAATAGATGTCCGCCATCTTGGAATTTAAAATGTTCGACTGATGCCGTTTTCAATGCTTATACTTAGACTTTGTGGATTATAAATGTATCTCAATATTTTTAAGGATTTTGTTGCATCCTTTACTAATTTCCCGTGCCCAAATGCCAGAGTTATTTAAGTATAATAAAATTAGTAAACGCCCAATTACAACTGTCGGACATTGCCTAGTATATAGCAATGCATTGTTGGATCGTCGAACGATAACGTTTGAGCTATTTTTAGCAGTTGCGAATCCATGTATGTATATAAGTCCTTGATAATATATCATAGATAAAAAATGAAAACAAGTATCAAAATTCTGAGGCATGCTTCCCTAGACTAACATATCCTGCTACAAAATACCGAAAACTGCTTTGAAATCTGTCATCAAATAAGACGGCAATGTTAATTCGAAAATGACACCTACTATGTTTTTTTAAGCTGAGCAATTAACAATTAAAGTGTCTGATCATTATCTCATAAAATCAACGAATTTGACGCACCCCATTCAATTTTGATAGCCAATCAAAATCACTTATGTTCACGGTTCAGTAATTGAAACCACGCCCAGGTTTGATGTCTAGTAAGAGATTTTAAGACATTAATGAATTAATAGTATCATATTGTACCAATACAATGCACATTACGTTAGAGATGTTTAATGCTGATAAGGTAAAGTCGATAAAGGGGTGCAGTATTTATCGCAGTAAAACACCATTTTTGTATTAAAGTATGATATTTAATCTTTGTAAATAACGTAAAATATCATTTTACGTTATTTTAGCCATTTTATCCAAGCCATATACGTTAAAGAAATTAGACAATGGACTGACCAAAATCCAGTTTAAATGTACTTGTTGAAAAATAGTCAGATAAATTGTAGGTCAGTATAAACAATTTAATTCCTGCAATTATCACACCTTAAATAAAAAAAGTAAATAATTTTATATTTGAACCAAAGTTTTCTTTTTACTTTCAGTATATGAAGAACAGATATGTTTAAGGCCGGTGGTAAGGCAGAAATCATTAGATCACAACAGAAAGATGAATATTATCTTACCTACTTGAAAGGCCTGACAGCTGATGTTGTACACAGTATTTTAGGTATCAGTTAGGCCGTCATTAAAAAATATTTTGTTTACAGTAATGCTACCTACTCACCAAAAAGGCCCCTACCTAAAGGCCTCTCAGGTAGAAAAAAAATATATAAGATTCTGACATGTATTCATTGTATTGGGTTCTATATAAAAAATTAAATTGTAAAAAAAATATTTCCTTAATTTCTACCTACCTATCCACTGAAAATTCCCTGGGAAGGGTTATCACAAAGAAACTTTTTTTAAATGATAGCCTTAGAGAGCGCATTGTAACAATCACATATGGTGTTAACTGTGTCAAAGTTTTGCAAACTTCGCAGGAGTTGATGTTAAGATTTTGATTGCAAATAAAATTTAACAATAGGTGTTTTATTATTAATTTCATCAAATTAATACAGCAATTTTCCCCCTTTACAATAGCATTTAGGCTTCAAATTTTCCAATTCTAAATGGAGAAATTCCAATGAGCGTTAAAAAAAGAATTTCGAAATCGGACATAAAATGACAAAGTTAGGACCATTTTGTGCAAGAAATTTGCGTAGAATACTAGGGCAAAGAAACTAGAGAACTCAATTTATTTGGAATTGTCTATTGATAAAATTACCTCATAACTTATTTTATTCACTGTAGTTCTATTTTCGTTGTGTATATACTTGTAGCAAAATGAGCTAACATTTGTAACTTTATGAGTCTGATTTTATGATTAACCAATTTCATAATGCACTTCTGTTTGAGTAGCCTTTATTCAAAGGAACATATTTAGTCATTTTATATTGCCAATCATTGAACCACATGCTTGTGAGTTATTAACCTGTACTTGGACCTTAATTAGGGATAATTAGAGCTTGATCCCTATCCCTCATGATGCAGGTAATGTAAAAACGTTTAACCAACATTCAAATTATCACAACCCAATTTTTGTGTAAATGCAGTGAAGCCCTAACATTACAGTCATCTTTAGTATAAAAATGTAGGTTTGGCAGAAAATAAAAAGTAAGTTTGTTTGGAGTACTCTTGACCGACTCACGGAAATCCTTGCATTTTAATCGTTTAGGCATTTTTTTTTTTTATTACTGTTATCATAATTATAGTAAAAAAAAATAAAAATCCCAACCCTACCCAGTGCTAAGATTCTGGGTTGGAGCACTCTAAACTTATTTTCAGCCTATTAATATTGTTGTGAAATATATCAGTGATTTTTTTTTTTTTTTTCAAAACTAACTGTGGCTTTCTGAAGGGGAAAATATAGCGCAATAAATCAGAAAAGGGGAAAATATGAAGTAAAAACCATTCTATCTGTTTTTATCAATCTCTTGACATAGCCTTTGATTTCAATGCATTATTTTGCTCTTTAAAGCCATTTTTGGTGATCTCTTTTGTTATTGCTGTTTGTAGACTTCTTTAATTTTTTTCAATGGGAAATGTAACTTCATTTGGGGAAAAATATAGTATTTTTAAGGGAAAATATAAGTTTTTTTGGCTAGGGAAACAGCCTTTATAAGGCTTCAAAATATACGAAAAACATCACTGTATATCTACTAAAACAGCAAATTCATGAAAGATCATTATAATAAGATGGTCTTATTATTGACGTCCTTGTTGCTAAGTAAGGTTTTATTGTACATTTGTACTTGCATTTGGAAATACAATGTACATACACAAGAGATGAGATTAATTGGCTGGATTTTAATATTGCTTTAATACAGTATGTTTAAATATGAATGTCATTTTTACAGGACCTAGAGTATGGATTGGTTGGAGAAAAGAACTTGAAATTTTAGCAGACCTTGGATATTTTTGTTTAACAACATTGTCTGGTAATTACAGATATTTTTTCTTCACTGATATCTTACTTTCAAACATTGTTACAAAACTGTAATAAAATAATGGGAGATAATTATATCAAATCATGCTTGTCGTCCAACTTGTGATTTTTTGGTACATTTTGTGGAAATTTCATTGAGAGGAGATGTGTACAGTATATATGGGTTGTGTTGTATTAGCCATCAACTCACGACTTAGAAATTACCTCCCTTCTGTGATCATGGTTTTATGTCATTACATGTATCAGATTTGTATCCATTTGTCCTCCAAGAAGGAGACTCTAGGATCTCTATATTTAAAGCATAACTAATTACATATAATATGCAGATTAGAATTCCTTACAAAATCAAGTACATATTATTTACTGAAATTCATTTTATCCGAGACATGTAATACAAGAGTTTTATTATACATCTCTGCGTCACTGATTTTATGAAATGCTTGTATGTTCTCATTTACTTCATGTTCCATTCTTAAGCTTGAAGGGAAATTCTTAAAGCACAAAATGGGACTAATTTATTACGCCCCCTTTCAAAGAAAAGAGAGTATAATGCTTTGCACATGTTGGTGGGTCGGTCCGTCCGTAACCAAACATTGTCCGGGCAATAACATGAGAACTATTTGACCTAAGCTCTTCAGATTTGGTTGGGTGGATGGTCATTATATGTAGATGACCCCTGTTGATTTTGAGGTCAAGGTCATACTATCCATTTGACCTTTTGGTGCATCCATATTTCACAAACACTTCTTATTTTGATAAAAAATGTATTTGACCATTATGATTGTTCCTTCTCAATTGCTTAATTAATTTCATTTTTCAGGTTTTCAAACAATTGGTGAAGAATATGTTAATATTGTGCAAGTTGATCACTCAAAGAAAAATGTGCCTTCTTCAGTTGTGAGTTGAAAATAGAATGAAAATTTATTGTTATTGGATTTGTTAATGGGTATTAAATTGTCATGTTTTTTTACACTCATCATTTGCTATGTTGAAATTTGCATGACCTGAGAAGTAATCTTTATTTTGATAAAACTTTTGAGATACAGTTGATGAAAAATTATAAGATGTTTTGTACAGTTTTTTTTGTCAAGAGTGTCATTTGGTGCAATTGCAAAATACATTCAATGTAATTTTATCAAAAATTGAAAAGAAATATTTACTCATATACAATGCAATCTCATCAACCAAAAAACCTTTGGGAGTAGCAAAATTATGTTGTTGAGGAGAGATTGTTGCTCTGTTTGTTTGTTTGTTTCATCGGGTTTTAAGCCATTTTCAACATTATTTCAGTCATATCGTGGCAGGTAGTTATCCTAACCAGCTTTCCTGGACTTTATTTAGGCCTTAACCAGTACTAACCACATTCTATATGAAGCTTCTGCCAAGCTACCCCACATAATTTAGAGGTGGAGGACAATTAAAATAGGATGTAATATCTTCAGTCAAATTTGTCACGGATAGTGTGAGCCTCGCCCGGGTTCAAACTCACAGCCTCTTGATCATCAGACAAACGCTCTAACCACTGAGCTAGCCGGGCGGGCACAGTTGTAGCTCTAAAGAGGTTAAATTCATAGTTAAATCATGAAGTAGGAAAAAATCATGCTGTTGTTGAATAGAGGTTATTGCTCAAGAGAGGGCTGCTATGGGGAGGTTGTGCTGTGTATGAATTGTAAGATATGAATCAGATGAAAGAGTATTAAAAAGATACATTATGGTCTTAATGAAAAAGAGTTTCCTGTCTTGATCTATAAATATATTCAAAATGACCAAGTTGAGTATATGAACTACATTATTATATTTCAGAATAGAACACTCATGATTCTACTGCATGTATTTACACCTTATGTATTTCGTAAATTATGTGATTGGATGGAGAAGAAGTTGAGGTCACATGATTCACATGAGGTTCCCGTAGAAACAAGAGAATTTTTGCTGCGATGTATACCAGTTGTTAAGACCATTGTTTTGTACGGACATCGCCTACACATGGCAGCATTCTACTTAAAAGGAATATTTTACCACCTAGCAAAGAGATTGAATGGCATTCATTATGTGAGTTATTATCAGTTATATAAATATTGGTCCCTTACTTAAAGCATCTGATATTGGTGTATAATGAATTTATTTTTTGAAATTTTTTTGCTATGAGTAGAACCTGTATTAGAAGATTTTTGATTGAACATCAGCTCTTTGGTTATTCAGGGCAAGTCTCCACTTTTAAGTGTACCTTTTGCTGTATTTTTAGCTCACATGTCACAAAGTGACAAAGTGAGCTATTAGGATCACTCTCCGTCCGGCGTCGTGCGTCGTCAAACTTTATGTTGTGACCACACTAGGGGCCACATTTTTGGCTCAATTTTAGCAAAACTGGGTCAGAACGTTAATATCAACAAAATCTCGGACGAGTTCGATATTGGGCCATTTGGGGTCAAAAACTAGGTCACCAGGGCCAAATAAGGGAAAACCTTGTGAACACTTTAGAAATCACTGTTTTGACTGGATCTTCATGAAACTTTGTCAGAATGTGTTTATTTTAATAATATGTAGGTCAAGTTTGAAAATGGGTAATTTCTGTAGTAAAATTAGGTCACTAGGGCAAATTGCTGGAAAACCTTGTGAACACTCTAGAAGTCACTGTTTTGATTGGATGATCATGAAACCTTGTCAGAATGTTTGTCTTCATAATATCTTGGACGAGTTCGAACATGGGTCATCTTGGGTCAAAAACTAGGTCGCTAGGTCAAATCTTATGAAAAACCATGTTAACACTGTAGATTTCACAGTTATTATTGGATCTTCACCAAACTTTGTCAAATCGTTTGTTTTAATGATATAACGGTCAAGTATAAATATGGGTCATCTGGGGTCAATAACTAGGTCACAAGGTCAAATCTTAGGAAAACTTTGTTAACACTGTAGATGTCACAGTTTTAATTGGATCTTGTCAAAATGTTTGCCTCAATGATATGTGGGTCAAGGATGAACATGGGTCAGCTGGGTTCAAAAACTGGGTCACAAGGTCAAATCTTAGGTAAAAATCTTGTAAAAGCTCTAAATGTCATGGTTTTGATTGGATCTTGGCCAAACCTTGTCAGATTGTTTGTCTTAATGATATTAAGGACAAGTTCAAATATGGGTCACCTAGGGTCAAATCTTATGAAAAACCATGTTAACACTGTAGATTTCACAGTTATTATTTGATCTTCACCAAACTTTGTCAAATCGTTTGTTTTAATGATATAACGGTCAAGTATAAATATGGGTCATCTGGGGTCAATAACTAGGTCACAAGGTCAAATCTTAGGAAAACCTTATTAACACTGTAGATGTCAAATTTTGATCGTATCTTCACCAAACCTAGTCAGACTGTTTGTCTTAATGATATGTAAGACAAATTCGAACATAGGTCGTCTGGGGTCAAAAACTAGGTCACCGGTTCAAAACAATGTTTTAATGAATGAACAGTGATTGTCATGTGAGCGATATAGGGCCATCTTGGCCCTCATGTTTAAATGTTAGAAGTTAAACAAAAATTTCAGATTTATATAGAATTTATTTTTGTATTTTTGGATATTTATCTCATTTATTTTTTTTCAACTATTTGAACATGTGTTTCAAAGTTTTAAAGTTTGATAAAAATTGATACATAGTTCCTCTACTAGTCTATATCACTTCTTAGTTTTGAAATGTCTAAGAGAGAATTCATATACACATACATGTACTTATGTAAGTCATGCAGATCAGGCAGTGGTTCAGAAAACATTTAGTAAAGATTTTATAGTTTTGTTAAAACTAAACTATAAGATATCATTTTTATTAAACTAGTAGAATAAGATTTGAATATTGTTGGATATACATGTAACTGTACTTTGTCATTGTGCAATAATCACTCTAATTTCTTTATGGTACTGCACTATATTTCAGATTCAGTATACAGCTGGTAGGCCTAGTATGGATGATGGTACAGTTGCACAGAGTTTTACTGTACTGGGATGGATAACTCTGGCTCAATTAGTTGGTTCATCATTGATTGGTGTTTACAGATATATCAAAGATCAATCAAAACATTCCAGACAGATAAATGAGGAAGATCAAGCGTAAGATAGTCCTTTGTTTGTCTGTGATGAATGCATATGTTTGTTTGTTTATTTGAGTTTTATGTCCCTTTTCAACAGTCAAGTCATATGAGGCAGACAGTTCCTTGGAATAATCAGTACTAGACTCCCATCCTCCATAAGCAACTGCCTACATTCTCTACATAATGAGACATGGTCGGTTGGGGGGCTGGAACCCATAGCTCTCTATCAGTAAGAGGTTACAGTGATTTAAAGTCAGGGACCTTAACCACTTGACCACAGAGGCGGGTCAATAAATAGATATAATTATGATATAACGCACTAACTCAATCTGTTTAATTACTCAGTGATTGTCAATAGTAACATGCTCTCATTAATTGTAACATGCACTTGTCAATAGTTACATGCTCTTGTCAATAGTAACATACACTTGTCAATAGTAACATGCTCTTGTCAATAGTAGCATGCTCTTGTCAATAGTAAAATGCTCTTGTCAATAGTAAAATGCTTTTGTCAATAGTAAAATGCTTTTGTCAATAGTAACATGCTCTCATTAATTGTAACATGCACTTGTCAATAGTTACATGATCTTTTCAGTAGTAGCATGTTTTGTCAATAGTAGCATGCTCTTGTCAATAGTAAAATGCTTTTGTCAATAGTAAAATGCTTTTGTCAATAGTAACATGCTCTCATTAATTGTAACATGCACTTGTCAATAGTTACATGATCTTTTCAGTAGTAGCATGTTTTGTCAATAGTAGCATGTTTTGTCAATAGTAAAATGCTCTTGTCAATAGTAAAATGCTTTTGTCAATAGTAAAATGCTTTTGTCAATAGTAACATGCTCTTGTCAATAGTAACATGCTCTTGTCAATAGTTAATGCTCTTGTCAATAGTAACATGCTCTTGTCAATAGTAACATGCTCTTGTCAATAGTAAAATGCTCTTGTCAATAGTAAAATGCTCTTGTCAATAGTAAAATGCTCTTGTCAATAGTAGCATGATCTTGTCAATAGTAAAATGCTCTTGTCAATAGTAAAATGCTCTTGTCAATAGTAAAATGCTTTTGTAAATAGTAAAATGCTCTTGTCAATAGTAAAATGCTCTTGTCAATAGTAGCATGCTCTTGTCAATAGTAAAATGCTTTTGTCAATAGTAAAATGCTCTTGTAAATAGTAACATGCTCTTGTCAATAGTAAAATGCTCTTGACAATAGTTACATGCTCTTGTCAATAGTAACATGCTCTTGTCAATAGTAACATGCTCTTGTCAATAGTAAAATGCTCTTGTCAATACTTATATGCTCTTGTCAATAGTAACATGCTCTCATTCATTGTATCATGCACTTGTCAATAGTTACATGCTCTTTTCAGTAGTAGCATGTTTTGTCAATAGCTACATGATCCTTTCAAGATCTGCAGCCTAGAAGTGTTGTATGTCAGACATTATGTTGTCAATTTAGAGGCCAGTTGCCATTCTTACAATCTGATTGGTTGTTTGGCTCTGTTTGAAATTTGAAATTGATTGATAAAAAGGCTGCATTCTTAGAGCAGAAGCCTAGATTATGATCCTGTAACACCTGTTTTATTCAGATTTTAATTGGATTTTAATCAGTTTTTGGTTGCGTTAATGATAGAATGTTTTTATTTTAGAGACGATGAGTCTGGGTATGTTAGTTCAGACAGGAAGTGCTCTCTGTGTTTGGAGGAGAGAAAGTACAGTTCTGTTACACCATGTGGCCATTTATTCTGCTGGAGTTGTATACACGATTGGTGTTCCAGCAAAGTAGGTTATATTTTCAGTCATTGTTTTATTTGAAACATCTTTTCTATTATTTTATACCATAGATTTAATGCTATTACAGAACAATATGGTTAGGCCTAAACAATTATTTGTTTCTGGACCTATCCTATTTCTTTCACCTAGACTTTTTAATAGGCCTGAGGACGAAAAAAATCATTTTCTCTCTTTTTACCTTTCCTCATGATATAAGAGCCAAAAAACAAAAAGCTTTGACAGATCTACCCTATTTTTAATGAGCATATAACCATAAAACAAACAATTGTTTATTAGGCCTTAAAGTGAACTCAACTGTATGGAGTATTTGGATACAGTGAACTCTTCATGTTTCCTGGACAGGACATTCTATTGTTCATTGTTACATGTATGAACATAGATTAAAATACAAATATAATGATGAAATAATTACCTAGGTCACCATGAATTCACTTCAGCCTTTCTATACTGTATCAGAAAATGGCCCTGAGGATTTAAAACTTTATATCGGTCTCCGAGCGTAAATCTCATTTCTATTCTTCAAGTATTATCATTATAAAAATGGAGCTGACTGATGTTTGAATACATATTCAGATCAGTTATGCTGTCAGACTAATATATAGATAATATCAAAATTGTCTGATCATAATTACCTTAGAAACATGAGGTTTGAACTTGGAAACCAAGTTTAGTGGCGTCGGGACCTGATATATATATACTGTGTTCAATGATAAATTTTGATGAATATCTCAATCTGCATAGACTTCATCACTTGTTATTAAAGTGTCTGTTGTAGCGTCTTCACTTCTTTGATTTGGTGTTAATTTGTATGACATGTTTTTGTATAAATTTTTTACAAATTCACCAATTATTCCCTTTTCTCCAATTCCAAAGTTTGTGCATCAATGGTTTAAAGGGGCATGCCCAGGAACTGCTATGTCTTTTTTTTTCGTACACCAAAAATGCGTTTGTCACTTGTAAAACCAATTATTACCAAAAAGTCAAAGAAGAATGTGCGTTAAAAAATGACCCTATAACGGGCGCATCAGTATTTGTATGTCGGTTTGAATAAAAGGCTGTCAGCCTTTTATTGACGACAACGATATTTCCGATACGTCTGAGAGTTTAACTGAGCATGTGCGCTGCCTTTCAAGTGAGCATAATATGAGCAATACTTACCATTTCAGTTTGTTGACATTTTTTCGGCGTTTTTTTTGGGGGTTTTGACAAACACCGAAAGGGTCGAGTTGTAAAAATGACAAATAATTTCTGAGGCCGAAATCGGCAGGTTTGGTAAATCTTGAAATGTGTATTTTGAGTGAACTAGCGGAAATATTTTGTAAATATTTTACAGGGCTTTCATTAATTGATTTAGGCATTAAAATGATACCAATTTGATTGTTCTCCGAGACGCTTCAGTTCCAGGGCATGCCCCTTTAATTATACATTCAAACCTGTGTTAGCGACCACTTCCAAATAAGAGCAATCCTGTGAAAAAAGACCACCTTCACATTTTATTTTTCCTAAGGGTGGCCTTTGTTTACAGGTTTGACTGTACTTTGCTTGTAAAAAAGCACATGTACATGCAATGAACCATAATAGTCTACATAATGTATTTAATTGAAAAAAATGTTTAAATTTATTTTATAGTGTGTTTTTACTGAATGTTTTTTTTTTCTCTATTACAGCCAGAATGTCCATTATGCCGTGACAAGTTTGAGCCTCATAGAATTGTCTACTTACAGAATCTAGATCCTCCGTAGAATAGTAGGATGTAATAAAAAAATGTGTTAGTTTATGAAAGCAATAGTGTGATATGATTGACAACACGATCAAGTAATTCCAATCATTAAGGCTGAAAATAAGTTTGTTTGTAGTGCTCCGACTGACTCCATCCTCTTGTTTGTCCTTCCATCTGTCATAGATACAAGTTTCATTAGATTTTACCATTTCGTCTAGCACCAATACCGTTACTAAAACACTTATTTATACAGTTGTTGACTATGATCATTCTTAATCACCCATGTCAACCAACCTCACTTTGACCTTGACTTAATTTGGACTTAGAACGATTCTGTATGAGGTTAAGTAAATTTTACCGTTTTGTCTAGCACCAACACTGCTTACTAGAACACTTTAATTAATACTTAGAAAAGTTTTTACCTATGACCATTCTCAATCCACCCATATCATCCAACCTCACTTTGACCTTGACCTTATTCAAACAGGCTATTTCTTGACAAGCATGCCACCTGGCGTTCTATACATAGCGTGACGTCACTACGTTTGTCTAACCTCTATACATAAAACTGATTACTATCCACATTTAGATAGTTATACATACGCTAAAAGTATAGTTCCGCGGAAGGATTAAAAATGTCAAAACAACCATATCAGTTGTATGTTATTAACAAATTTGTTTAGTTATGTAAAATGAATACGTAGTATAGTTCAATTTTCTTATAGTCAAGGTCGAATATTGGACGATACCATTGTAAAGGTAATCACTGTAAATTGATGCCCAAATAATTTTAAATCCGTAGTAAAGTGTCATTCACTTGAACCAGAGTCATGGTGTATTGGATAAGGTGGCATGTACATTGTACATACATAACAGTTTTACAAAACGAAGCAGATGTGTGTGGTTCGAACTCAGTCAATGGCACTTTCTTTTTAAATCATTATATCCATTTATTTTTTATAAATTATTAATTGAACTATGTTTGTTCTTGTTACATGTATGTATACACGCTAAATAACACCTTTTTATCAATTTTCAAAAGAGAAAAGGGAAAGAAGAAATGCATTTGTTCTCTGGTGTATTCCTCTTTTTTATTTCTTGTATACATGTTATTGGACGAAATCGCGAATACAAATATATAATTTCAAATACTATGTAAAAGTAATAAACACCTGAATCGATTTTTACTTATTATATTATCACTCCACAATTGAAATATATAAATCCTAATTACCAATGTGAGGTTATTAATATATTTTTGTTAATTTAACGGAACAATTTAAAAATAAAAAACCTATGAATAATAATTTCTTATCGATGTATATAAAGTTAACTTTTATTAAAAATGAAAAAAAAAATGAAAATAAAAATGATGTCTGACGTCAGACGCGGTGCTCAAGATTCACTAATTTTGTGCTTTACCAATTGCGCCACAGAGGACAGTGATTATAAAGCTTCATAAATTGGTCTATAGCAAATTACAACAGTATTCGTGTTACCTAAACATGTATAAATGAGATCGTCCATGTATACAATAACATTGCTGACCTAAAAATTGAACTTATACCATTTCTATTCTTATGCTTTCGTCAATAACACTCATTATTCAATGAAACGCAATATTGAAGTACGCTTGGCTCCAATGTGTACCATACGGTGACGTCACGCTGTGTTATTGTTTATAATTTCCATTTTGTAAGTAGTTCCTACAAATACCCATAATGCCCCGAGCAGAATAACACAGGTCAGTGCATAGCGCTACCGTAGTGTACACATTGTGCCACCTGGGGCAAATGCTTTTATTGAACGCAACATCTTGTTTTATTTTACATTTATTATGTAGTTAAACAAATCCCTACCTGCCTACCCAGTACTAAAATTCTGAGTTGGAGCACTTCAAACAAACTCATTTTATTTTCAGCCTAAGTCATTTTTATTGTACTGATGATTTATACTGACAGAGTCTACAGATGATTCATTTAGTTACATAAAATATAAAATAAAAAGACCTGATCAAAATTGTTATTGTTTTATTGTGCCTCTGTCATTAGAAGTTGAGGAAGGACACTAAGTGTTAGCCCTGTACATTGTGCATACGTCCATTCAAAGTTTGGTTTCTGAGCAATTACTCAAGAAATATTTCATGGATTGGTTATGAAATTACCACTCTTGTCAGTTTTGATTTTTTTACCCGTGTGCTAAACTAATTGTTTGCCTATACGCAATAATCAGTATGCCATTCCAGTGGTTAGTATTGATTTTAGCAGTGGCTAGTTAACCTTGTCGAATATTGATAATTTAGCGTGAAAGCGATATCTGTATCCACATCGTTTTATGTGCGGTCTGTGTTTTGGGGAATTGTGAATATCATTTTTCTCTTGTGGGTGAAGGATCATGGTCTTGTACACAATAATAAAAAGAAAAGCAATTTTTTTATATTTATTATTAAGGACTTTAAGATCCTTATTACGTATTTTTATGTTGATTTTAAATCAGTAAATGTAATATTTATTGATATGAATGAAATTAACAAAAAAGCAGTGAACTGGGGTTGTTTGATTCTGATTTGATAGCTTCAAGCCGATTTTAATAAAATTCACTTGCACACAAGAAAATGTATCATGGAAAGTACATGTATGAAACTTGACAAGTGTTGGAGGAGTTATGAACAGAAGAGAATATCTCTGTTACATATGCAAAAATAAACAAAAGGTAAAAATCCACCAAAATTATGTGAAAAGTCAAAATCCCTTGAGAAATGCACACCGAAAAAACTGGATGCCTGCCAGTCAACCTACCTACCCACTCACTGCCAACATTTGTCATTCTAATAATAAGTATTTTCTTTCTGAAAATCTAGTTAAACTAAAATTGAAGACATAGCCCTGTTGTGCAACAAGTTGTCAGGTGATATTGTATTTATAGTAATTTTGTATCCAATGCCTGAATCAAGCTGGTACGGGCAGCAAGCACAGGAGCTTCATCAACTGTCTGCCTCATTGAAGCGATAAAATGCTGATTATCATATCAAAAACAACACATGCAACAACAATGTAATGATAAGTACAATGATGGCATAGATAACGTAAATATCATTGAAATGACTTGTCGAAAATAGCAGAGCCATAAAAAATGTGTTGCAAAATCAATAACTACAACTAACAGACAAAACAACAGTTCTTGTTTCTTAATTATCAATGCTTTCAAAATTTTCACTGTTCTTCGATTAAGCTGCAAATCCGTGTAAGTAGCCATAAAATACAACCCCGTGCGGCATTATATTATAGTATCGAGTGAATGGGGATATACATTTGTATTGGTTTTGGCCTGTTTCTTTGTACCAAACTTTAATTTGGCTTATAAAATCAAAGCCCTTCCACCTACAGTCACAAAACTTCATATGTTGTTCCTCATGACTACAATTACAGGACATTTGCATTTTAAGGTCAGTTGATGAAGGTCATTATGGTTTGTGTTTTAAAAATCATATTTTTTTCAATTGTTTATAAAAAATCTACCATCTTTTTTACAAAATTTAATGAAAAAAATTCTCGATGATATTTTTGGTTACTGAACTATTTTGCCTCAACACTACAGAAACGTCCGATAATAATATCATATAATTTAATTAGCTACACTGCACTCTTCCTCGGGCTTCTTATGAATATAATATGTTCAGATAGGCAAAATAAGTAAAGTTCACACTATAGTAAAATATACTCCACAATTATTTCAACACCAGTTTATCCAGTTTTCTTGGTAATTTATCTTCAATAACACCAATAGAATTATAGAGATTTTCATCCTTTTCTGTGTATCCTGGTAATTCTTGCTCAGTGTATGGAGGTGGAGGAGAACAAATATTCCTGGGAACTTCATGGACATAACCACAATTAGAAGCACACCTTGGAAATCGATCTTCTTCGCTACCATTCTGCAGATCACTTACAGTAAGAGATAGCTGACTCGGAGTCACTGGGCGAGAATTAGGTATGGTAGTAGTTGAAATCGGATCAGCATTATAGGCTCCAGAAACAAACCTCAGGTTTGAATTTTCCCTTCGGTAATGTATAGCATTGTGACCATGACTGGCTGTCCCGTGTCTTACATTGGTCGTTAAATCTTGTATTTTTTTACCCGGTCTAAAATACAATAAAAGAGAAAACAAATGAGTAAATATACTTATTTTTTCATTTCGATTTAACGCCGTTTATCAACACATTTTCAGTCATTTCTACGGCAGCCGATTCACATCACCAGTTTCTCTTGAAGACAAAATTAAGATTGTCAGAGAATATGAGTATATTCCTAAACCATCTTTAAATAAAGGTATGGGTATGTTTCAATAATTTGTTGTCCTATTTTCGTGATAGAACTTTGAGTCTGAACACGAGTGTAGGTTTTTGTAATTTGAGATTAGTACGCTAATTGACGAAACTGAAAATATAAAAAGCATTTAAGTTTCATGTATATCTTTCGGTCTGGTTATATTTCACAAGTAGTCATTTCTTTTAACATGTTTTAAATGAGTTTTTAATATTATTTGTTTTATTATTTTCCAGTCGTTGTCGGAAAAAATATGGTGTTGGAAAGTCTACAGTTAGGGGCACCATGAAGAAAAAGGAACATCATAGAAGTCATTGGACATCAAACATGTCTGCTAAGAGGAGTCACTTCTCGTATGATGCAAAGTACGATAAATTGAGTGAACTTGTCTGGCCATGGTTTAATGTTGTCCGTGCCAAAAACCTGGCCGTGTCTGTATCCATTATTCAGGAGAAGGCAAATGTGTTTGCCCATGACATTTATTGTTGTGATTTTAAGACATCAAATGGCTAGTTCACTCGATGGAAACAACGATATGCTGTTAAGGAATTTAAGATTTCTGGTGAGAGTGCGGATGTGGATTGTAATGATGTGAATTTATTTAAATCACGTATTCCTGAATTTCTTGGAGGTTATACGAACTGAAAATTTTCTTCAATTGTGATGAGACAGGATTATATTACATATATATTTATATATAATATAAAAGAAACTTGGGAGTCATCTGTGCTTCCAATAAGAAAGCATCGATAAATAGTTTTCTTGTTTTGTTTCAGATCTAGATTAATAATGTGAATTCAGACATGCGTCGTCAAGGAAGAAAGATTCTTCTAATGCTTGACAATGCAACATCGCACGGAAAAGACCATGGTCATGATCTATCCAATGTATGAGTAAAGTTTCTTCTAGCTAATACAACCTCCCAATTACAACCGTTCGACCAAGGAATAATCAGAGCTTTCAAAGCTCATTACAGAAGACATTAGACATACTGCAGAGACGTAGATAACTAGAGATAGGCGACTTAAAATATCCCGTGTGACAGCATGATTTCATGAGTTCTGTAGCAGGTAAAACTCAAAAACCAAATAACTTACATTATATAAATTATACATTTTCTGAAAGTTTAAATAGTTGACCTCTGTTGGATATACTTTTTTGTTACATTTTATGTTAGTATTTAGCTATACCCATTAGAATGTAATCGATCTGAGAAAAATCGGTTCCCACTAGTTGTTTTAATGTAGGTAGTATAAACAGAAGTGTAATAACACAAAAAGCCAAAATTGATATTTGAAAAACTCAGCAGTAATAGTTAAAATAATAAACTTTCAGAAAATGTAAAATTTATGCATGTGATATCAATAGGTAAAAAGTTTTATTTGCAACAAAATCAGGTTTATTTTGGGAACAGTAATAGTCGTAAGCGATATTACATAGGTAATAACTGAAGTCGCTCATCTCTTGTTATCTACGTCTCTGCATACAGTGATCTGACTTACCGACATTTCTTCTTCCAAACACAGAACATTGCAAGGCCTGCAACTACCAAGGCAACGCTAGAAAGAACTATTGCTAAAATCACCATCGTTGCTGTAATGTAAATTAAACACATATAGTATAAGACGATAGTATATTCATGTAAAGTGGCTGCTACCTCCACAGTTTGCAACAATTAACTAATTCTCAGCTTTCCAACAAACAAGATGGATGAATATGCTACGATAATGGATCCATTGGATCGCCCTAACAATCTTACTTACGGTATAATTTATACCTCGTTTTATTTTGTGAATGTTTTATACATTGCACTTCATCACTCTTATTGTCATGTAGATAACATTAATTAAGTAAAGAAATGTTTGAAGTTGAACAAAATGTGTGACCTGTGATCTCTACAAAAATTCTTCATTTTTACAATTATGTAAACTAAATAGACATATATAATCATGACAACTGTATCGTTAAGTATCGGTAGAAAAACATGCATTCTTAAGACGTAAACATATTTGTTTTAAGTGACCAGACCTACTCTAATCTTCCACTCGACACTAGACTTTCATTTGGCCTGAGGAACGTTAGGCTACGTCTACTTTCTTACCTTTCCAAACGCCTTCAAGAGCCAAAAGAAGCCCAGACATATCTACCCTATTTTTACTCTCTCATTCTAGGACAGACTTGAAATTACCACAAATGTCGAATGGGCTGTTCAACAACAGGTAAAATAACAATGAAGTGAACTTACTATTGAGTTAGTTGCTATTACACTTTTTATTGTACTTGTAACATTGATACCTGTCTTAGAAACTAGTATGTGTAGTAAAGATATACATTTACAAGCTGACGTAACTTACAATTTGATTCATTATCAGGTAGTTCAGGGCTAGATGTTGGCTCAGTAGGTGGTGTGGTGGTGGCAAGCGTTTCTGTAAAAATAGCATAATATCAAAAAATCTAAAGAACACATGTCTGAATATAGTTCTTAATTAATTCATAAATTAAAAAATAAAGAAATTGTATTGCCAAGAACATTGTGCACTAACTTATTCTTACACGCAGACTACCGTAGACTTGGTCCAGTATATTATTACTAGCCAAAGATGAACCAAAACGAATATCAATGATAAAAAATGAACCTCTTAAATTGTTCAGTAAACATGAAATCCAAATTAGCCAGAATCTTTACATAGATTGATGTTCAGAAATTCAACTTGAACTTCGCAGGCAAACTTAGATTTGGCAGCCACCAAAATATCCACCCATTTATTAAAACATGATTAACTAGTATACATACACTGTACAGCTTAGACAAACAAGAAAATAACACCCCTCTACAACATTTACAATATAAATCATTTATACGTAACGTACATAAAAAGATCATTCTAAATGACAAATGCGTTTTATTTCATATCTCTATACATTGGCAACATACGTGTTAGTAAATAAATACAGAAGACTTTATTTGGCACCAAATATTTACCTGAACACTGTGAGAGAGCTGTTGATCCTATGGTTACTGTGGTCAAAGAAGAAGGACATTGTATGCATGACAATTGTCCAGATAATGGCTGGTATGTTCCTCTCTCGCAGAAATTACAATAAACTCCATTTGAATATGTACCTACAGGACATTCCACTGAAAACATTACATGCCTATTGTTTATAAGAAAGAAAGAACAATATGTTTACCAGATAAAAAAACTATTGTTCAATCATGAAATGAATTCATTTTTATAATTCATTATTTAAACACATGCATTGTAAAATTGTGCCCTGTTAGAAGAACTGAAATTGAACCAGGATACTCTTGAAGGCCTGGATTGTACCTATTAGAATATATCTACAACCCAATGGGTACAGCTTAAACCTCAAGTACCAAAGCAACACAAATTGATCTATTGTTAATTTGTATACTTATTCACTATAGATGTCAACAAGAATTAAAGAACACCAGCTTACCCTACACGGCATTGGTGAATATTTAAGATCACTAGGATTAGGACATATGGGAAGACGTTGATTCAAAGTGATCCCCATGGTTTGAAACACATTGAAATGCCATTCACCTTACACAAACCTTATACAGATTTAAGATATTTCGATCTAATTGATTTCGTCAGTTCACTAAAAGCCGTAGATGGTGTGCTCGGTTTTACTTTGTACATACATATGGATCAATGTACTTACAGCAAGCTCCGTCATAGGCAACTTGGCCATCAGGGCATGTCACAGTACCTTCAATCTGAAGGCTGCTCGAGTCTACCTCATATGTCGCTCCATTTACTGTCACAGTAAATACACCTGATGTATAGTTTTGTAAATATTGGGCGGTTTGTTCCAAGTAGCTTACAGAATCAATAAGTTCTTGCAAAGCTGTACTCACTGAAATTCAATATAAATTATGACTGACTTACTGGAATTCAATATAAATTATGACTGACTTACTGGAATACAATATAAATTAAGAGTGACGGACTGGAATACAATATACATTATGACTGATATCTATTACATCAAGCCAGTACTACTAATACATGACTAAACTTGTTATTTGTCATTCTGTAGTGTTTTATTATGTTAAATTATATAACTAAGAACAAAAGCAACAGTTAAACAGATAAAGCCTTAACCTTTACGTAGTATTCAAGGGTATACATTTTGTATTTGTATAAAGACAGTGTTGAGGTACCCCTTTTAAACTATCATTTCAAATGTTTTACTTATACTTCATATGAATGTTGTGTACACTGTATCAGCATGCTATATACGAGTAAATATGCTTAAATGGTTTTAATCAAAATAAAAGTCTTTGCCCATGCTAACCTATTCCGTTCGCAATATAATCACTGTACTTTAAATCAGGCCCACTGGATACATCCAGACTGAACGTTATAGTTAATTCATTTTCATTGTTGGATACTTGAGCCGTTGTTTGACAGTTATCTGAACATTGTGTTGAGTTGATATTGTTAAGAACTGCGTCAGTTACACCAGGCATATCAGTTTCCAGTATATCCGTGTTGTAATCTACAACTGTTGTAATAGTTAATGAACTCGGTCCAGTTGGCTCTGAAAAAGTGAAGATGACAGACATTTATAAATGTACAATAGAACCCCGCTAATAAGACCATCTGTGGTTCTTAGACAAAGTGGTCTTAATAGCGGGGTGGTCTTAATATAGGGGAAACCTAACCTCATATGCAATTTCTGTCAAAATATGCAATAGGCCCTATACAATGTGATAGTTGAACATGTACTACTCGTACATAATTAAACATGTCTAAAAATGTATTAATTTTAATTTTAGCAACTAATTAATGCTTAAATTCGACACAGGACCGCGTAAAATAACATTTTTTTATTTAACAATTTTTCGTAAAATAAGTCACCGTACGACTATTTCATACCGGAATATCGGACCGTACTGCGGGCGTTTATTCATTATTATGATAATTAGTTAAATTCGGCGATGTTCCGTCTTTATCGTTAGACATCAATGAAGTGAAAGTAGACGATTTACCGGCAAATAAATTAAGATTCAATCCAATGAATTAAACGTGAGTTTACTAGAGAATTTAAATAGGTGACCATTAAAATTTTGTAAAACGCGCGACATTGACGCATGGTTTATGTGCCAGTGAAAACGATTGCTATTAATTAATCAACATCGATCGTTGGGTCTTAAAGTCATCTGGTAGATCTAAAATTAGACTAAAACAACAGCACGTACACATTTTCATTTATCCGCCAGTTACATGCTGAACAGATCAGATCAACAGTATACCAGACATGACCCCTAATTCATAGTCCCTTATGCACTAATTGTCGTAAAAAACAAGGTCCTGTCAGAGGTGCGAAGTCGATGATGCAAAATGCGAGTGTGCAATCGACCGTGGTCGTAATATCGGGATCAGAGAACACACAGATAAACAAAATGGTCGGAGATAATTTTAAGTGGTTGTATTACGTAATAGCGGGGTGGTCGCAATTTCGGATCAAAAGACCATTAAACATAGAAGGAAAAATTCCGTTCTTTTAAAAAATGCCCGTATTAGCGGGGTGGTCGTAATTTCGGGTTGGTCGTAAGGCGGGGTTAAAGTCTACTTTTGTCAGTTCATTTTCGTTGTTAATATGGTGAAAACAGCAAAAGCTTGTTGGTCATGAAAAACAAACATTCTTGTAGCCAATAATATCTGAAAGTTGTATGAATGAAGCTACATGTATAATATCAAAATCTTTATTTGGTAGTTTACATGATACTGTCTAATGGCAATGTGCTAGCTTGTAAAACAGTACGTGTCATCTATCTATTTGTTTTTGTCTTGATATGAATCTTTAGTCTTGAAAAATCGTCTCATTTTCAGGAAACTCCACTTTTCAGTGAGTCCGGTGTTCAGGAGTTTTACTGTAATAATTTGAAATGATTGATGAACATACCAACACATGAAGGCAGTAACTCGACATTATCCCATTCATAGTTTGTTTCTGGACCACATGTATACTCCTGTGAGTCACTTTGGAGTCCGGGTGGCATAATTTTATCCTCGTCACAGGTCAGAACACAAGCGCGGGAACCAGTGGTTAGATCAGTGGTACAGTTAGCTTGAGTGCCATATTTTGTAGGCAGATCTTCACAAACTGAAAACAATTAAATTCAAAACTAGACATAATACGAAACACATATATTTACGAAATAAAACAACAACATCTTTAATCAGTTAAAACTTGTTCTTTAGGATGGAATCGTCATTTCTAACAAAAATGCTTATGTTGGGAATATGGTACATGCTGGTAAGTGTTTGCTCAAACTAACAATTGTATCTGAAACAGGAGCTTATATTGATAAAATACTTTGACACGTTTAAATGTTGCATGAAAGATTTGTAAGCAAAATTAAAAAAAATGGTTCAAAACAAATATCCTTATGCAATAAAAACATTCTAGGTCTGAATCGACATGTCTAACAACAATTGTTGCAATGTTAATAGTTTGTATGAATAATTACATTTGCAACAAGAGCTTTTAAACTACCTTGACACGTTTCAGTGTTACATGGAATTATCTCTTCATCATCTCCGACACAATCTGCCCCATAAAGATCGGGGACAGGACTGTCACATGCTCGAGTTCTGGTCTGATTTCCAGTTCCACAATTTTGTGTACACGTAGATACTGTCCACTCAGACCACCCACCATCAACTGTAAAAATACAAATTTTTAAAATATAAGTTTTAAACAACCACGAATTACAATAAATAAACTTATACAAACTGTGAGCCAAGCTACCGACCATGCCTCTTTATGTGAGAAAGCAGGCAATTGCTTATGGAGAATGGGCGTCCTGGTTCTTCCCTTGAACGATCCATGGTTAGGTGAACTGTCCGCCTAATAATTCTTATGACTCTGGCTGTTGAAAAAGGGCGTAAAACCAAAACAAACAAACAAACAATATACAAACTATTTTTAGATGCTTCAGAAAGATTTCTTCACTCTATTTTCATGTTGTTTTATAATGAATGGTCAGTATTTTCGTAAAAAATATGTTCAATTAAGAAAGAATTACCTGGCGTGATGTCGCACAAAGGCCCTGAATAGCCCGATGGACAATCACACGTGTAATTCAAGTCACCATTCTGGCAGGTTGCTCCATTAGAGCACTCATGGTCAATACAGAAATCTGGTGGTGTTAAACAGGTGTCACCTGACCATCCTGACGTACAATGGCAAAAATAAGCGCCCTGTCTATTTATACACTGATGGCCATTGCATGGATCTGGCTTACAATAGTCAACAGCTGAAAAAGAAACCACAAGGAGCTATTTAATAGAAATATATGTATATCAAAAACCCAACACTCACATTATTTCTGTGGAGAAAATGATAAATTTATGCACTGAAATTAAACTAGTACTCTTTCGGCGTTCAGATTTATAAATCAACGTACTCTGGAAACTGAACTTTCACAGACTTGCACTGCAATATGAAACGGGAACTAGTTTAACAATTGGCGGGTGTAGATAAACGTAGTATACTAAAGTCTGCATAAAAATTCATTCGCGCCGAGCGAGTGACGACTAAAGAAAGCTGAACTATCGTTCAGAAACCAGAACGTGGTAAACCAATAGAATCAACAATAAATAAATACCGTCGCAGTTCGATGAGCTGATGACAGATATTCCATTAACATCGATCTCCTGGAGAGCGCCCATGTCAGTGACGCCATCTGTTTCAGTCACGTGACAGGATGACGCATGCGTCGTTATTTCAGATGAATTAAGCACTCTGTCCAAAACATGCAATCCGGTTATATACAGTCCTAAAATATAAAGAAGTTCTCTTTTTAGAAAAACAGCATTTTCCCCAAAAACATACCAATGTTAGTACACATACTTTTAAATACTCACCGAATATTTGACAAATTTGTAAGTGCGAGCATTCAATCATGCACACACAATTTATTGTACATAGCTCTCGATGTAATATATTTATGACATTTCTAATTTTGTAAGAATTTGTTAGAGCTCGAGTATCTATATCTATGTTTAACCCAGTGTATAACCTGATTGGCCAGTTGTTGTTAAAGTATTACCGGATTGGCCAGTTGCTGTCAAAGTCAGATCAGTTTCCGTCAAAGAATTACCTGATTGGCCAGTTGATGCCAAAGTATTACCTGATTGGCCAGTTGATGCCAATGTACTACCAGATTGGCCAGCTGCTGTCAAAGAATTACCTGACTGGACAGTTGATGCCAAAGTACTACCAGATTGGCCAGTTGATGCCAAAGTATTACCTGATTGGCCAGCTGCTGTCAAAATATTACCTGATTGGCCAGCTGCTGTCAACGTATTACCTGATTGGCCAGTTGCTGTCAACGTATTACCTGATTGGCCAGTTGCTGTCAACGTATTACCTGATTGGCCAGTTGCTGTCAACGTATTACCTGATTGGCCAGTTGCTGTCAACGTATTACCTGATTGGCCAGTTGCTGTCAACGTATTACCTGATTGGCCAGTTGCTGTCAACGTATTACCTGATTGGCCAGTTGCTGTCAAAGTATTACCTGATTGGCCAGTTGCTGTCAAAGTAAGTTCACCATTGGATATTAACGGACTGCTCACTGAGACTGTTGAGGTGAACAGTTTGTCACCGTTTATATAAACGTCCAAACTGTTGACAGCAGTGTTCCATATCACCGCTACATGTGTCCAGATCTCGCTGCTTAATGCATCTACTGTTTCATCAATTGTGTCCCTTAAAATACACGCGTGATCAAATTGTACAGTCTTATATGGTGGTAATTTTGAACTACATATTATATGATGGTGTGACAGAATATTACAAGAATAATGTCCTTTTAAAGCTGTAAGTATTTTTTTATAAAGCTACTTATATTTCTGATTTGTTTGTTTGCGTTTTACGCCCCTTTTCAACAGTCAGAGTCATATGAGGCTGACAGTTCACCTAACCATCGTTTCTGGAAAGAACCCGTACTAGACTCCAATACCCAGTAAGCAACTGCCTACTTTCTCGCATGAAGAGGCATGGTCGAAAGCGGAACTCGAACCCACGACCCTCTATCAGTCAGAGGCTGCAGTGATTTGAAATCAGCGACCTTAACCTCTCGACCACACAGGCAGGACCAATTCCTCTGATTGTCTCATAACAAATGTCCTTGGAGCAATTCGTTCGTCTTCTTTACAGTTCCGGAACAAATTACATGTACCGTGCTAACAACATAAAATCAACTTACGGTATTTGAACACGAACATCCTCTGTTAGGTAGAGTATACATCTATCATTCCCATTACTCTTCATCTGTAGTATGGTTGTCATGGTTTGTTCGTCTACCCTTTTCACCCAAAACATCAGTGTCATATCATTCATACTATCAGGTATACCGGCAAGTGATATTGGTCCGCCAGTTTCTTCAACAAGCACATCAATATCTGTAAAGGTAAGACATTATTTTGATACTATCAGTAACATAGTAATCATTTGTACCAGTCAACTACATAACATGCGGTCGCAACATTGTGTGCCTACAAAAACCAATAAGCACGTGTTGTATTCTTTTGTTAACGTTCGTGTGGGGAACGCAGTTTCATTGCTGGCGGCCGTTATGTATATCCCACCTTTGTATTATGGAAACTAGTAATAGTTTTGATGGTATATGTTTAATGAAAACTAAACAAACTGTTTTGTTACACTTTATGTATTGAATATTTAAAACGTCTCCACCATTTAGAGTATAAATGACATGTTCACATATATAACATAAATGAACTCACATACCTCGCATAATAATGATTTTAGTGGTTTTGATGTACATGTAATTAGAATAGTGTAGGCGACGGAATAGGAAGGAAAGTGTCAAATATATGTAAGTTAAACTTATAAATTCGGCTACACCACTGTATTTTACCATGTAGTCTCATGGGTCATATGGCTTTTACAGGACTGTTTCTGAAAAAACTCCATGCATATGCATATGTGCATCAATTCATGGATAAAGTTTTGAGGAACTGAGCCACAGAAGACGTACACAAACAATTGACCAAAATAAACGAGTGAAGTATCTAACAAAACATTAAACTTTGTTTGGTCAGTCATTGAGAGGACAAGATATTGGTTTGGTGATTTTAGTCTGTTTAGGCTTAATATATCCAGGACGCACAAACTCACTAATCACAAACAATGGTATGTGTTTAAACATGTCATGCCTAATGCACGTATGTGTTCATCTAGTGCTGTCTTACTTTGACATTCTTGACTTGATGCCGAGCTAGTTGTTTGTGTTGTGGTACCACCGGGACATTGTTTACATGATGCCTGACCTACAACATCCTGATATTCTCCATACAGACAAGCAGAGCATGGTTCCATACCATCAGGAGACGATGTTCCAAGTCCACACAATGCTACAGAGAAATAGCAAAATATTTCATCATTACTGATATCAAAGCCTGCCTTCTTAATTCTTATCAAAATGTGTAAATGGTCCAAAACTTCACAAAAGTAACTAAATTATTCTGGACATTGATATCAAAATAATTGCTATGACTATGCAATTTAGTGAACTCGAAGCAAATTTAAGTTTGTATCAAAAAGATAATTACATGCATCAGTACAATTGTATCGTACGGATTACAGATATAACTATGAATAAAATAATATTACCATTTTAAAATATTCATAATGTAATTTTGCTATTAAGCATACCTATACACTCGCTAGCATTTTTGGAGCCGATCTGTTTGGTAGAATGTCCATCAGGACACTGTATACATTCAACTTTACCTTCTACGTCTGTATACTGACCGACGGGGCATTCGTAGCACGTGTTTGTTACCTCATTCAAATGGTAACCACGTGGACAGGGTTCTACAAGAATATTGCTCACGTATTACTTTTCTTTCAATATACATTGTTTATTCTGAACTGATTTCAGAACTTATCGTAACGAACATTCGTATAAATAAAGGTGTCTGTATTAAAGGATGTTCTTCTTTTGCAACAATCCGAACGTTTTCATCCCCAAGGCATTATATCCAAAATATTTATTTTACCTATCTTCTTAATGTTACTCAGAAATGTTTTTTTTTAAATAGTATTGACAAATTTACGTATTTTCTTTGATAGTTACCCTATATATGGAACATATGTACATTTTGTAAGATGTATTGCCCTTGTTTAAAATTGAAAAAAAATCTGACGTTACTGCACGGTGAGTTATATTTTATGTTATTGAATTCTGTGATTTTTATCTCTTTGTGAATGAGTCCGTGTCCGGCCAGATTGGGAATTAAGGAGTCGTTAGATGACTAGATTATTGGGAAGTTTAATCAATAGACACTGCCTATTAAATCGAGTTCTCTGGTTTCTCTGCACTAACTATATTTCTTAAAACTTTAATTATAAAGGTTCCCAAAATCTGTCCGCACCTGTTTGATCAATAATTTTGGGAATATGGGTATAAAACATTAAATGCGTTTTATGAAATAATCTAAAACATACCGCAAGTATCTGAATTTAAGAAATATCCAGCGTCACATTCGATATCTGCATATGCAGGTGTTTGCCAAGAAGCACTTTTCGTGGTGAAGTTGTGTATATCTAGAGTCCCATTGTCAAGCATGTCCTGAATGACAGCTGATAGTGTTGCCATGATGTCATCGTAGTAGGCTATTTTGGAAATCAGTGTCTCTCCTTCTGATATTGTAATACTTAAAACAATATCAACCTCAACAATAAGCAGATGACTTTCAGTGTCTTCACGTTTGTTTATTCTGTGGGTGGAATCTTCTGCTGACAGAAAAATACATGATGTTATTTGGCACCATAATGGTTATGTGGAGACACAGGGTGGTCTAATTATGAACAGTTAACGTTTTGTTTTACATGATATATTTTAAGAAACTGCATGATGCCGTAGAAAACGATGCGTCGCATTATACCTTACAATCTAAACTTGAAATCACGATAAAGCTCTTAAGAAATTACTATGCATATGGGATCAGTTAAATTTGCCAAGTATTGCAAGAAGTTGCCTTCTGTATATATCGCAATTACCTGTATCGTATTTAAACAGTTTTTTTATGTTGTCTGGTTCAGACTAGAATATGAGTTCTCTTATTTATGATGCTAAGAAATCAGTTGCATCTATTTGTCCAAAATCAATGAGTTAGGATTTAATGTAATATACATACCATATGAGCGGACTCTTTTCCTGAGTTTATCAAAAGATCTATGATTGATCACATGATCATTTCGTTTCTTTCGTCCTTTAATTTCACCACATGTTATAGCTAGGTTTTCAGCTGTACACGTCTCATTGTCTGGACAAACACCCAGGTAGGATTGAAAATTTTCGGACGTAATTATGTTAACAAAGTTTTCTTTAATCTCTTCCATTGTTTCATTTGTTCCACAATCCCCTCCGTAGTAAAATATTTCACCGGGAAGTTTCAGAAAACGTGCATTTCTAGGTTCTAAACATAAAAAGAAGATAATTAAATTGCGAAAAGAACACAATGATAAACATGTACTTCCAATACGTGTTTGTTCCCTGTTCAAGGGATCGAAATAGTTTGTAAACTAATTCCGGTTATAAACTGAACTGGTACACGTTTTGTCCTTTTTATCCAACCATGCCGATATACACAGACAGGTATACACATATACTAGTAGATAAGAAACGTATTCCTAGAAAAACGAACACAAAACTCCTTTACTCCCCAAATCACTACCGCCCTCAATCTAACCTAACAAATACATAAAAACAAACACAAAAATTCCCTACCTCACCAAATTACTACCTTCAACGCCCCGCCCCAATCTTACCTAACAAATACACGAAAACAACAAATAAATCCTATCCTCACCAAATCACTACCTCCAACGCCCGCCCCCAATCTAACCTGTTATTTCTGGTCAATTTGAGAGATAACATTATATATATTTTTCATTTTGTAAACTTGGAAGCATTACCTGTACAATCTGGTGCTGTATTTAGAGGATTCCATCCTGACTCATCTAAACAGAAGAGATAACCGTTGAATTTTTTATCACCCAATGATGGAATATCGTAATTCTCGTTACAGTTCATTATGTAAACTGGTTGTCCTTGAATAGAATCCTGTAAAAGTGCTCCATTTGTTGGTGCTTTTAATTCCCGGCATGCAAGTTCTGAAATAAACAATAAAGGTGATAAGTATATTTGTATGACTTTAATGAACAGGGAACCTAATAATTAGAGATGTATAGAGCATTGAACCAGAATACAATGCTGTACCCTGACTCTTTAAAAAATTGTATATTTAGTATTTCTCAAAGCTTGAAAATATGTCAGTGCGTATGATGCCCAATTGTTGTTAAAAGAGACTTTTTATCAAGCTGAAATTATTAATTTGATTTTGATCGAAAAATTATTATTGCTATTATCTGTGCTTAAAGAATGACAAAATTATCAAGCCATGATACGGTAAATGGACAAACTTGAAAGATACAATGAGGCAAGCAAGATAGTGTAACCAATAGCCTACTGTGGAATCATTAATTTTCGTTGGGGATTTAATTTCGTGGATTTCGTGGGTCGGGTTATCCACGAAATCAAATACCCACGAATTAAAATGCAGAGAATGGGAAGTATTTTTCAAAAAACAAAATCCACGAATTTATGTCCCCACGAAATAGCCATTTTAGTAAAAACCACGAAATTTGTGCCCAACGAAAATAAATGAAACTACAATATATCTTACATCTTACATATCTTAAATAACGAATTAAAGTTTCATATCCTTGTTTAATTTGTTGTTAGTGTCGCTAACAGCATCTATTTCCTCCAAGTAAACACAAAAGCATTTTCGTTTATAAACAAACAATACCTTCGCAGAAAGGCATTTGGCCAACACCCCTATCCCACTCGCCAACATGATCGCCATTATCCTCACAGGTGATCAAATCAGTACCATTTAGTGGAAGGTTAATCAAACAGGAAAGTCTGCATTCTACGCCGTATGTATATCTAGTACCAGTAGTGTATGAACAGTCAAATACAAGATATTGATCTTGTAGTGTATCAAGTGGATGTCCACAGGTTACCTCTGAAATATGCAAGTCTTCACCTTCACTCAATTTATATCAATTTATTACCAAGTTATGTTGATGAAATATTGGGTTAAAGAAAATTGGAATCAAAGTTGACTGAACATGTGGTTAAAAATAATTGGTATCACGCATCATATCGTTTAGCCTATCCTCAATAAACTTAGGTTAATACACAAATACAATGCGTTTTCAATCGCTTATGTGGTGTTTCGACTTCCGTGGAAAATTTGGCTGTATCTACATTTGATACACTTGGAACCGCTTGCTACAGTGAAGTCACTGGTATTAGATAAAGACCAAACTCGTATCTAACCTTGTACTTGGAGTTCTATATTACATTCCGGTGAACTGTTGCCATCAAAATCTATCGCCATGTAAGATACATAATCACTCCCGACACCTAGGACATCTCCCATCGATGGACCAGATGTTTGTATGACTTTAGGTGCTGAGTCTGTACTATCTGTTGCAGTGGGAAGCTCCCATGTTACAGATGTAGATGTGGAACTTCTATCCGCATAAAATATCTGTGGAGTTATACATACTAAAGTAGGTGGCCTGTCATCTACAAATTGAATAATTTGGTCAACAAAATGTACAGTGTAATAAATACCCTGATGACTTTTCTAGAGAATGCTTTGGCTGTAGGTTAACTATCACAAGGGATAACATTTAATCTATTGAATACTCTTCATGCACTTGATGCATTATGTAGAAAGTAAAAACGGTTCGACGTCCAGGAATTGTCACGTGCTAGCGATTGTGTAAATTTACAGTTAATGTTATACAATGTTTTTTTTTTATTTACCAATACAAGATGTCTCCGCTAGATTTAACCATGTTCCATCAGATTGACAGATCGTGAAAAGTTGTCCTTGTAATGAAAATCCGTCAACACATTCCATCGAACAAATCGACTGATAAACGTAGGGTGGTTCACAATTCACACTACCATTGGTTGGTGGAACCGGTGTTTCACAGGTGATTTCTGAATGAATTATACTGAATATTCATGTATGTCTTTATAACCTTATCGTTAAGTGATTTTAGTGAGAAAAGTAACAAATAAATACACAACTCATTTAACCTAACAATTATTGAAATCGTTGACTGAACAATATTAATCGTTTTCCTATACTTCTGAAGAAGTGTAATAATTACGAGCAATTCATTTTAAGTAGTTTACTTACTTTCACATGTCGGTGGTGTTGACCAGGTTGGTGGCTCTGTGTTTTGACATCTAACAATACTATCTCCTGTTAAGACATAACCTTCCTGACATTCATACTGACACTGGCTACCAACAGTATAAACATCACAATTATAGTGACCATTGGCCGGCCATTGTGGACGTGCACATGTTTGTTCTGAAATCGGGAACCACCGTATTTGATTTATTTTACACAACATAAAATCCTCATTTATCGTACATTTCAAACTGTCTAAAGATAGTTGGGGATTTTCATTGTTAAGTTTTCAAACAGAACAGAATATCATTATTTTATCTACATATAACAAAATCATTAGCACGTTAACAATTACTTATTAGACGCTTGTACATGTATTTTTTTATTCAAAAAGTTTTATATGGCGCTAATAACTGATACAAAAGACAGAACGGAAGAAATCAAGTGTACAGGGACGCGTGTTCAAAAGTCTGTTGTTCAGTTAGGCGTAAATATATGTCCAAAGATAGCTATATTGTATCTAATAATCTAATGATCAGTCCTAAATATATCTGGTTATCTATTACAACTTCATTGTGAGCTGTATTAAACTGTCAGAGTAATTCAAATGTATTTTCTTCACCATGAATCCTACAACAATAACCTATTGCAAACTATATAGTACTACTGTACCGATCTATTATATTCTTATATTTGAGTTTGTATTTGATTATATATATGTTCTAATATTTTGTGTGTTGTAATGTATACTAGTTGAGCTGTATCTCTGAGTCATATGAGTTAAATGATAAGCTCCGCCCACTGTATAGATGCATGCCTCTTTGACATTTATATATATCAGAATAGATTTAGTAAGCTATCGTGAGTGTTGTTAATTTTATAGTACTCCAATAAAAACCTGTGATTATCAACATACAAATATTACATACTGACCATATTACATGTATTTACTCAAATATCTCTTGTTAATAGGAGGAAATAAAGATGTTAATTGATTGATTGACTGACTGAATATTTGTGAAGCCTTACGTGTGACCACGAAGGAAAAATGACAATATCCATGCAGGTTTGTATCATCAGTCGCCTTGTATGTAATATAATGTGTTTTTCCTCCTACAAGACCCTGGAACTGTCCTCCATTGGTGCCTCTACCGGTTTGTTCCACTCTTAAAAAGTAATGAATTACATTTCTTTATTCTGAAACCGTTATTAATGTGATCTAGTATTTGACTAATTGTTTTGTTTAAACGCCGTTTTCCAAAATAGTTCAAATATATACGGCGGCCGATTCACCTAACCAGTTGTCCTGAACGGTATTCTAACCAGTACTATTTTGTTTATATCGAGTTTTACGCCCCTTTTCAACAGTCAGAGTCATATGAGACGGACAGTTCACCTAACCATCGTTCCTGGGAAGAACCAGTACTAGACTCTCATTCTCCGTAAGCAACTGCCTACTTTCTCACATAAAGAGACATGTTCGGTAAGTGAGAGGTTACAGTAATTTAAGGTTAGCTACCTTAACCACTCGACAACGGAGGTGGGTCTCTAACCAGTACTGACATACACTTTCACAAGGAGCCGGCAAACTTCTGCACGTGTGGAGTAAAAATATATATTCGGCTTATGTTCATGTTCATGAAATTTTATTGGCATAAACATGTATACTAACATAAATTTGGCGATTGAACACACAAATCAAGTACAAAGTAATACATGCAGTAACTGAAATACAGAAAAGTTTACAGATATGATGTTTTGACATCGGATAAAAAGTTGCAAGAGTCTTAATCCAGTTAGATAATTATTAGGTTATCAAAATGTACACAATGTGTAGTGTTCGGTTTTGATTCTTTTATGTTGTGATTTAACGACGAGCTTAATTTAAGTTCAATCATGACTGTCCTTTTCAAAACTGTGAAAACGGACTTTTTCATGCGGTATTACACTAAACCTCAAAGAAACGCCGTATTTTAGAATTTATATTCTTGAATGTTATAGTGGACACACAGGTTATTCTCGTGCTAGTTTTGTATTCGCCGCATTAGCAGACGAATACAGAATTATCGTAAATCAGAGAGAGTTACAGTGGAAATGAAAAACCTAATAGTATTCACTTCCTGTTCAATCGCTACAAAAAGTTGTTCGAAAGGTTGCTAAATTGCTGATTTATAAACATTATATTGGAATTATTTGTACAGTTCGCGGGTCTTTAAATTGAAAAGGTTCCAAAGATGTATATGTTTTGCCGTCTTCCAAAGGTAGCCGATACATAGTAAGTATAATACACTGTGTACATATATCCATACGGTTAACATTTTGCACAACGCATGTCAATGTGTAAAGTGAAATTGGGAAAGCTAAACCGAAAACATACGAGTATCTTTCGCGAATGTGTCTAAGCTCACTTTTGACCTATATTTCTTGGCATGGCGTATTAATTATTCAGAAGAAATTCTTTATTCTATTGGATGATTCAGAGGAAACTCTTCCTTCCATTGGATGAAATCTACAAGCGCGGTAAAATTAAGACCACGCCAACTTATAGTGAGTCTGCACTGTTTAATGTGTACTTCTTGTGGTTGTAAAATTTGTAAAGTAGAAATGTACGAAAATGTATTTTTCTGCGGTCGAAATAGTTTTAAACCGTGCTTGACAAACATTTTACATTTATTTGAATTAATATACAGTAGATATGACTAAATGTGTAATTCATTTAGCTGACATTTTAATGTGTGACCTAATTGGGCTGCTAGGTGATAAGAGGTGTTAACACATTCCTATAACGGTAATTTAGGAATTAAATAAAATTCATGCATCATAACATCAAAGACACTTCGCGACTGTCTTTTTAAATACATTTCTTGTTTTAAATACGATCCCCAACCAATATATTAGTAAACACACTATTAAACACACGAAAAAGATGTGTAGTTACGTTTAATATATCACTTGCTGTGGTATTTTAATTGTAAACTGTTACATTTTCTACATCTGCTTACCTCGGTGTTCCGCCATTTTTGTCCTTAGCTTTTGGAACCACCCAATTGACTCTTACACTATTTTCACCAGGTGCGACATTATAATTGTCCTTGACCCCTGTAGGTTTACAGTCAACTTCGAATTCTGGAGGATAGTAATAGACAGGGTCCGGCACATCGGGATCACCACCACCTTCAAATAATAATTAATTTAATATACAATGTATATACCTAGAGGCATCTGTACAAAATAAACCAATAATTTCTGACAAAATAAAATGTCCATTGACTTTTCTTTCTACGTTTTTGTATATTGACAATAATATCCATTTTAAGACATACTGTGACTTTAGAAGTGTTCATAAAGCAGAAATAACCCGGTCTCGTCGGATTAAAATCATTTCTCTGCTATTTATATCATTTACCATACATTACCACTATATATATATATATATATATAAGGAAAAATAACTAACATTCAGGGCATTAATAATAATGATTTTATTATTAATGCCCTGATGAGTCAGTGACGAAACCGGTCGGCAATTGAATTATATAATAATACCTATATATGGAATGTTAGTTATTTTTCATTATTAATTTGCTTGACTCGGATATATTTTTTTGACATTTTATATATATATATATATATATATATATATTACATGTGTGTAATTTTACAACAAAGAAATATGTACTAACAAAGAAAAACACAAGCAACAAAAGCACCAACAGCAACAGCAGCAAATATACCCAAATCTCGTTTATGCCTCACAGGTGGGTTTCCTATAAATGAAAGAAATTAATTGAAAATACAACACAATAATATTATAAATAGACCGACAATTATGTTAACAAAACTTGTTAAGAAAATCTTCATTTTTCAAAGATTATGACATCACTAAGATCGCAGTAAAATAATAAACGTTTAAGAACACTTGTACTATGTGTTTAAATACAATTAGTCAATGATAGATTACTGTTAGATGTGAAGTATGTAGGTGGTTCAAATAACATTTCCGTCACGAAGACGTCACAAATAATTATTTGTTTCAGGAAAGTTTTTGTCTGTTAATCATTCATGACAAAATTTAGATCTAAAATAATGAAATTATCATATTTGGGGCCAACCATATCAAAAATATACATGTGAATATGTAAGCATCAGTTAATGATGGCTGCTCATTAGCAACAAGTGTACGATGTCTAGAATTATTTAGCTTTAACCCGCCTCTGTTGTCGAGAGGTTAAGGTTATATACAATTAAATTACAATTTATTGTTTCGACCATATTAGGGACATGTTTCGTTGACATACCTACAGAAAAGCCCGTACCAGACCAATGTCCATGTTCACAGACTAGCAAGTCAACCGTTGGTAATTTTTGTACGTCTGTTACTTCATTTCCTTTGAGAAGATGCCCGAACGTACAATTTCCACCGTGTTTTACTGTCTTGTTGTCGCTGTTAAGCCCACTACAGTTAGCGGGTCCGAGTACTTTGATGTCATCTAGTATACAGACTTTATATCGTATCGCACTTGCTTCTACCTTCTACAATGAATTAAAAAGTATTTTGCAAATATACAAACGCAGCCGTGGTCGAGCAGTTAGGGTGTCAGCCTTCGTAGCGGAGATCGAAGGTTCGAACCCCCATTAGTGTGCAGCTTTATTTGTCATCCAATGAAATCGCCGTATTTCTGCCTTTTTCGTAGTTCTTAATTTCATAGAACGTCAAAAATCATTACTATATCCATAGTACGTTACTACGCCTCATAGTATCGAATCTTAATTTCGTAGAACGCCAAAAATCTTTACTACGCTCATAGTATCGACGGTTCTATAAATGTATTCAAAATGGGAGGAGACATTTTATTGCGCATGCGTATTCACCGCTTACGACACGGCCATCTAATTAATATTTATACAAGGAATTGAGCATGCGTTCTTCTCGTGTTAAAATCAGTATAATCAAGTAGACACTAGTGAAATAGACCACGTCACTACATACGTACAAACTATGAATAACTGGCCAGAATAGCTGTCTTTTTTTAAAGAGGCGCAGTAATAAAGAAATAACCCCAAACTATGGAAGTATCCAGAATGAATAAATTGGTTCCCATTCCATGTTGCAGTGCATCAAAAGGCTTTATAGAGACAGAAGAGCTAAAAGGGGAGACAAATCGTGTTTACCAGTTTACTCATCCCTAATGTCTTCTCTCCATCCGTAATCAAAGTAGCTAGAATATTGTCAACAGAAATCCAGTGGTAGATGTTATTTTCGATAATTAAAATATCCTATCGTCAGAAAATATATAAACCGCCAATTCGAAACTGAAATTTCTCAGAAATTATGCGGCAGAATTTTATGAAATTTTGCTTACAATAATTTTATTCAAATACCCGTAACTTTACATTATTTGGTTGCATATTGTCTTGTACATTTATCCAGTCGAAACGTGTTCTTCACTATTGATTATATTGCTCGTGAATCCCGTGCATTCAATGAAAATTAGGTCAGCAAATTTCAATCGGTTCGGTTTTCTATACGCTATCATAAAAAACATAAAACATGGATAACATGTCTGTAGTTAATGTGTGTCTTCACATCGCGGTGCTCACAGACTAAATGACCTGACGAAGTTGTAATCAATATTTTCCCGCGCGCTTAGAATGACCTTTAATATTGCATAGTAAAAAGGTCAAATAAACCCGCCCACTAAGTATATTAGTATTCATCCTGAACTGTTCTATGAAAATTAGAAATGTCTCCGGTCGCTACGCTCCCGTCGACATTTCTAATTTCCATAGAACAGTCAGGATGAACACTAATATATACTTAGAGACAGGGTTAGAATTGATGCAGTCAGTTGGTGAGTCACAAGCTAGTTATATAATGGTTACCGAATTTTGCAGGAACTGTGCGAACAAAAGATAGGTGTCTCATAAGTCAATTTGGCTGGCCCTTTCAATTGGGGTGACACTATAATACACAAAACCTTTACCTTTTATATATTCTATGCACATATTAACTTTACCAGATAATAATTTATCATAATGGACGAAAACTGTGTATAAAATGTTACCGAAAATTCTTTGTCTTTCTGGTGAGTTGACCGAAAAGGGGTAGCTAGGTAGGTCGCATAATTCTTCTATTTTTTTTTATTTAAATGTTCTAAGCATTTTCTTCTTACTGTTAGGCACAATTCATTTCAAAATGTTTCGTAATACCACGATCAGATGCATTAAAAAAAAATACGTTAGAAATTTTAGAATGGGCGCCAAAAAATTAAGGTCGGTCAACTATCCGGGGACACAAATAATTACTCCGTCTTTACCACAATATTAAACGATTTTTAAAAGAAATATATAGATATCTGTTATCAAAATATCAAAAATATTTAAAGCGGTGCACAATTTCATTTATTGGGGGGATGGGGGTCCATCGACACAATTTTAAATAACCTTCCCCTGTTCCTTCAATAACTTCTGCCCTAAAAAATGTATTGTAATATATGTACAGGTTTGATAACTGGCGAAATATCAACCCAATCACTTATTGTGAAATCTTTATTTGTGTCATGAGAAAACTGTATGACCAAAAAAAAGCAATATTACATATATATTAGCATCCTTAAAGTAAACATATACAACTTCGCGCCAAAATGTTATACAAATGTTTAAAAATTATAAACACCAATAAAACATTGTTTTTACTTTTAATATTCACTTTTCGAACACTTCAGTGCTAAGGCCGTCTCATTAGATAGATATGCTAATAGTTGAAATGACCATCAAAATACAGATGTATACAGTGCTAATGATATATTATGCGTCTGGATAGATATCAAAATATTTCCTCAAAATTTCAAAGGTTTGACAATAAACCATCTTAATAAGTGAACCGATATTAAGTCACAAAGCTGGTCCTTACATCGGAATTTTGCTGTAATAAAACGCAAAAGGGATGATCGACAGTCTAGTGGTAACGCGCTTGATTTCCAAACAAAAGGTCGTAGGTTAGAATCTCAGTGACATTTTTTTCAGTGTCCTCGTCGCAACTACCAAGCCAAGTGCCGACTGTGTTAAGAAAATATAATACCCCCATCACACTAGGGCCACGTTTGCACTACGTCCACCACGTCCTGACAGGATGTGGCAAGAACCTGATTAACGTGATGAGGACGCAGTAGGCAATGGTTTAAGCGTGGTATGGTCTTCGTGGACGTGAAGGACGTGGTGGGACTTTTGACGTGTCGAAAAATAACGTGGCGGGGACGTGGTCAAATTAGAACGCATTGCTTACGTAGTAAGAACGTAACAGGGACGTGACTAAAACCTAGTTGGAACTTCATTGACGCAGAAGAAGCGTGGTGCGGACTTGAAAAGACAGCAAGCGATTTTCACCGCGTTGTCACTGGGTTGTTACTACGCTTTTGTTACGTTAGTGAAGTTCTCACTACGTCTCAACCAGGTGTATGCTAAGACCATAGTACGTCCACATCACATTACAGAAGACTGCACTAGGTTGTAATTTTGCTCCGTCACGTCTTTAGTACGTTTGCAACAGGTGACCAGTACCTTCCTGTCAGGTTTTGAGCAATTGAAAAATATACTGGATTCATACCCCATTCTTTCATTTCAAGTCAAATATATGTTAACAAATGAATGCAATTTGTCATTGTACCAGGACAACAAGCCATTTTTGATGCTCAAATTGCCATCTTCTAAATACGAAATAGAAGAAAAAGGAACATGAAGCAACCTAGATTATATTGTGTTAGTGCATGGCTATCAGCAGAGAGAAGACTTCTGTTCGGCCATCATGACCAGTTAAAATAAATGGACACATGGTACAGTATACATACGGAGCTAGTGAATGCAATGAGGACATTATTGGGACCTAGGGAGAGCGCAGTCCAGTCTGCATGGACGTAGTGAGCACGTAATTGGGACGTAGTATAAACGCAATAGACCTGTTGACAACGGGAAGCTGCACGTGTAATGACCTTACTGGGAACGTGATAGACGCAGTGAGAACCTGGCAAAAACGTTGTAAGGACGTAGTGAGAACCTGGGTGCATCATTTTTTCGAGTTTGACCCCGTCCCAGCCACGTCCATCAAAATTTTCAGTACGTGATGGGAATTTTGCGAGCGTGGTGTGGACGTGCTCTGGTGTGGTGGGGGCATACACTAGTGAACGGATGAGGCGCGTATCCGTGCATTACATCGGGTACACAAAGGAATCAGGAAAAACTATTACAATAGAGTATGGAGGTGAATGCTCGATGTTTCTTTATTTTATCTCCCCTTTCTCTGTGGCTGCTCTGAAATGACCATATATGTTGAATGGGCCGTTAAACAAAAGATAAATAAAACTTGGCGTATAAAAGAATAAATGTCTGCCTCTTTAAAGATATAAACTACTTACTTTGTAAGGCACTGACAAAGATCCTACCTCACTGAGTACACCACCGACCAATATTAACACAACCAACTCCTTCATCCTTAACCTAACACTGCTTTAATGTGACACAAGTTATCGAGTTTGTTATTTATTAAAGCATGCGGTAGTTTATTATGGTTTCACGCTGCTTGAAAAAGTTTCAAACATAATTATACAGACTTATGTCTTTACTGTTTTGATTTTTTCATCTATTTATATATCGAACGATTTTAGTACTTTGTTCATGTCTGCGAACATACGCTTATCTTTATTGGGTTATTTAATTCAGTGGGCGGAGTTTCAATACAGGAAGTTTATGCGTTTATGCGTAAGCAGTACCTAACTATAAGTCTTTGAAAATATAAATATTTGCGCGCTTTGAATGAATAAATGCTTACTAACTGCACTCAATAAAGCTACATACCGAGAAACTATGATTATTTAATACTCGTGAAAACCTGCGACCTAATTTAAAACAATACAAAATCACATTGTATTGTCTCAGTTAGCCATTCCTGATAACGTAGATACAATTGTATATAGTTTAATATAAAAAATAACTGTGACGTCAATAAAAAACCTTGGTATGATAATGATTGTAAAGTGGCTCAACATGAATTTTATAAAAAATTAAATGAATATAGGATGCATCAATCAGATTTAAATAGAACCAATATGACTAAGGCAAGAAGTAGATACAAAACTTTGATAAGGAATAGTAAATTCAAATATGAACGATCTCAAACGAAACAATTAGAAAATATGAGATATAAGAATGCCAAAGAATATTGGAAATTGTTGAAAAATACATGTATTAAACAAACAGATAATAACCAGTTAAATGCTAATATTTTTACAGAGTATTTCAAAGCAATCAATGACCCGCAATCGAATTTTTTCCAACCTGATGATGATGTATTGTATTTTAATGACAGATATTTAAATGGTGAATTACATTGCATGTTTGAAGAATTAGATGAACATATAGTAAAAAATGAGGTATTAAAAGCGTGTAAAGACCTTAAATCTGGAAAATCATCTGGTCCAGATATGGTTTTAAATGAATTTTTTATATATGGCTGCAAAAGCGAAATATTTTTGAACTGTTTGACTCTTATTTTTGATAAGTTATTTAATATTGGATATTTTCCGGATGAATGGGCCGAGGGTTTTATAGTACCATTACATAAAAAGGGTGACAAAAATAATCCAGGTAATTATAGAGGGATAACGCTTTTAAGTACATTGGGTAAATTATTCACAAAAATACTAAATAATCGACTTACACTTTGGGCTGAACATTATAATGTATACATAGAAGCACAAGCTGGTTTTAGAAAGAATATGAGTACTGTAGACAACATTTTTATACTTCATGGAATAATCAACAAATTAATAAATGAAAACAAGAAATTATATGTTGCATTCATTGATTTTACAAAAGCCTTTGATTATATTGTTAGAGATGTTATGTGGTATAAACTGATTAAACTTGGTGTCCGTGGTAAAATGTTAGATATTGTTCGATCGTTGTATAATAATGTTAAAACAACATGCAGAGTTAAATATGATAATGTATTAGGGGAGGAATTTACTTGTTTATTAGGAGTTCGCCAGGGGGAAAGTCTCTCACCTTTTATTTTTTCTATGTACTTGAATGATATAGAAGAACATTTTATGTTAAATGGCTTTGACGGTGTCGATGTCGGTACGCTGAAGATGTTTTTATTATTATATGCCGATGATATTGTTATTATGTCTGAAAGGGAATCTGGTTTGCAATTAGGATTAAATCTGTTACAGGAATATTGTCAAAAATGGAAATTAAGTGTAAATGTCGAAAAAAATAAAATTATGATTATGAAAAAGGGTGGGAAAAATAAAAGAAATATAACATTTATTTTCAATAATAGAGAGTTAGAGATAGTAAATAAATTTAAGTATTTAGGAATCATTTTCACAACAGGGGGTTCTTTTAATGCTACGTATAAAGCACTGGCTGGTCAAGCGCTTAAATCATTATTTAAATTAAAATCATACTTAGTAAAATTTCCAAATATGTTAGTTAGTCATAAGTTAGATTTGTTTGATAAACTTATTGTTCCTGTACTTTGCTATGGTAGTGAAATTTGGGGGTTTAACGATGTTAATAAATTAGAAACGATACACTTACAATTCTGCAAACAAATATTAGGTGTGAGAACACAAACACAGAATAGTTTTATCTATGGGGAACTTGGTAGATACCCTTTAAAAATAAGATGCCTAAGTAATGTTATAAAATATTGGTTGAAAATTGTCCGAAGTCCGAAAGAACGATATATTCGTATTATTTATGTTATGATGTTAAACGCTCTAGAGCAAAACATAAACAATAAGTGCTGGGCAAGAAGTGTTAAAACTATTTTGGAATCGTGTGGTTTGCTTATGTTTGGTTAAATCAAGGAGTTGGAGATGAAAAAGCTTTTTTATATTCTTTTAAGACACGACTACAAGATAATTATTTACAAATATGGAATAGTGATATAGAAGATTCTTCAAGAGCTAGAACTTATAAATTATTTAATACTTTTAGATTACAACCTTATTTAGATGTTATAAATGTCGAAAAATTTCGTATTGCCTTATGTAGATTAAGAACATCAGCTCATAGGTTAGAGATAGAAGCCGGAAGGTGGCACAAGCCTGTACAAACACCATATAATGAAAGAAAATGTAGGTTATGTACTGTTCTTGAAGATGAGTTTCATTTCTTATTTGAGTGTCCCTTATATAATGAAATTCGAAAAATGCATATAAAAAAATATTATTGGAAGCGTGCAAACATCATTAAGTTTATAGAACTGATAAATTCTGAAAATAAAACTGTACTTAGAAATCTTGCCATGTATACTTATAAAGCTTTTAAATTGAGAAACGAAACATTTTATGTAAATTAATATACTCTTATGCAACTTCTTCTCAACGTCTTACGTGAAATTGTAATATTACAAATAGTCTATACTCACTGATCTACTATACATTTATATTTGATAACTAAATGCAAAGACACATGTATTTAAAAATTTTGGAAGTATTTTTCATGTATTATTTATCAAGTATTGTTGTTGTCAATGAACGTATGTTTATCATCATTATATTAGCAAAAATGTTTGATGTATATCAACATTACCAATGTCATTGATTTATATGTTTAAATTTGTTTAAATGTTAATTTAGCAGATTACTATTGCCATTGACTTATATGTTTAAATTTGTGTAAATGTTATTTTGTGTACTATGTACTCATGGACTATAAAGTCCTATGTATTGAAATAAAACCATATATATATAAAAAATAATGAAGAAATAACACAGTTCGAAAATGTATATGTGTTTTGTTGTGAAATCCACTTATCTATATAGTTTAATAAAAGGTTTTACTTAGAAGTTAATTATGTTAAGAGATATGTATCGTTGTTTTTTAACAAGTAATACACATCTGTGCCACGCGTGATTAAAACATTTTGTTTTACGTGTTCCTTTTTGGTACATCAAGAATAAATATCGTTTCCAGTAAGATAATTATAATCATCGATTTATAACTTACTTTTAAGTGATAAATTTTATTATTAAATTATTTATTTTAAATAATGCCTTTAGCAAAATCTCGTCAAATTGTTGTCAGATCCTTTTTTCTTATTTTTTTTGCAATATCATTGAAGAAATACTGTGTTACATTTCTATATGTAATTCGTGATTAAAAAAGAAAATATCGGGATGTTTTTGTTGCAAGTGAAAGTCAGTTCCACTGAAAAGACATCTTTCTAGGTAAAATAAGACCTACTTTAATTTTAACACCCAAAAAGCTAATGGGGCTTTAAGCAAAATAGGTATGTACATAAAAACTACAGGGGCAATAAACACACGCAAGTATATTATGTACAAGAAAACCATTGATGCTAAGCATCTCAAAGGGCCCAAAAATTATTTAGTCAACATTCATTATCATTAATAGTGGATTATCAATGTAAAATCCAATGATCTAGAAAACAGCATGTTGACAGCAGCTATACCACACAGTAGAGGATCTTCTTTACTTCACCAGCCATAATGAACGTACCCCTATAAAACTTGTTGTAATTTTATACATTCAAACTTAAGTTAATACTAAATTTAGACCCATCACGATAAGCACTGATAAGTTTGATCCGAATTTCGTGAAATTATGAAATGAGGCTGTGTCGTCTATAACTATAACAAATACTACAGTCAGTAAGTTATATAGATACTAGATTTATATAGCGCCCTTTTCATACTGTTCGTACATTCAAAGGCGCTTAACAACAACGAGGGAGCAGGTGCATCCTCTACCTGTGCAGATACAGCATGATCTGACCAGACGGACAGACTGAGAGAAAGTTGCGTAAACGTCCGCAAAATGGTATAGACTCTATCACTGCATAGTGCTCAGAATCTCAATCACTCAGACGCTCGTTATAAAACAGCGATCAGCTATCAAAGATCTAAATTTTTAGGACGGTCAAACGAAAAAACGACTAGTAGACTGCATGGATATTAAAATGGTTCCCGTTCCATGTCGCAGTGCATCTGGTACACACAGAGGCAGCGGGAACCAGTTTATACATGGATTCTCCCATTGCCCCAGTGACAACTGAGCAACTGCATTCCATATGGACTCCGCGCTCCAGCGCGGCTAATAATAAAACTTTATTCTGGCCTGTCTGACTAACGTATGACTAACTGTTTGTGATTTATAATCATAACTCAACCATTGTCTTAATCATTTTCATACGCCTTTCGAATATATGATACTTGTAAATTGTGTGAGGATAGACCCTGCTTCACCATGGCGACGGCGCCTAGTAAATAATATTTCTTTCGTCCATTTGAGTTTAACGTCTCACCAATGAGACAGGATCATTTGACAACTTAGGAAGAAGACGCTTGGGTAGAACCACTGGCCTTTCGTAAGCTACCTGAACAGATTCCCCGTATGTGTAATGTGGTCCCGGCTGGGATTTTAACTCATAGCTGTGAGAGGCTAATCATTGCAAGTCAGGGACCCGAACCACTCGACCACGGGGTCCCACCTTTCTCCCAACTAGATGTGAAATTGTACACGTACTTGTTTACCATAAAATACACTACGACATTCAAATTATAATTTGTATTTTGGATTTTTTTTATTGTACGCATAAATGGGAAAAAACCATGTGCACATATTCCTTATGTCATTGATAAGATATGTGTTGGCTAAAGATATTAATATACTTGATTGGTGATTTTACAAAGTTGGTTACGTGGTTTTACATGGGGCTTTTCTGTATGATTTGTTTCTTGGCTGCCAAGTTGAAATAAATACATAATTGTTTATTATCGGATTCTTTTGAAGTAGTCAAAATAGTCCGCTTTGATACAATTTAATAGACCGAAGTACAACGCGTTTTTCGAAGTATCGAATAAAAGAAGTTTTATCAAATAATTGTTATCATTTTTTTGTGCAGTTTTGTGTACCATAGGCAAGTATTTGCCGATCTGTAGATAAAGTTCTTTTTTAAATATTGTTAAACATTTTTTAATACTTGGAAGACGAAAAATACTTGTAATTTAAGTACATCGTATTGAATATGTATAACAAAATAACGCAACTTAAACATCAATATAAATGATCATATTTAATAGCAAAGAATTAATACTAGTATATGATCATTATCTAAGAATTTAGTCCAAATAGATATCTCGGATGCCGAGGTTTAAGAATTTCTTAACAGGTTTTATGTATTTAATTATTCCAGCTATTTCTTATTCTTCATTTAATGGTATATTCTTTAAACAGTGATAGATAATGATTTCCTTTTTGTATATAATGTATATAAAAACATGTGCAGTGAAAAGTTTGAGATTCACGGTACCAGCTATACATGTACTCGTATATACAAGTTTCAGAGAAAAAAACATGCCGAATTCTTTACTCACTTTTATTCCATATTTCATATCTACTGTATTTTCATTTATTTTCGTTGGGCTCAATTTTCGTGGTTTTTACAAAAATGGTTATTTCGTGGGGTCATAAATTCCTGGATTTTGCTTTTTGAAAAGAAATCAGACCTTATCTCTGCAGTTACATTCGTGGGGATTTGATTTCGTGGATGACCCGACCAGTGAAATCCACGAAATTAAATCCCCAACGAAAATTAATGATTCCACAGTATTTTAATTAATATACAATATATATAATTAAATGCGAAGTTTATTTTGCTGACCTAATATCAACATTTTAATGCGTGATCTAATTGGACTGCTAGCTGATAAGTGGTGTTCATACGGTACTATAACGGGAATTTAGGAATTTGATAAAATCCTACTTTTTGTTTCAACAGTGTTGATAACATCAAAGAAACTTCGCGACTGTCTTTTTAAAAGACATTTCTTGTAATTCCTTCAAACACCTCATACCTCTAAATAGGTTTAATAAATTATTTTTTTAAATGTTTTTTATCACTTTGTCATCAGACGTGTTCGTGACCAGGTAGTTTTCTTTTACCGTACCGAAACTGGAACATTTGAAAACCAAAGCCATCTCATCGACTTGGCATAAGTTATAGTTATCAAAATGAATGTGTTTATTGGAATTCTACCCCACACATAATTATGTATTGTTCTTTATAATACAAGTATGCCAACCTTTTGTATAGGTAGTCAGGTGTCATACTTTGATGACATTATTAGCTGTATACTATTTACGTCTATTCAATGCAACAAGGAAGTGCAACACCATACTTAGTTATATCCGATTGAATCATTTCAATCCATAAAAACCTACACCGTAATAATTCTAAAGCTCAAATGTTTTTCAATTGAGTTTTTTTTTTTGTAAGTACTGTATACGCTTTATTTTTCAAACAATGATCAAAGTGACAAGATATATTAGCTTTGACAGAAGTATTTAGTTTGGAAGTTAAAATAATTTTTATACTGTGCAACTAGCGGGTACTTCGTGTTTTGCGTCAAATAAGTCACTCAGTACAGCGGTATACAGCAAAGTGCAACCTCTCCAAATCAACATCTTTTCGGAGCAGGAAAATCTATTCTGTTGTTTTTGAGAGGTTCAGTTGCTCAAGAGAGGTTAAATCAATAGTTAAATCATGAAATTGAAAAAAAGCAAGCTGTTGTTGAAGGGAGGTTGTTGCTCAAGAGAGGTAAAACCAATAGTTAAATCATGAAATTGAAAAAAAGTCAAGCTGTTGTTGAAGGGAGGTTGTTGCTCAAGAGAGGTAAAACCAATAGTTAAATCATGAAATTGAAAAAAAGTCAAGCTGTTGTTGAAGGGAGGTTGTTGCTCAAGAGAGCCGCTTTGGAGAGGTTGTACTATATTTCCGTGGTAGCTATAAGAGGTTGTACTGTATTTTTATCCCGCACCAGATCAACAAGTGTGTATAGGGGTATAACAAATACATAATCAACAGTAAAAAATGTCTCGGACATACATGTGTTTGAACCCATAGTTTATTAATATCAGAGTTCTACAGTCTAGGGGACTTATCTACCTATCTTTCCTCATCTATATAGAACCTTGAGAAAGAATAATGGCGGGAATGTATTGAAGTCCCTTACACTGTGAGTCGACGAAAATTAGAGTAACAAAAAATAAAACAACATACACAAATAATTTAGCTTTCTTTATTGTTATCTTATCAACCATAGACATTTGTACACCTATTATTGTCGAGCTCGATTGCGGTCAGCTCGACATATTAGTCGCCCAATGACAATTGGGTGTCTGCATGTTAGTTACTGAGTTCGTCTGTTCGGATTCTCCTTGTCCGGGATGTGTCTCCATAATACAGGCATACAAGTTTGTTAATCACCAAGGGATGCTGTGTCGCGCACAAGACACAGGTCCGTAGCTCGAAGATCAAGGTCACACTTAGAGGTCAAAGGTCAAAATAGAGTACCTTGTTCTGGCTTTTGAAAATGATTTGGCATAATTATTCAATACCAAGAGACTGTGTGTCGCCCTTAAGACACAGGTCCGTAGCTCCAAGGTCAAGATCACACTTAGAGGTAAAAGGTATTTCCCCTGACCAGGCTGTTTCTTCTGTATGCATTGAATAATTCTTATTTACTTGGCACAAATTTTTTCAACAATGAGTGGACGTGTCATGCGCAAAACCCTGGTCTGTAGGTCAAAGATCGTTCTTACAGGTCGAAATTATTTTCCCTCTTTCGGTATGAATTGAAGGATTTTGAAATAACTGGACATGTATGTTTACTTAAATTTATGCGACGATGTGTCCTGGGCAACACCCAGGTCGTAAGGACTAGGGTCAAGGTTACACTTTCGGGTCAAATGTATTTGTTTGCGGACAAGGATTTTGAAATAACTTGGTATAAAAGTTTACGTCAATGAGATGATGACATTGTGTCATGAACATCACACAGACTCATATAGTTCCAAGGTCAAGGTCATAAGCATTCTGAATAGCGGGCTCATCATGTTGCCCTTGTGAATTTAGTTTGATGAGTTCGATGATATATCGTGTGTGTTCACCTGATCGATATAGAATATCGATTTTCAATGGATATTACCTACATAATTCTTTGTTTTATTATTCGAAATGATAAAAAGACTATTCAAGCCATTAGGTTTTATTTCAGAAATAAGAAAACAAAAAAAGCAGATGTTTACATAAGAACATAAATATGAAAATCACAATAAAATATATCGCCATATTGCTAAACATCATTAGCAGACATTGCCAAATCCAAAAATGTATTTATATAACCACATCATTGACATCAATCGAATCTACTCGGACATTTCCATAGCAGACATACATACCGCGTACATAAGTGTAAGGTTACAAATTTTCGTTATGCGGTTTCCGGGCACTAATTTTTCAACACGACTCGTTTTCATAAATCATTATCAGAATTGCAGTCTTTCAAACGTGTTTATCGTTCGCGATTGATAAAATGGGCATTAAGTTTACATTTAAAGAGAAACAGGTTGTTTCCATAGATGGATTCCCAGGGTCGGCCATGATAGAAGTAGTCCGTGAACAACAACAACAAAATGGCGACCTGTCTATTATGTCCGCAATGTGTACACTACGGTAGCGCTAAGCACTGACCTGTGTTATTCTGCTCGGGGCATTATGGGTATTTTTAAAGGAACTACTTTCAAACTGGAAATTATAAACAATAACATAGCGTGACGTTATCGTATGGTACACATTGGAGCCAAGCGTACTTCAACATTGCGTTTCATTGAATAATGAGTGTTATTGACGAAAGAATAAGAATAGAAATGGTATTACGTATTCATTTTACATAACTAAACAAATTGTGTTAATAACATACAACCGATATGGTTGTTTTGACATTTTTAATCCTTCCGCGGAACTATACTTTTAGCGTATGTATAACTATCTCAATGTGGATAGTAATCAGTTTTATGTATAGAGGTTAGACAAACGTAGTGACGTCACGCTATGTATAGAACGATTATGTCCGAGGCACTTTTCTTTAGACAGACACCGAGGAGTTCCAGTGCACATGTTTCAGTGAAATATAATACACAACCGGAAGTTAATGTGTTACTACATACTGGTATTTATACCAAACTGAACATCTACATTGTCCGTGTTACATTCGTCCGGGAAATCCGTGCAGACTGTTGTAAACCCATTAGAGAGAAGTTGGTCTATATAAAGATTCTGTAACATTTCTATATCGTAATCTTCTCCTGCTTCATCGTAGGAATAATTCGTGTTGTCAGGCTGGATGACTTCATCTCCGCTCGTAGACTGTACTCCAACTGTAAATCATAGAAAAACGCATGATAAAATCAAAGTGCTGGAAGTACTCATAGAAACTGAACATACACAGACTTACACTACACAATGTGGAGCAGGAACCATGGCGGATATAGAAAAACATAGAACATATCCGCGAGCTGGTGACGGCTTTGGAAATCTGAATTATCGCTCTGTTTTCAAAGAGATCCATCTATAAGAGCAATATGGTACAATAGTACCCGTTTATTTCTGACGTCCTTACACGTGAAATGAACCCCAATCTTCATTCAGCGAACAACTCATTATAAAGATCAAATCAGCATAGAGTCAATCTCCTAACAAGGACATTTTTTTATTGTTTTGCTATATATTTAATCTATGTTTCAACTCGTTCAATGGAAACTTTTCAATTAAAAAATGTACCTAAAAATCGTTGTTGTTTTTTCTTATGGGTTATCTTGAGTACAAGTGTAGTCAGTATTTTACTGTATAACATAAAGTTAATGCATGTACAAGTATCTTTACAAATTGGTATTGCATTTATAAATAAAAATAACAATGTATTTGTACAGTAAAGATTAAGACCAAACGAAAGCAAAGACATATTTGAAAATGTAACACACATAATATAACAAAATATTTCGTGATAAATAAAACAATAAATAACCGTTCGTGAGCATGTAATTGCAATCATAAGCTACGTTGAACATTTCCCTGTTACTTCAAAATAGAAAACAGTTATAGTAATTTGTTAGTTTATGTTTAAACTTAGATATTTTACATCGTTTGTAGCGCAAGGTCTTACAATTTATATTAACTACTCTCGGTGACTGTTTCCTGGATTCTGACCAGTACTCGCTCCGAAGGGATTGTCAAAGTCAACCACTGACGGGAATCGAACGTCCGACGCTCTAGCCCTACACCACTGTTAAGTTATCAAGGCTTAAAGTCAATATTTTAACTTCTAAAGATAGTTTAAGCCTGTCTTACTTAAACAATCAGGTAATGGACTTGCAGCAGTCCAGGTCCCTGACGCACCGCAGACATACATTGTTTCGAATCCTTGACTAGGTAACAATGTATAATTCGCCTGACACGTTACAATACAAAAACGACCATAATCTGTCTTCCAGCCATTACAGACCTTGGCACCATTCACTGGTACATTTAATTCTTCACAGGGTGTGGCTGAAATCAACAATTCCTGTATTAAAGACTTGTCTGAAAGAAGTATTATTTCAATTGTGAGTCCAACAACTGGTCAGTATCAACAGACTATCCATTTAGCATATATATATATATTATAAACATTAATCAATATCATTTCTTTTCTTATACCGAATGAAAATACAGTCAAACCTTTGTACAAAGACCACCTTTGGAAAGACAAAATGTGACCTTTATTGACAGGTGACTTTTTATTCTGGGGTCATATTGTTCTAAATAATCAATGACGCATTTTAAAAGAATGGCCTTTATTCACAAGGTGACTTTTATTCTGATGTGGCCGCTTACACAGGTTTGACGGTAGAAGACATTGTCTGTATATGTCTACATGTATAATAGTAAGATCTATGTACTTACGTCTAACTTTGATCTGGAAGCTGCACTCAGTACTCAGGCCGTTTAATGTTTTTGTTGCTACATACTGTATAGTATGGTCACCCCATGGAAACGTGAATACGGGTGAAGGGTAGTTAGAGACAATGTCAAGGTCAGTCCCCATCGGGTCGTAGAAACTCGGAGGTACCCAACTAAATGTTTTCGTGATATCAGTTGCATTCACCTCAATGTCGCCACTGCAGTCGGTCATAACTGGAGGCTGAACATCTATAAATAGATACGATATGAAACATAACTAATAGTCAGGAGTACTTGCCCCTTATCTGTTACACACAATTGTGTGAACCTCAACGCCGGGAACCAGGCTACATGACTAATAACTGCTACAAACTTTTGTGTGAACTTCATCACTGCTTCACACTATTGTGTGAACGTCAAGACTGGGAACCAGAATTGTGATCATGAATACCAGTTGATAATTTAAACCTATTCGTTGCTTTTTGGAAACTTAACGACAGTCCAGATTTCCATATCCGTCACACGCTCGGTGCGCACAGCCACTACTAATCCTCCATGCAACTGTTAAACTAGTTGCCGTTCCTTATTGCAGTACACGTATTTTCAGTACTTTGATATCAGTGTTCAAACGTTATGAATGTGTTAATAAAATGAAATCTAGGGTAAAATAATACCATTATCGCAGAGTTGTCCGTCCCAGCCCTCGGCACAATCGCACCGGAAGTCACCTAAAAGGTTAACACATGTAGCACCATTCATGCAGGGGGAACTATCACAGTGATATGCGACTGAAAATAAACCGGAGATATGGAAACATTTAATTACATACATGTGTATATCAAATTGTCAGAGCAGTTTATGGCCATTATGATGACTTATTTAATAAAATACATAATTTATATCAGTTTAAATTATGTTCTTTTTATTCAGCATGAACGGTCCGCATGGTATCCGTCACCTCTTATTTCAGGAATTAACCGGACAAAATTTGTAAAAAGCCTCGATTATCCGAAATCGTCGGGACCGAAATATTATTTCGGATAGTCCTCGGTTTCGGATAACACGATTCGGATGATCGAGATTATGTTACATTGAATTACAATGTATATAGGGGTAAATCGGGTCCGAAAATTCATTTCGGATATCACTAGGTTTTCGGATAATCCGAGTTCAGATATTTGTGATTTTACTGCATTTGTTATATTTGGTCCAAATTCATGATTTTACGGATAATCGTGATTTTACTTACATAGACATTGTGGAGGATCTCCGCTCCAACTGAAATCATCCTGACATGTTCTTACTGAGTCACCGCCTGTCATGTTGTAATCAGGATCGCACGTGTATATTGTTAATCCCCCGTAATACGTGCTGGTGACAATTGTAGAACCATCATCTATACTGTCAGGATATCCACATTCCACGCCTGTTTTATTTAATTCAATAATGAGTAAATGTCACCAGATTTTATTGTTCATCATTGAAGGACATGAGCCCGTGTACAATCTATTATTAAATCACAACAAAGCCTAAAGCCTGGCAAAGACTTTGGATAATTTATTATCGACCTATTCACAATGGTTCTATTTTTTTAAAGTCGGTGTATGTAAAACATGATGACGTCATGCCACATGATAATAAGTATTTACATGATGAGATATGTATGCAATACCAGAACGTTTTTCAAAAAATATCTGATATCCCCAATTGGATATAATTTATATTACTAAACGATGTAAATGTATAGGATATTTTCAATGCCTTTCTATTCTTATAATAATAAAAGTCTTTTTCTGAATTTGAATAAGGATGTTTACTTTATGTTTTATCTTTTTTATCATTGTATGAAACAAAATACACTTACGTTCTGCACAACATGAACCATAATATCCTAACTGACAATTACAATAAGAATATATTGTAGCCGTCCCACCATTGTGACACACTTCGTTACAGCCTTCCCAATGAGAACCTTCGTCATCTGTGGCACAGTCATTAAAGCTGTCACAGTCAGGATATTCAGTTAGCCATACTGAACGTGTTCGAACCCTAAGTTGTCAGAAGAAGAATATCTTAACACAACCGCGTCTAAAGTCACTTGTTGTGATGTTATTCAATTCTAATTAATTAGTTAAGATATACGCTCAAACGTGCATACAAAGGACAGTCTGTGGAAAACTCAAAAGTTTCCTATATAGACAGGTGTCCTTTGTTCGCAGACCGGTGATATAGACCACACGATCAACCCATGGGGACTTGTTAAGTAATACTGTCGTATTATTGATTGTAACACAACTCAGGCTAGTTACTCGAAGGTAACATAATTTATAACAATACAGGTCTGTGAACCAAACTCATCGGTTTAGGTCTAAATGGCTGCTGAAATTATGTTGAAGAAGATAGAAGTATATAACATAAGACTAAGATGAATTAAGAGAAAACCTGAATCCAAAACAATCACTGTTACATTCACTCCATTCTCCCCAATCGGCCCATCTACAATTACAATATGTCCACGTAGGTGCTAGTGCAGCATTTGTCCCGTAAAAACCAATGGTTACAGCCAAGGTAACAGCATAAGGTAACATCTGAAATAATAACTGCGACTGTAATGGAAATAACTGATCCCTGATTCCCACCACCGTTGACAAACAAAACCTAAAACTGCCCCCCCCCCCCCCCCGCAATCTGAAATTGTTTACTTAGGGCATGCATTTATCAGAAATACTTATATTGAATGTTCACTAAGTTAAGATAAAGTATTACAACGTTTACGACCTTATAAAGCACTGAGTTTATGTAAACCAATCGAATAATTATGTAACTCAAAATCGACGCCAGGTAAAAATTACTATTAAAATATCCCTGACGATGGTTCAGCTTATATTGAACGTTCAGCTAAGATTAAAAGAATAACAAATAAACATCTACCAGTATGATCTCCATTTCCCTTGACAGATAAACATAGCAATCAATAAATGCATTTTCCTTCGTATTTAATATAAAAAAAAAATATGTTTTGGTTAACCATAGATAATAAAAATGTAACTTAGTTAATAATTGATTCAATTATGCGGCTTGCTCTTTTTATTAATACAATTACAATATTATTTACCTTCGTAATTCATGAATATTTCTTTATTATTCAGTGAAGTGAAATAATAAAACAATGAAATTTTCACTTTCGATATCGATAAAAAAAATTTTTGTTTATTAAAAAAACAATTATTCAAAATATGATTTACCTACGTAATTCATGATTTTTTTTCAGTTTAGAATGAATTAATAAAAACAAAGTAATGTTCCCTTTTTGATATTAATAAAATATGTTTTGGTTTATCAATAAAACAATGGTTAAACTATCATTTACCTTCGTAATTCATGAAATGTTATTTTTCAGTTTAAAGTGTAACAAGGACATGTTGAACCATGTAATATGTCTTTGTCATAAAATTATATATAGTATAAATGGACAACTTATCATTACTGGTTATGCCAATAGACGTTGAACAAAAAAAAATAATATCGAAAGTGAACATCTCTTGTTTTATTATTTCACTCAAGGACTTGTATACATATATGTAATACAATTGATTAAGCGATAAATAAAATCACAAATGTATACAGAAAATAGTAATCATTGGAATAAAATTTGAACAGTATAATAATAACGTTATTAATTAATTAACAATAATGTCAAAATATCATTTACCTTCGTATTTATGAAGCATTTATCAGTACGGTTATTTATACAATAAGAATAAATTATTAATTCATAATGAAACAAAATAAAATAACATGTTTATTTTATTTAATTTGCATAGAGTAAAACAATTTACCTTCGTCTGTTCACAAGTTTATTTCTCTTCGAATAACCAACCACGCTGTATACTTGTACAGTAGGTAATCGATGACATGTGACCGTATTAATTAACACTGTAAAAGGAAGTAAAGAAACGAACTCAAAAATCATTTAGTCTTTGTGGTGATTCAATATAAGCAGTACGGTAAGTAAATATTTTATTTTTGTGTAAATTTATAATTTAATTTTTTATTGAGTACAAATTAAATATATTTAATATATTTATCAAAATACAAAATGTACATTTGTTTTTATAAACAACGGTTGTTGTCTTTTTAGTCATGGTATGAAATATATTGTTCAGAGTTTAGTATGGGTAAGGTTCATTACTTAAAGCCGTTTTGTATCAATGAGAACTGATTACATTCCGATGTACCCTGTAGAATAAAAGTCGCCTTTTGAAATTGAGTCTACATTTCAATTTGTAATACCTAACAAAAAAATTAAAAAATGACTGCGTACATAACTTCGATAATTGCAAAGCCCGCGTATTTTACCATCTCAATGTGTTCAATATTAATGGTTTTGTTTGCTTGATTATGACATACATGCTTTTATGTGTTCGTTTCGCTAAGTAAAATATTACTTGAGGTTGGTTCTTATTTTTCCTAACGTCTGCAAAAAGCGGTTCAAATCATGTGTGATTTAAGACGCAGACGCGTCATGTAAAAACCCTATACAGTCATGGATTACAGTCTTACTGAAGATAGATAGATAGTTTATTTTGGAATATAAGGTATTATGCCTATCACAGCACATGAATATTATGCATATTTATAACAATTCGATATCTAAGAACAAAGGCGACATAAATCATAGTGGCCAGGCTGATTTATGCCATGTCGTAGTTTCGCCTTTTTGCCACATCTAAGCGAAAATACGACAAAATTGACTATGTATAAATTTATTCATTTGTCAAATACTCATGATTGTCAATATATGTGTATTACTCATATTAGTAGATATGTTATACTCTTCATAATGGAGGATTGAATCTAATATACAGTCAATATCCTTTATGAAAAAAGCAACTTCATACAAAAAACATAAACCAATATGCTTCTTGTAATTCGTCTACCTATAATGTTTTGTTATAGTTTTTCTTGTTCAAGACGCATAATGATGATAACACCCCTGTTGAGAAATTGTTCATGAACTGACCATGTTTATGAACGGTTCATGAAGTTTCATGAATTGTTAATCGAAGTCCATTAAATGTTCATCAATGTTATTCAACAATAGTTCATGAACCTAAATTTTACGAACTGTTGATCAACTGAAGTCCGTGAACAATTCATGAAATTTCACAAACTTTTCATGAACATCATAAGTTCACGAAATGTTCATGAGCTTATTTATGAATTGTTCATCAAAGGTTCATTTAAAATAATTCATGAATAGTTCATGAACCTTTTGAAAATCACCTTCAGTAAAGACTGCCTTAGGTTCCTGAATTAGATCATGAACATTTTTAACTAAATGTACAATTTGTAGGTCGTGAATAAATTTCATGAACTATTCGTGAATAAGCTCATGAACATTTTGTGAACTGTTCATAAAATTCTTGACAGGGACAGGCCTTAAATCTTTTAAGGATGGTTTTATCTGATACGTTCAAACTTTGTTCCTGACAGTACTCACAGTGCTTTGATTTTTAAAATGTGTCGTAAAATAAATGTAAATACCTAAGGTAGCTATCAAAGAATCATACCCAAATGAATCAGATTCTAGAAGACGAGGTTGTAAGAGGTCTTAAGGGTGATCGGTAGTCAGTGGGTACACGCTGTACTACTAAAAGAAAGGTCGAGGGTTCGATTCGTAGCCCCGCCTTTCGAATTTCTCATGGACGCTTTTTCAGTGTCCCCATCCAAACTACCGAGTCCAGTACTTTGTTTAGAAAATCAAAGGAAACACGGACGAGGCATGTATCAGTGCTTTACATCAGGCACGATAAAGAACCAGGACAGACTTTTCGAGTAGGGATATAAATGCCTGGTTCTCCTCACTCTCTGGGCTGACAACAGCTGCTAATTGCTAAAAGGGCGTTAAACAAGAGATAAATAGGAGGCGGAGTTAAAAAAGTTTGAGGAATAAATAACAAGCATAGCTGCATTAAATTTTGATAATAACAGTTCAACCTTAAAGTACAAACCATCGCAAAAACGAACCAAATGAAAGTACTTTTTTCTGGTAATGATTGCAAATGGTTTATTTTCAACGTATGCATATATTCTTTTCTTACAAACGCCAAAGGTAGAATTTTCTTAAAGCGTGTTTTTTATTTTCTATACTATACCAGTAGGCAATAATGCATCTTCGCGTAATGAAGTCATCCAAACTTTGTGTTATTGTTAAGGCTCGGTCTCAACCAACCGTGCTTGTTTTAAGTCCGTACGTTTGTTTTGAGACCACGGCCGCCACGTTTTTCTGCAAACGTAAGATGGGAGTGGAAAGAGCTGGGACGAAGTAGTAATATGCACGTCACTCGTACGGTTTCGTAAGGTGTACGTATGTGATCCGGACTTCACAGTTGGCCATTAGCGATTGCGTAACCGTACGTTGCACACGTGGTGAGCTACACGTGCTTACAACGTACTATCGTCGTGCGATTGCCACGTTATCGTACGAAGGCCGTACTTGCATGTACTGTTTACGAAATGTGTCCTTTCTCGCTCTTATCTCCACGTTTATGCAAGTAGACAACACGCACTTGCAAGTACGTCGAGTTGGGACCGGTGTAACGTTTTCAAGCTCTCCCCTTTTTCAGGTTACCCCCCCCCCCCCGGTAACTTAAAAACGTTTTCAAAGTACCGGCCCCGGTAACATTAAAACGTTTTCTAACTCCCTCCCCCGTTTTAATAACCCCCCCCCCCTCCCTATGTTGATTCTTTGTGACAAAAACGTTTATATTTCAGGTTATAATTCATACTAAATGATTCACAGTCTACATGGTTTATTGACATATAATTCCTGTATTTCTAAACTGAATATACGCAATAATTATATGAAGCTATGGAATCCTATTAGGGTCATGGAGAGTACGCGCCTTTATTCAAATATGTTAAAGAAAAATGCAAGACATGACTTGTGCAATCCCACACTTACTTTTGTTTAGAAAACCAACAATAGTTAATTGTCTTTATCCATTTTTTGTAAAAATGATTCGAGATTGCATTGGTATTTGCGCAATAACGCTCATAGGATTCCATAATGAAGGAATGGACTTGTCAGTATATGACATCATTTGATTTCGTCGTATGATTTCATCATTAGAACCGCGTGTTTAGTCTCATATAACTGTAATACATGTATGCATTTATGTGTTTGAATTTGTAATCTCCTTATTCGTGTGCAAGCTCTCTTTTATTATAAATTTTCAAATTATTACCCGGGGGTAATCTGAAAACGTTTTCAAAGCGCCCCCAGGGGTAATCTGAAAACGTTTTCAAAGCGCCCCGGGGTAACCTGAAAATGTTTTCAGATTACCGGGTAGGGCATTTGAAAACGGAGGGGGTAATCTCAAAACGTTTTAATTGTACCCCTCCCGGTAACTTAAAAACGTTTTTAAATTACCGGGGGTAATCTGAAAACGTTTTTAAGTTACCGGGGGGTAACCTGAAAAAGGGGAGCTTGAAATCGTTACACCGGCGCTTTACGTATTTGCTGTGCGCTTTTTTGAAACTGACACAAAGTATAAGACTAAGCTCAAAAAGTAATTCGGCTTTAACCTAAAAAACAAACCCCTAGCGTACAAATGTAGGGCATTATTAAGTTCTTCTTTGAAACTAGTAAAGTGACCTTGAGGAACTTTATTTGCAACCGTTTAAAACATCAAATCAATTGTTGCAGATTTATAGATTTGGCAGAAAAAAGCAAACATTTCAAGTTCGAAAAGTTAATTATCATGTTATAACGTTTAGATACCCATCGTCAAGTGTTATGAAATATATTCGCAAGTCCATGTCAAGTTTGAATTTTAAAAACAGGTCCTATATCTTAATTCTAAGGTCACCATTCTCGCCGAACACGCAACTAATGGTGTTATGATTGAGACCTACCCAGTTTATCAAACAATTTATGTATAAGTATGATGATATCAGGTTTCGGGTATTTCTTTTCTGACTTCGTGGAAATCTTTTATTAAGTCAGACACAAAAAAATGACATTAGCGTAGTTCAAGGCTAATTAATGTTTGCTTCATAATTATATTGGAAAGAAACCATAAGTCGCAAATGAATACAAAATTTGGAGTGTGATCAAACATGATTGAATGTTTAAAAGAAATACATAAGTACGAATGTTATTGCCGTTACCGGGAAGGGTGACACGTCGGTATGAAGGTCAAGATAAACACCATTGTCTGAAGAAACATATTCCGATTCACTGCGTTGATAATTAAGGCCTCTTGTAATAATATATTAATAATCGCTATTTACATATTACTTATGTTCCTATCTTAGATCAAAATATCTGGTACTAGATTGCTTTGAGGCCTAATTATTGATAGGCCTTTCTTAAAAATCCTTGATATTTTCCCAATTTCAATGAAGGACGTTTACAAGCAATGCTGTTAAATGATTTTTTAACCACTTTAATAATTAGAGGAATATTTCATAGGTAAACATGTAAAAAAATGATTTTCCAATTTAAACATTCGTCATTCAAAATTCAAGGTCGGCATGGAAGGGTGCCATATCATATTGTGTATAATTATTTTCGGAACAATTAACATTCTTGTCAAAAGCTAAAGGCTTGATTGATCGATACACTGCATGTCGCCGTCAGATTTTCGAATGATCGTATAATCAAAAGGCACGTCAATGTCTTTTTAATTTGCAATGTAATGTTTACGCGTTACTAAGATATCAATGACATAATTCGGAGATCTGAGTTTCATTTGTTTAAATAATGCGCATGCACATAGCAAAACTAATAATTCAAAATACTCAATATAATTTGTCCATTTATTGTTCAACATGTTTAACAAATAACAGATAATGCATTAGTGCGGGGGTCCATTACTGATTGCCAGACAACGCATTATGGCGGAGGTCTATAACTGATTGCCAGATAATGCATTATGGTGAGGGTCAATTGCTGATTGTCGGATGACTCATCAGAGCGAGGGTCAATTTCTGATTGCCGCTTCGAAATGGTGTGTAGAGAAGCTACACGGAGATGTGTTACCTAGTTTAGTGGAACCAAACTCATGCGTACCCCGGGAAAATAGAAGATACCGAATGGGGCTGATCAAATAACAGAATGTACTGCTCGAATCAACAATAGCAAAATGACAAATAAACAAGATATGTTTGTGTTAACTTAGTAATCAATAATTTAATATACTAAAGGAAACTATCAGTGCAAAATGAATTTCCAGAAACCGCAACATGCAACATTTTCTGCAACCTTTCTGCAAAGGCTGGGTCAACATACACGTCAACTATTCATACCATCTTTATGGTCAAGGCAGTGAAAGTCCCGAGTGTCTGATCAAAAACAAAACAGATGGTTAAAACGTATGTAGTGTTGAGTCTGATTTATAAATCAACAACTGCGTATCCCAACTTACTGAACCACCAAGCATGAACTTTATCACGCATTATTATGCAGAACTAGTCTATGTAAACCCGGACACCATCTCAGCACTTGAAGCTTTAAACTCAAATAATATTAAATTATAGTTGAACACGTCTCAAGGAGTTATTATTTTATTTGACACAGGTCATCGATTGATCAACCGAAATGTGGAAAGGATTTCTTTTTGTAATACTTTTGATTACTACGTGTGATTTGGTAATGTCGTGTGGGAGATCGAGGAGTTTGAGAAGGGGTCGTTGGAGACCCCGCCAAGATACAACTCCTCCACGTATCACATGTCCACCTGACCGAACCGAATACGCAGATCCATACCAAGTGCACACCAAAGTTACTTGGAATGAACGCACAGTGGTTGCTATTGATGATCGGGACGGGAAAGTACGGTAAGTTAGCAGGTCAATTGAAGCCTTGAAAAATATATTATCAACGATTGACTCCATATTCCATTTAGTGTCTCGAAATGATATATTTTTTAATTTATTTGTACAACTTTTGTACTTGTACAGTTACGGAAGTGACACTGTTGTATGTTCCAAGGGAAACAACTCCTCAAAGACTTTTATCTTATTTCTCTGCTTTTAACAATGTATGGCCAAATTAGTTTGTATATTATAATACATGTCGCGAAAGCCTTATGTGCTTGTTTTATTATATAACCCCCAAGATAGATATACATATATTTCTATTTCTATATAATTATTATACATTATTGTTTCACGCAATGTCTCATTCATATCTCTAGGTGGACCAGATCTGGTAAAGCACCAGGAAGAATATTTTCCGAGGGTACAACTAAAATAGTTTACTCTGCAAGGGACAGACGTGGAAACTCTGCAAGTTGTTCCTTCACTATAACTATTATAGGTCAGTTGATTTTATTTTAATATGATTATTCTTTGTTTGGTCCATACCTCGATGATGTCGACTTTTGAAAAGATGACACCGAAGACTCCATAAACAATCACATCCGCTCATATTAAATATATAATATATTATATACTCTTTGAGAAAAAATGCTTTTAGATTTCCATAAAATTAGATCCATTGGGCCATCCTGAAAAAAATTGTTTTGTTTGGGGGGGGCTACATACTCACCACAAACGGCCACATCCAACATTTTTTGGTCTCTTGTGTATTTTTTGACAGGTATTTTGGGCTCAATTAAAAAAATAAATTGTAAAACCAAAGTTCCTACATACCTACCTATCCACTGAACAATCTCTGGTTTGGGTTTCCCCAAACAAACATTTTTAAATCTTTAAGATGGTCTTGGATCCAAAAATTGTTTCAAACAAATGTCAACAAGTTAAAGTATGAATAATAAATGATGTGTTTCTATATTTTCTTCACTCACATTAAAAATTATTTACGATAATGTTTAACAATACAGTAAAGACGTGTGAAAAATGGGGACTAATAGAAAATGGATCGAAAATTTGTCACGTGAGTCATAACGTGAGTCACGTGAGGCGTGGTAGTGTTTGTAGATTTGGTTGCAACGGCGGGCATGACTTGGTCGGTGCCTCCAGATCTACTTGTCTGGATAACGAAGCTTGGGATATATCAGCACAACCTTATTGTCAAAGTAAGTCGTACCATTTTTATATTTCTCCCATCAATTTACGTTGGGCCTGAATACGTTTTAACGGTTACCAAACTGACAGAAGAGGTTTTTGTTACTTTCTTTCGCTATTATATCGCTATTTTATGTTTTGATCAAGTAATCACTGACAATACTATTTGGAAAAAATCAATGTTTAAATTTACATATCAGAATTACAGTGTCCCCTACTGATGGAGTCCACGGAACAGTTTGGTCTTGTCGATATAGATTGCACTGATGAGAACTATTACGGAAGTAAATGTTCCTACAACTGTGTTTCTGGTTACAGTATATTGCCGGGATACAGTAAATTACAGATATGTGATGAGTTTGGTTCCTGGATCGGAAATGTTCCTCAATGCTTAGGTATGACTTCAATATTTTCTTCGTTCATGTTTTATTTTTATAACCTAAATTCTTGACGATATTGTATTTGAAACAAACACTATTAAAGATTCATACTGTTATGTACGTTTTTTTACGAATCGTATGACATCCAGGTATTGCTTTAGGTAAGTTTTACATCTGTTTTTAATTCTAGTCTTGGACTAAGAATTTCATTTAATATTATGTGATCCAGACGTAGGACACAAGCGACCATGGCTGAAACCCACAATATCTAAGTCTCCAGTCCAGTAAAATACCTGAATGAATCCTCGATTTTATAATCAAACATGAAAGATAAACCATGTTAACTTTAATTATTATATCGATTTCAGATACGGAGCCCCCCACTTATGTAACGTGTCCATACGTAATAACAACTTATGCCGAACGCTCGAAAACCACTGGACGTGCTTGGTGGAATGAACCTCAAGGTAAACATTGATAATTTCAATATAGAGGCCAAAATCTATGGCAGCCATTGGTGACCATGACAATTTAGTCTTCGAAAGTACATGTATGGTTGATTTTTATTCATCAATTCTATGTTTCTATTTAATACTTTGCAGATGTGAACTGTTGGATAACGTTAACCTTTAGCATGTTGTAATTCCGATCCAGGCAGTTTGCTAATTTATTGCATTGTCCATTTTTAGCCCAAGACAACAGTGGATATACTATGACCATTCAAACATCGGGTCCAACACCTGGGTCAGAACTTGAAGTTGGACAACACGCTGTCTCGTATAGTTCTTCTGATGTCGCCAATAATACTGCAATATGTGAATTTAGTGTGGTTGTTAAACGTATGTAAATACATGTACATATCTCCCCGATATCTTCATAAGTTACTCTCTGGTCTTCTGATTTCTTTAATGCAAACGGATCCCTAAAATCTTTGACTCAATGCATGTACTAGTATCACTCGTCAAGGAGAGAATGTACATGAAACGACACGTACAAATCATGTTCTTCATCCATCTACTACATAGCTACACATCACAAACTACAGCAAAATATGTCGCTTACGTAGGAAATACAAAGCCGATAGGTTTCCCTCATAGGTCAGTCGGCAGTAACAGACTGTGCTGGCTGGGAGTTTAATCGAAGTTCATAAAACTGACTTCATACATTTTACAAGTTGCATTGTTTATAATAGAAAGAGTTAGTGCTCTCAAATGCCAACATCCTTTAGAACGTTTAAGCATCAGAATAACATGAATGATATTGACAAAGAAAATAATCCAGACGCACTACAATACAGTATTAAAGGGGCATGTCCAGGAACTGCTGTGTCTTTTTTTTTCGTACACCAAAAATGCGTTTATCACTTGTAAAAACAATTATTACCGAAAAGTCAAAGAAGAATGTGCCTTCAAAAATGGCCCTATAACGCACGCGTGGGTATTTGTATGTCGGTTTAAATAAAAGGCTTACAAGCCTTTTATTGACGACAACGATATTTCCGATTCGTCTGAGAATTTAACTTAGCGTGCGCGCTGCCTTTCAAGCAGCAAAACAATGATATTTACCTATAATTGATCGATAGATAAGCTTTATGTCGCAAACAATGAACATGACATGAGCAATACTTACCATTTCACAGTTTGTTGACATTTTTTCCCGCTTTTGACAGATCCCGAAAGGGTCGAGTTATGAAAATGACGAATATTTTCTAAGGCGTAATCGGCAGGTTTGGTAAATCTTGAAATGTGTATTTTGAGTCAAATAGCGGGACATTTCGTAAATATTTTACAGGACTTTCATTAATTAATTTAGGCATTCAAATGATACCAATTTGATTTATATTCGAGACGCTTCAGTTCCAGGGCATTACAGAGCTAGGGACAAATATTTTTTTGTTCTTTTAATTATTTCATTATTATTTTCAGAAACCAAATGCCACCAAATTTATCCTTTACCGTATACACATGTCGTGTGTCCAACTGGGCGAATATATGGATCATCTTGTGAGTTTCTCTGTGACAATGGTACAGTAATAAATGGAAATAGATACGCTGAATGTGTAAGGGAAGGATCTGTTGTACCGTACGGTGTTTGGACATTTGGCAATTATCAGCCTTACTGTGAACGTAAGTCCTATAATAATAATAATAACGACTTTATTTTGTGTGGAAACATACTTGGTATAAAACCAATTTCCAATATGGTCCACCAAACAAATGTGCAAATTTAACCTGTTACAGACAAGCACAATACAACACAATACAGGTAACTATATGCATAATGTACAACATTAAAAAGATATCAGAATCAGAAATGATATAGAATGGATAGTATGACATTAAATAGTAAATGTAATAAGTAATTTTGATAGTATTGTCCTACCATAGTACATCCACTTAGTATAATATTGTTTGTACTTAGTAATTATGTTTCAGTCACGTACTAGTATATATAGGTAAGGTAAGGTCATGTTTTATTATCGTGACATGTACATATAACACAAAATGTTTTCAATACATAATATACAAAATGTTAAGTACCCGGCCCATTGGACCAATATGTCACCGAAATAATGATAATCTAATTATTTATATCTTGTTTTAAATAGTCATCATAGTTCTACAATTATTTATACTATTTAATGATAATTTAATGATAATGGTAGTCAATTACGAAAGGGGTAAACGCAATAATACGTGGAAGAATGCTGCAAATAGTCAATATAATAGTATATACATGTATTTCGGTATCAAAAGATCTTGAGTAATGAAGTGATTTACAAAAACATTCTAGTCTTGGTTTGGGAACAGACCGTTCAATGTCTTCCTCTCAACTATGTCACAGAATACGTGTCCTCAGAGTAATAATGTTGACTTAATTTAACAAAGTTTTATTAGTTTAATTTGTAAATGGTTTATAGATATAATTGCATGACTGAGACTGTTAATGATGCGTATAACATGAAGTATTCTATGGCAAACGACAATTGCTCGTATTAAATATAACGGCGAAACACGATTTCAAGTACACTACATGACACTTGCTTAATATATGTACGTGGATGTCTGGTAGGTTTTGTCAAATGATCCCAGTACTGATATAGATGTAGATAATTGAGTTCAATCATACTAGAAATAATTTCTATAATAATAATAACTATACACAGTTTATAATTGTTCAAATATTGGTCCATTCTCAGACGTAGACGTATGCCCAGCCTTGCAAGCACCTGATAACGGGGCACTTGCCTGTGACACGTGGATGTCTGGTAGGTTTTGTCAAATGATGTGTAAAGAGAATCATTTAGTGGTCGACGATCCCAGTACTGATATAGATGAGGTATCTGTCCACAAAACATTACTTGTATGTGGAGATTCCGGCAACTGGTACATGTCAGATGACATACCGGATTGTAAAAGTAAGTAAGAACATAGTTGACTTTATGTATACTGCCGCAATCTTTCTGCGTCAGTTGTATAAACGTTGGTTAAAAGTTCACTTCTGGGTTTAACTTTATGGAAGGTTAAGATGTTAACCAAACTTTAATTAGAAACAAGATGACCGATTTTGTTGTAAATACGAGTATCGACCTCAACGATTCTAACGAGTAAACAAACTGAGGATCATGACGAGTTTCTTAACAATATCAGATAATTGAGTTCAATCATACTAGAAATAATTTCTGGTCAGTTTTACTCAAAGTTTAATAAATTGCTCAATCAACCTTTAACCGAAAATTTAACCTAACCTCAAAATTAACCCAGTAGTTAGAGTTAACCAATGTTTATATACAACTGGGTACTGGTCGTTGTAATCTTGAGTTTATCTGATGCTATTCTTTTTCGGCTGGTCTTTTTTCTTTAATCCTGAACCCAGCTAACAAAGTGATACAATACAATGATCAAACTGTGTGGGATTTTATAAAATTATTTCTGTGAATTGTACCTCACCCTTGCCTTTTAAGAATTTTTAAATCTATGGGTTTGACTGCGGGATATTATGAACTGCGTTGTGAAAATCGCATTTCTCGGATTACTTTAACACTGATTTTGATTATTTTTGAGAATAATTTGGATTGATGTGATAAATATTAATATTGAATTAAAATGTTATAATCCGTGTTTGATCACAGAGAAAGATGAGATTCGCTGGCTACAATTCAAGATAAAGTTGGATTATTTGTATTTTACTGGAGATTGTGAAGAGAGCAAAGATGAGATAATGAATAACTTCATTGCGGCTGTTGCAGAAGAAATAGGTGATTCGTGTAAACCAGACACGTGCAATGTCAATAATGTTGAGGTACTTATGTATAATTACTAGTATATAATATAGTTCAGTTTACAAATTTACGCGGAGTATGCTATTAAATTAATTGGTATTATTTATCAATAGTTGGTCTCTCAATTAGTATGTTAGTAAATTGTCTATCACTCCATGTTGTTGTTCATGGCAAGTAACAGAAAGTACAATCAAACTTCCCTAAACTGAAACCTCTCTAAACAAAAACATCAATTGGTTCAAATATTCTTATCGTGTGTTTAATACTGAAAAAAAAAAACACTTTCTTATCCGAAACGTTTCATATCCGAAAACCTATTATCCGAACATTTTTGTCAGTCTGAACAAGTTCAGATTGGAAAGGTTCTGCTGTACCATAATATATAAGGATACTGTCTGTTTCAGGTCATTTGTGGAGCAGTAGAAAACGGAGGTATAAATAAGCGTGATACGTCTGAGGAATTGTCCTTCGAGTTGTCTGTAGATTTGCCCTTAAATATGGGATCAGATGATATAGCACTTATGAAGAATGCTGTAGGTTCAAATCTGCAGATAGCAATTGACAATGGTGACCTTGCTGTTGATGGTATTCGGCCAACATTTAACTCTGATATTGAAGGCGGATGTAATGACGGAAGTGCGTTTGACAAACGAACCTCGTTTTGCGGTAAGCTAGCAGTAACATTTGATGTGATACGGATCTGTTTGTCTTCCAGTGTTATCAGTCTGTAAGACATATTATCCACGATAACAATCATAATTACAATATAGGAAAGTTATCATGTTAATAATCAGTCAAACGCTGCTATACTTATGTCATATTCTATCACACCATTCTTTGTTCATGCAGGATTATTGTGCACTAGTTAGTTAGACTATATAATTTAATATGCAGATTTGTTAAGCTCATTGACACTTTACCTCTTTAAGTTATTAAATCATCCACATTATTATTGAGCCCATGCTAAAAATCTATAGCTATGTTATTTTCTATTGAATAATTATTTATATGCTAAAATGACATGTTAATATAATAGAAAATGAACTATGTACACGTCTAAAATAAAGTTTTGTTCTGTTCATACATCGCTTAAATCGATTTTCTATTTTCTCGATATTTAAGTTTTTTTAAAAATGTAACTGTTTAAGCCGAAATCAATCTTTTAGGTTATTCGTTGTTTCGAAATTATTAAATAATAATGTCGACATAACTGGGCTCGTCTGTAATTGTCGTCTATTCATACCATTGTCACAATAACAAGGTTATATGAATGGGAAAAAGACATTTGTTTCGATTGAAGCATACCCAAAGACATTTATAAGCGAACCATGTAGCATTCTTAAATGAAATGCAAACATATTGTCATTCACGAATACGTTGCGGAGATGCTTTTATTGATACTTACATTGTATGTTAAAGCTGTAATGAATTGATATACATGTTTACCGTTATTTTTCTAGTTGAATGTACCGCAGGATATTACTATAATTCAACATATAATGCATGTTTACGATGCCAACGTGGTAGCTACCAGGACGAGCACAGACAGACACGTTGTAAAGCTTGTCCTGGGGGAACGACAACGGTTAAATCAGGAGCATCGTTGATACATCAATGTCAAGGTTATTTTGAATCACTGTCTAGTATAATGTTCATTAGCACAGTCAATGTCAAGGTTGTTTTGAATCATTGTCTAGTCTAGTGTTCATTAGCACAATAATTGTCAAGGTTATTGAACCACTGTCTAGTGTAATGTTCATTAGCACAATTAATGTCAAGGTTATTGAAACACTGTCTAGTGTAATGTTCATTAGCACAATTAATGTCAAGGTTATTGAAACACTGTCTAGTGTAATGTTCATTAGCACAATTAATGTCAAGGTTATTGAAACACTGTCTAGTGTAATGTTCATTAGCACAATTAATGTCAAGGTTATTGAAACACTGTCTAGTGTAATGTTCATTAGCACAATTAATGTCAAGGTTATTGAAACACTGTCTAGTGTAATGTTCATTAGCACAATTAATGTCAAGGTTATTGAAACACTGTCTAGTGTAATGTTCATTAGCACAATTAATGTCAAGGTTATTGAAACACTGTCTAGTGTAATGTTCATTAGCACAATTAATGTCAAGGTTATTGAAACACTGTCTAGTATACTGTTCATTAGCACAATTAATGTCAAGGTTATTGAAACACTGTCTAGTATACTGTTCATTAGCACAATTAATGTCAAGGTTATTGAAACACTGTCTAGTATACTGTTCATTAGCACAATTAATGTCAAGGTTATTGAAACACTGTCTAGTATACTGTTCATTAGCACAATTAATGTCAAGGTTATTGAAACACTGTCTAGTATACTGTTCATTAGCACAATTGATGTCAAGGTTATTGAAACACTGTCTAGTATACTGTTCATTAGCTCAATTAATGTCAAGGTTATTGAAACACTGTCTAGTATACTGTTCATTAGCACAATTGATGTCAAGGTTATTGAAACACTGTCTAGTATACTGTTCATTAGCACAATTAGTGTCAAGGTTATTGAAACACTGTCTAGTATACTGTTCATTAGCACAATTAATGTCAAGGTTATTGAAACACTGTCTAGTATACTGTTCATTAGCACAATTAATGTCAAGGTTATTGAAACACTGTCTAGTATACTGTTCATTAGCACAATTGATGTCAAGGTTATTGAAACACTGTCTAGTATACTGTTCATTAGCACAATTAATGTCAAGGTTATTGAAACACTGTCTAGTATACTGTTCATTAGCTCGATTGACTCTCATAGGGCGTCAAAAATCCCATTTACCACAGCGCACTTCCCAGTTCAAAATTATTGAACATTAATTAGTTTTACAGTTCCTCATTATTTTCTCTATGATGTAAATTGTACTTAATATTGAATGTATTCGGAAGATCTGTCAGTAAAACAAAATCTCGAGTTTCCTCCAAATGTGCAAACTCCCCGCAGCGGTTACCGCCCTTGATCAGTACATTATCAATAATAGCAAGGCGTGACGTAACCGGTGTGAGGAGTTCGCCAAATGTGAAGAAGTTGCTAGCTCCTTGAGGAAGGGTAATTTAGTACTGGTTCGAATACCGTCCAGGAAAAACTGGTAAGGTGATCTAGCCGCTGTATATAACTGAAATATTGTTGATAAATGGCGTTAAACACAAACAAATAAACATAAATGAGTAGGTCTTTTTATCTATACATATTACGTGTTGTTTCAGATGCATGTAAGGCTGGGTATTATTCTTACACTGGTATAGAACCATGCTCTGCGTGTGATCTGGGTACATATAGTACACAATATGGTAGCACTGACTGTACACACTGTCCAGGATCACAGATCACACTGATGTCGGCAGCAACATCCGTCGATCAATGTCAAGGTATCATAGTTTGCATGTTATAGTAATATACGATACATTGAATGTTTGAAAGGTCCGTACCTGTAAATATATAAAATACAAATCGTGGGTTCAACGCAACAGTGGCGTAACTCATATTGAAATAAGAACAAGTTACGACAGTGTTGCGCTGAGCCCTCGAAATACAATGTAATAATAATACACCGTACATTATTATTTACTCTATGTTTGAATAGTCCGTGTCTACATATAATATAGATATACTTCAATAGACATAATTAAGTTTCTTTTTTTTTGCAATGGCATATGAAGCTTGAATGACCAGATTTTAATGAAATCTGATTAGCAGTGATATTTAGGCTATGTAGCAATTAATACAAGCTCTATCGCATCTGATCCTTATTTGTATAGTACATGTATATGTTCTCAAATAAACTGTAATTGTGAAATGTATTCATATGAATATGGACAATACTCGAGTCTCTATTTTAGGGGTTGTTATACCTGATAGAAAAACATGATTGACATATTAACATTTCCAGGATTTTATGTGTGATTCATACATAATTTATTTGGCTGCAGAACTGAAAAAACTGAAAAATAGTTTTAGATGGTATTGCATGTACCTCCTTCAAGGCAATACTGGACGTAACGTGTAGATACTAAACTTAATATCAAACCCATCATATAGGTTTGTGGTTCATTGGAAGGCAAACAACAAGTGCAATTTGTCAATATTTACAGATCTTTTGATGTTTTCTTTTTGCATTGTTTTCTCGATTTTATTGACAGTATCTGAGTAAACAAACAAACAAGTCATTCAATGTTGTTAAGTTCGATCAATTGCTTGTGGATGCTTGTCTTCCAATTCGCCAAAACACCTTGGTAGCCCGTTAGAAATTTTGAATCATCCAGTAAGAATTTAATTGAAATTGAATATATGACCAAGCTATAAACATGCATTATGTATGGTACGAATAAAACACATGTTTCACAATTTATTACCAGAATTTGACATCGTGTACACAGAGAATGGTGCTACAGAAACCACTATTCCTGCTTTACTTCCGGAACACTTTATCAACTCAACCAATGGAATCTCTGTAGAATTATGGGTGAAATGTTCTGCATGCGATAATATTCTTGAAATTATTGATACAGATGGGACACAACTACTGCACGTTGGAGATGCAGATCAGCTAAAAATTACTTTTTTCGGGTATGTATTTCAATATGTACATTCCTTAAACATACTTCATCCGAATGATAACAGTCCATATTTCTGCAATTACTCTCAAACCTGTGAACAAAGGCCATCCTTTAGAAAGACAAAACATTTACTGACAGGTGGTCTTTATTCGGGGGTCATTTTGCTCTAGACACTAAATACGGAGGCTCTGTTAGCTCTCAATGTATGTGTATGCTATGACCGTAGTACGTCAACATCACGTTTAATTTTGCTCCGTCACGTCTTTAGTACGTTAATTGCAACAGGTTCCACGTAGGTTTCTGTCAGGTTCTGAGCAAATGGAATAAATACTGGATTCATTCCCCATTATTTCATTTCTAGTCAGCACAAATGATAACAAATGAATGCCTTTATCAGTTCGCTATTGTACAGAGACAACAAGTTATTTTGGATGCTCAAATTGGCATTTTGTAAATACGAAATGGAAGAAGAAGGAGCATGAAGCAACCTAAATCAAGTTGGGTTAGTTACTGGATTTCAGCAGAAAGAAGATTGCTGTTCGGCCATTATAACCAAATGAACACATGGTGCCGTATTCGTACGGGGCTAATGAACGCAGTGAGGACTTTATTCGCGCGTAGAGAGAGCGCAGTGCAGTCTGTCGTAATTGGGAAGAGGTATAAACGCAATGGATCTGGTGACAATGGGAGGCTGCACGTGTAATGAACTTACTGAGAACGTGATAGACACAGTGAGAACCTGGCAAGGACATTGTAAGGGACGCAGTGAGAACCTGGGTGCATCAAATATTTTCGAGTTTGACACGTCCATCAACATTTTCAGGACGTGATGGGAACTTTGCGAGCGTGGTGCGGACGTGCTCTAATGTGACGGGGCATGATTTATACAAGCAATGTCTGATATTGATAAACTTGAATACCTTATTATAAGTTAATATTCCAAGATATTAGCCTAATATATTTTCAAGGCGTATATACTTAGAAGAAACAAAATATATAAATAATCGGAATTTAATAACAAAACTTTGTTAACTATTTTGCATTTACTACATTGTATTTATTTATTGATGATATTTAGCAAAGAAATTATTCCATGTGGTCCACTGGGTCGGATGTGCTATTTTCGATTATATAATGAATATTATATAACATGGACATGTGTCACTTTAAAAAAACAGTTTCTTACTTATTTGCAGTACTGAGTATGAGACTGGTGATAGTTTAGTGGGATCAGATACATGGACGATGATTGCTGTTAGCTGTCACAATGGCAAAATATCTGTTCACATCGATGGTACCGAAGCAATCTACGAGGACTTCACCGAACAACTCGCACCTTTCACAGGGAGCATCACAGTCGGAGGTATAATCAATGCATGCATTACAGCATTCCACCATTTTCAGCAATATTTCTGTTATACACAGGCGGACAGTTGTCCTAACGAATACCTACCTTGTAGCCACAAGCAAATACCAATTTTCAAATAAACTGGACTCTTAATCATAGACATAAACGTCGTCAATTAATTCGTCTCAGATAACATAAGCCACACGCCCAGAACTTGAATCCACGATTCCAATACATTACAAAGGAGCTAATAGTAAATAATGTTATACGAAATGTCCAGTGAAATCAGTGCAGTCCGATTTACTTGAAAAGCTATCGCAAAAAGCATGTATAAAACTCATACAACTCGATAATGTATGAAATATGAACATTAGTAATCAAGTGCTTGAAATTAATATAATACGTCTGATTAACAGTCTTGTGATCTTGCGGAGTAGGGAAACTCTATGAATTCGTGGCAACTCCTCAGATAAGAATCATATTTATCGAGTTCACGTCCGGCTTGTTTCCTGGTATTTTGATAATACGTGCCTTACATATTTTAGGGGATGGGTTTGTTGGATCCATATCACAGTTTAACATTCGGTCACCACCTGGTCTCGGTCCTATGGTATCACCAGGGGAAGGGAGTTGCTTTACGGAAGACCCAGGAGATCTGGTTGCCTGGAAACAGTTTTCGGAAGTAGATGGAACGATTACGTTAACAAAGAGCAAGTGTGACGGTAAGTTAACTATAGGCATGGCGTATTTTCACTACTAACATTATTCCTAAACGTTGTGGCTTTCGGTGTACCACGAATGCTTTTTTGAAAACAAGAAACATAATACGCCAATAAAACGCGTGGAACATCACTAACAATTAGAAACCGCAAACATAAATATTTCTTACCGTTGACGAAAGAGTTACAGACACTTATTCAGTAAAACAAAACTCACACGAAAGTTGGGAAAACTAAAAAAAATATATTATTTATGAAATCCGTGAGTTGTTTCAAAATCTAAAAACTGAATAAAAGCACACATTGTGGTACGAAAAAGATAAGCATTCAAAAGGATGAGAACCTAAGAACTTAGCATATAATTGATGGTTGAAATATAAAGAGCGGGTCCGGGGCATCTCATCAATGGCTGAATTCGAACTAATGTTCTCTCCGTCAACAGTACTTCGACTATAGGCGGCATTCCCAAAGTTATTCCCAAACTGGCCAAACACCAATTAATTATTTTACGTTTAAAAATTCTTATTTCATGTTACCATTACAGCGGTTGATAACTGTCACGATTTTCCGTGTCAAAATGGCGGCTCATGCTCTGATGGAATAAATACATTTTCATGCGCATGCGCGGTAGGTTTTACCGGAAGTGATTGCAGTATTGATATAAATGATTGTGAAGGCAATGTTTGCGACAATGGTGGAACGTGCGTTGATGGCGTGGATGGATATACCTGCCAGTGCCCGGATGGCTTCAAGGGAGAGTACTGTGAAATAAAATACGGTAAGATGCTGAGGAATATATGTTTGTATTGTTCACGATAAGCCCGATTGAATTTCATTATTAAATAGGCATACTATGACAATTGTAGACTCTTAGATGACATGGAATAGAATACATAAGTTACTTACTAGTATATGCTATTCATTACCTGTTGAATTATTTATCTCTGTTCGGAATGATAACAAATTATTACATATGTTACCGTTATCAGTTTACCGTCTGTTTATTGAAGTATGGAAGTATATTTGCCATACTGATTGGTCTATGGATGAAACACTAAATACTCCCATAGAGACAACATCGCCATGAACACTACTAAATTACAGCAAGCATTTATTTTCAAATTGATAGTCAGCATTTCAGCCGTGTATCTACTCAATAATAGGACAACCTCAGTATTAAGCCATTTTTCTTTTTGTCACAAAGACGGACATTATAACGAAGTATCGTATTGTTAATTAACTGTCTCTAATTTACAGTTGATGGAGGCTGGACTGAGTGGAACACGACTGGACAATGTTCAGTCTCGTGTGGGTCAGGTGTACAAAATAGGACACGTGTTTGCGAAAACCCTGAGCCTTCTAATGGCGGGAAACCGTGTGAGGGTAACGTCACGGAAATTGTTGAATGTCAGACAAACGAACCATGTGAAAAGGGTATAGTATAATACAAGCGTGATGGTAGCATCCTCGCACGTTTTTTTATGCACCTGTTATCAAATGCTGCTTGGCATATAGTGATTGCCCTGTCCGTCCGTCCGTCCTACGAGGTTAAGTCAATCTGCATACGGGAGTACATATGTGTTTATTGAACGCAGCTTGTTGTTGTTTGCATGCTCATAAATTGACCATAGGTCATTGCTTCAAGAATACATATATAGAATATAGAATGTTCTGTTATCTAAAGCCGAATTTCTATTCATAATGCTTGGTTTTATTATATCAATTATTATTACAATTAAATGTAAACTTATTGTATATTTCCAGGTTGTTTGACAGATCCCCCAGATATTGTGAATGGAAATACAAATTGTTCTTGGACAAATGATAAAAATGAGACTCGTGTATGTCATCCATTTTGTCATAATGGCTATTTGTTTGATGATGATAGTTATGTCGGCACTTCCGGTGTAAAATGTGGACCAGACACTGGTTACACATGGAACATTAATACAACAGACAAACCAAACCTTAACTTACCGTCCTGCTCTGGTTAGTATAAATCCTCTTTGTGCTCTGTTTATAAACCTCATCAGTATTAAGTCCAATTTATTATACCCGACCCACTATCAGTTGTTGGGGACTGTACTGGAATCACGTTAAATGTCCAGTCCAGTCCCGTCACGGCCCATTATTTTCAGGGCTAGTACATTGTTGTTCACTGATGGGTTTCAAAACAACTTGGCATGATTTTTCACCTACATGAGACTGTGGGTAAGACCCAGGCCAGTAGTCTACCTCAAAGATCAAGGTCACAGTTGAAAGTCAAATATCAAATGTTGGGTTGGCTTTGTCTGGGCTGCAACTCAACTGTTTCTAATATTCACTCTCCATTTTATCTCTTACAACCCTAACATTGAAATTTTTGTCCGGAAAAATATGGTACATTTATCAAATTTTACTACGTATTGATTCAAATAAGGTCAAAGACAAGAGTATGTATTACGAGGGAACGTGTGTAATATGTGTAGATGCAAGTGGACGACATTTTGCCAGCACGGTTATTTTTCTATTTAAGAATTCTTTGAGTCGAATATAGATCTGCTAAATTGATTGTTGATGTTTTAACAGTTGTCCAATTACTCAGTCTGTCATTGCCACTCTCTATTCATGTTTGTACCAAGAAAGAAGTTTGTTTTATAAATAAAATAACAATGTGTTTGTACTGCAGTTATACAGTAAAACCCATGAAACCCGGACCCATTCCGGACTTAGCCAAAAGTCCGGCTTTCTGAGAATTCCGATTTTCAGAGAAATTTTGGTGAATTCTGAAGAAAATGACGTGTGGAAAATTGTCCAATTGTCAGACAATTCTGTTTTTCAAGGAGTCCAGTTTTTAGTAGTTTTATATGTACTAGGCAGCGTTACATAAGAGGTTAACATTAGCTGCTGTCCATAGTTTACTATTAATCTGAAATTCAACTAATGTTTAGAGTTTCGTAGGCCAGATGTAGTCCCAAGGCTGTTTAAATGCTTAAATTGACTGGATCATATGAATTCTAGACATCGATTTTCCTTCTGATGACCCTAAAATTCAATTAATCCAAAGTATTAAACCTCCGTCATACATACTCTATATAGTCCACCATGCATTACACAAGCCAATGCAAGAAATTATTTTAACTAACAATTATTTGTCAAAGTTGGGCAAACCCATGTTTCAGTAAATATTTGTTCTTATAATATTACTTAAAACGTATGTAACTTCATGTACATGTGTGTGTATCATGACAATTCAGCTAAGACGGCGGCTATACAAAGTAATATTAGCTTCTCGGCGGAATACCCGACGCTAACTGGCACCCAAGTGAGACCAGATTTGGCGCAATCAGTTAAGAAAACTGTCAACACGAAAATACAACAAAAAGGATGTTTGTCTACGTCACAGTGTAAACACATACAAACAGTGGTGTCCACGTCTGAAGTAACATCAAGCAGACGGAAGCGAGAAACGTCCAGTGTTGTGTTCAAGATTGAAATATCTTGTGATGTTTTAAATGGTATGCTTACGACAACTCATTGTCTGTTATATTTTTTAAAGCTACAAGCTTCTCCAGTCTCCATCACCACGACACAAATAAATGGTATGCATTCAGGAAATGACTAAGGTTTCGTCTGTAGAATACAGTCAAGGGCAGTACTTTTATATAAGATGTTCCCTTGTTGGCACTGGAACATACAAACGCGAATTCAACTAACGTTTTGTTAAAAATAAAATGTACTATAATTTATGATGAATTTCTACGAACTCGTGCATATTCAGTTAATATATTATGTAATACATGTACATCTTTGTAATATACTTAATAATGATAATATATTAGTTGTATAATTATATGCATTTGAAATGGTCAATCTCTTTGGCTGATTGTGATTTACAAATATTTCAATTCTATAGTGATTCTTAAATGGTCACATGTCATACAACTAGAATTAAGCAGTTTTCTGGTCAGGCATAGATAAATGCTTCAATTCTAGTGATTCTGAAATTATCACACGTCATACAATTAGAATTAAGCAGTTTTCTGGTCAGGCATAGATAAATGTTTTAATTCTAGTGATTCTGAAATTATCACACGTCATACAATTAGAATTAAGCAGTTTTCTGGTCAGGCATAGATAAATGTTTTAATTCTAGTGATTCTGAAATTATCACACGTCATACAATTAGAATTAAGCAGTTTTCTGGTCAGGCATAGATAAATGTTTTAATTCTAGTGATTCTGAAATTATCACACGTCAATCTTCGCATACCTATTTGATTAGAATTTAATTGTTTTCTCGGCAGACATGGATGAATGCTACGACATGCTAAGCTTTCTTGTACTAGCTTTGGAAGATCTGATCGAACAGCAACAGTTAACGATACAGTACAATGGCATCGATCATGATGTGGGATTAAATACATCTTCATATGATGGGTTTACAACCTGTCATCCTGGTTATATTCCTGTGTGGCAATATTGTGGTAAGTCCAGTACAACCTCTCCAAAGCAACACCCTTATGTTGTTGTTGAGGTGTTGTTGCTCTAGAGAGGTTAAATTAATAGTTAAATCATGCAGTGGGGAAAATTCATGCTACGTACTGCTATTGGAGGTTGTTGCTCAAGAGGGGGCTGCTCTTGAGTGGTTGTACTGTACTGTTCGTTTATTTAGTTTTACTATTCATATTGTTCCTTTGTTTAGTTTTACTATTCATACTGTTCGTTTGTTTAGTTGGTAAAAATACATTTACAAATTGTTAAATGCGTCATAGAAAGTTAAATGTTTAATTACAAAAGAAAGGCACTGACAAATATACTAGATGACAAAATAGATTTACAATGTTAGTTTTTATCCATATAGTTGCTTGTGGAAAAGGAACATATGCCTACAATAATTATTGCGAAGTTTGTCCTGTCGGTACATACCAGGATTTAGAAGCACAGACGTCATGTAAGCCATGTCATGATCAATGGTCGACTTTAGGTCAAATGACTAGAGATAAAAATGAATGCAATGGTAAGGTTTTATGTAACGTTTTTTATTTTGTTTATTGCTAATACATGTACGTTATATCGAAACTGAAAATATTAAACTTACGTACATGTTTAAGTATGATTTACTGTTATAGTCTATGAGTTAGTTTTAGCCTAAGTCACACTTTAATTGTTAATATCAGTTTCCAACTTCCATTGTGCAAGTACAAAGCTCAAGGTAAGCTGTTAATCCGTACACACTTTTCAAATGGCTTCTCCTCCGAAACGTCTGTGTCAAATTTAAAGAAACTGCGTATGAATGATCTTGGGGTGGTCCTTTACAAATGTGGCTATGAGATTTACATTCCATGCATAACTCAGGTTTCCATGGCAACCAAGAGGAAAACCTTTTCAACTTTCTTGTCTTAAATTGCATGGTTGTTTGGCATGGAGCACCATCATATGACCCTTTAGATACCAAAGTTGCTAAAATAATGTCCCTGTGGTCTGAATAAGCTACACTCAGGGGTAATATTTTGCGAATATATAGGAAACTTTAAAAAAAGCTTCTTGTCTGAAATCACAAGGGTTCGAGCTTCTAGATATTTGGCACAGAGCGACAGCTAGATACATCTTACAAAGTTGCTAAAATGATTTTCCCGGGGTCTTAATCGGCCCAGGCACATGTAGATTTATATAGGCAATAGAAAATCTTCTCGTCTGAATTTTTTACTTACTGCAGCACAAATTTATATCAAATTCGCGAGTTATATGGCAATAACTCTCTTCTCAGGTGTGCATCACAGGGCCACTTGGCTCTCTGTTTTATTATTCATAGTATTTGCTAATATACAATGATTTTTCATTACAAAGCATAACTCTGTATTTCACTTGAAGTTGTATTATCAAATATAATATATATCTAGACCTTCCATGGAAATTCTATTTTAACAAGGACTTATATACATACATGTATGTATATAAGTCAGTAAACATTTTATTTAATAACCATTTTGATACGATTCATTGATTATTTTTACAGTTAGAAGACGCTTGTTTCAAGAACCTATTATTAATGTTTCCCCTCTATTTTAGTATACACGCCATATACAGACGAAATTTCAGATGCGATGGTTATTTGTGTTGCTGTTGGAATTTCATTACTTGTTGTTATAGCAACCGTGATTGGCATCACACTATTGTGTAAAAAGTAAGATATAAACTACAGTTAAACCTGTTTTAACGACCACCATTGAATAAAGGCAACCCTGTGAATAAAGGCAACACTGTGAATAAAGGTCAATTTAAAAAGAACGTTACTCATAATTTACAACAAAACAACATTAGAAGATAAGCCACATTATGATTTTGTTGTGGCCGTTGTTTTCACGTGGTAAAACAGAACAAAGAACAAACGCTGAAAATAAGAAATGAATAATTTCGATGAACACCACATGGGCATACAATTCTCGTTCCAACATATATCACAACAACCCACAAGTGAATGATCTTAATTTTGTGACGTCTTTAGAAGCGAATAAAAGCATCCTTCTCACTTACTTAATTTATACACCAAGTCGTAGATTGATGTGGTAGTACTTCATGTATGATGTTTTCTATGTTCCTAGTTTCACTTGCCTTTACCTGTTTTCTTTGATACCTGTACGTACTTGATCTGTACTGTTTTATGTTGTTCATTTCAATTCATGCTGATACAGAATATAGCGGAAACTGTTTCAGCATTAAATGGATGTATTTTGTCTTGTCGTTTTTATTGGACCATAGTTATGCAGCAACTATTTATTTTGGATCGTCCCTTGTACATTGTTGCCGCTGATTGGTTTGTTTTTACGCCACGTTGGTCCGTGTTCCGTTACATTACGTTGTATGTTTAGGTCAGCTAGTACTGTTTGGGGTAGCCTGTTTGTAAATATGGGTTACTTTGTATGCGATATTTTCTGGGAATTGCTCCTTTCAATTTGTATGGGATCTGTTGGTTTGTATGTAAGGTTGAAATCAAGGAATATGACAGCTGCATAAAAGTATACAGTTAAACCTGTGTAAGCAGTCACTCCAAATAGAGGTCAACCTGTGAATAAAGGCCATATTTATATAAACTGTTGTTGATAATTAAGAAAAAAAATGGCTTTCGAATAAAGGCCATCTTACAATAAAGGTATCATTATGATTGTCTTTCCAAAGGGTGGCCTTTGTAATTTCATCTAAGGAGATGAAATACTGTCAAATACAACTTCAAATCCAGGTATATACTTTAGTCGTTGTAATGCGTGCTAGTATCTTGGGCATAATATTTAAATGGACAAGTATTAGAAATACAAAAACAAAACATCTTGTATTTTGTTCTCGTTTCAGGAAACAAGATACAAAAATTCGACCATCAATAGCATGTTCTACGGATTCAACTTCCATGATTACTCTGACATCACTTGACACGCCAGAATATTTCTGACATCACTTGACACAGCAGAATATTTCTGACATCACATGACACGGTATAAATCTGTATCACATGACACAGAAACACTTCTGAGGAAGATCATTCAACTACCACAGTGTCATATTTCTGAATCATTTCTGGAAAACTTGTATGGACGCACATATTGTATTTGATAGCTGTGTGACATCCATCGTAGCAACAGGCGTTCGTGAATGGCTGAATCCTATTCTGTTCTGACATTTGATGTTTCTAGTATTTTTGTGTGATCTACGACGTTTCAAGTGTTAATGCAGTGCATTACATGCAACAATTCTTATCACAACAGGTACATACAGTGACAGTGTATGTCTGGTCTAAACATCAAATTGTATCAAAGAGCCACCAAACAAATGCTGCATCATTGGTCTGCGTATTTTGATGAGAAAAAGTAAGAATGAAGTTCGTATTCCTGCAAGTTCTAACAATACAAATACAACAACTTTACCTGTTAAACTATTGCACCAACCCCAGTATTAATTGGCAACAAGAGTGCCAGGTCTCAAAATACGCCAATCAAGGGACATAACTCAAAAGTGGATATCGAACTTGACCGAGATCTAATGGCCATAAACATTTCCATCAAGTTTGGTGAGGATCTGAATAAAACTGTTTGAAATAGAGAGTGGACACCATAGTGGACGCCGCGCGTCTGTCATGGGTGTTCCCATAATACCACCTGTTTTTCAAACAGGCGTATAAATAGACTCGGTTGTGTTCGTAACAAGTGGATGAAAATTATTACAAAACAATAAATGGTCAGTAGACGTGTTGATGATTTAGTCATAGACCTAAAATTTTGTCTTTGTTTCAGTTAATTATTTTATCTACTTCCGTCCTAGTTTTTGAACTCAATAGTAATCTCTGAAGTGCCTTAAGTATAATTTTATTTCTGTTTAAAACATGACTTCATACATAATTCTCTTTTTTGCTCATGAATGAAACAAAATATGTTTTCAGGGACACAACATAAAGTGTCTCTGATGTTATATATTTTTGATAAAATGTATTACATATACATGTGTACATATTCTTTTTATGTTTTATTGTTGTTTGATAAAATTGATGAAAACTGCATCTTGTTTAAGAAACAGTTAAACCTGTGAACAATGGCCACACTGGTGAAAGACATAATGTGGCCTCTACTGACATGTGGCCTTTATTTAAAGGTCATTTTATCCTTAATAACCATATTTTAAAAAAATGGCCTTAATCAGAGGTGGCCATTAACACAGGTTTGACTGTATGTAAAATGATAGGTATTCATATGGGTTTAATAAAGAAACAATGAAATATGATTTTAGATAATCTGTACCAGTAGTTGCATAAATCATATAAGTACAGTACAACCTCTGTAGAGCAACACCCTGTGAGAGCTACAAATATTGACCGTTGTTTAGAGGTTGTTGCTCTACAGAGGTTAAATTTATAGTAAATATCAACATAGGGAAATTTTGAAGGTGTTGTTATAGAGAGGCTGTTGCTCTACAGAGGGCCGCTCTGGAGAGGTTGTACTGTATGTACATTGTATGGTATCTCATTCTTCAATTGTTAATTTTAAAGGCTAGATCATATTGATAGAATTTATCAAAATTAGGATTTAACAATGACACTTGACCCATTGTTAATGAAACTGTTTGCAAGTTTTCAGTATTATAATTTTCTGCCAATATGAGATTGATTGTAATCATTGTTTAATTGTTTATCTTGTTTTCATTACTGTTCAAACATAACAGTGTGACCTAAGTTATTGCTAAAGTTTATAAGTAATAAAATTGTGAAAATTATTATCAGATTTTATTGTTACTACGGTACATGTATAACAAACATACGTTGAGAAGAGTATGATGTTAGTTGTCTTTATTAACACAAGATAATGTTTGTTAGTTTGTTTCATCGGGTTTTATGCCCCTTTTCAACAGTCACGAGTCATATGAGATAGACAGTTCACCTAACCATCGTTCCTGGCAAGAACCAGTACTAGATTTCCATCCTCTGTGAGCAACTGCCTATTTTTTCACATAAAGAGACATGATCGCTAGTTGGGCTCCAACCTAATCATTGTTCCTGGTAAGAACCAGTACTAGACTCCCATCCTCTCGTAAGCAACTACCTACTTTCTCACCTAAAGAGACATGGAACGCAAGATAAAAGAAAGGAATACAAGATGTTTTTTTTTCAAACACCACCCCTCAGGGATACCTTGTAAATGTCCTGTTTGGGTTGTCAACAAGAATCAACCTAATGAAGGTGGAAGCGTTTTCATTTTGTAAACAAGGCTAAAGATTGGTCAGACAGACACACAAGCCAAAAACAATACGTCCCCGATCTAACGATATGAGGGCATAAACAATTTTGGCTCTTTCTCTTATACTAGAATTCTAAGTCATTCTTTAAGTTCAATGCTATATCACCATACCTGATAATAAACAAGTAGTAGTACAGTAGACATACATATTAGATGAAATTAACAATAATTAATCAACAAATGTAACATGATCATTTTAATTTTGGCTTCTTGCTGAATCCTTTCAGATCATCTTTCTTTACAACAAGTACCCCAGATTTCCATTTTCCAATCTGACCATCAATATGACCAATATCATTGTTGCTACGTGGCCTGTAATACAACAATACAATGTTATGTTTAAATCATTCTGTTGTCACTAGGCAACCAATCAGGTACAGTTTGTTTGTTTGTTTCATCGGATTTGACGCCCCTTTTCAACAGAGTCACGAGGCAGACAGTTCACCTAGCCATCGTTCCTGGGAAGAACCAGTACTATACTCACATCATCCATAAGCAATAACCTACTTTCTCACATAAAGAGACATGGATTGTAGCTGGGCTCCAACCCACGACCCTCTATCATTGAAAGGGTACAGTAATTTAAAGTCAGTGACCTTAACCACTCGACCACAGAGGCGGGTATCCTATCATGTACAATACAATTCCCTACCAGAACACACCAAGGCCACAGCCTTGACCCAGTGGTTGGTTCGCTGGATTTGTAATCCTGTGATCAGGGTTCCTATTCCTGGTCACGGCAGGTCATACCCTTTTATCAAAACATGACAATTTGACTTTCCTGCACATGTGGACTCAGTGTTTTTTCTCTCATCCATGAGAAGAGACCTTCGCTTGTTGACTTGGGGAAGAATTATCGCTAAAATTGCCGATTTGAGAAATTGAACAGCTGGTGTAAGTTTGGATTTTTGGGAAAACTACATGATTTTGAAGAAATTTTCTATTGGGAAGAGGCCTATAATAGGCCTTTGTTACAGAAGGTGAAAAATCACTGGTGGAGAAATTGCTACTTCTTTGTAAAAGGGTAATTTATTACTGGTAGAAATAGCATCCAGGAAACATGTTATACAAATAAATAAATAAATAAATAAATAAATATACATCCTGATGGGACCATCAACCTTCTGTATGCTAGCTGGACAGCTGGCTCAAAAGTGAAATAAACCCACATGGATTCTAACATACGAGGTGTGTCCAAAAAGTTTGTAGACAAGTTTTTTTTCGGAAACATTAATGTCATTATACTACTATTTGCTGTATGAATGTTTCAATCAACACAATATACATGTGCTGAGCAAATTTTAAGAAAAAATATGCATTTTTAATAAAAATATGTCGTATATTGAAACATTATCAACGATGTTCCGCAGCAGGTGTTATTCGTATACTATGGTGTTTGTTGTTTGGCCATGGTAATTTGACATTTATGTCGCTGAAACATTACTTTTTACGTAATGACGCCACAACGATTTGAGGCGTCATAACACACAAATATTGTTGTTCACAGTAACGCAATATACTTTCAAAGGGCATTTATCACCAGCACTACTTGAAATTTTGCTTGTACAAACGGCGTCATTGAATACAGAAGAACAAAGAACAATTATAAAAATATGTGCCTCTTTAGATCAAACAAAAACGCATACTATTCCAACGCTGCAGTCAGCAACAGGCAATTCAACAGATTGCAGATCTTTAATTTATAAATGGTAGAAACCCTTCGCAGACGGTAGGATATCAAACAAAGATTGACCAAGGAGTAGACTGAGCGTGATTGGTGACGCCATCGTAACGCCGGTGGAGAATATAGTGAAGCTGGACAGGCGAGTTAGTGTGCGGGAAATTTAAGACAAGTTATGTGTGAGTAGAGGTACTATTAACAATGTATGAAAGGATAAACTTGGTAGGAACAAATTTTGCGCATGTTGAGTGTCAATATTACTCACTGAAAAAGACAGAACAGACGGATGGAATGCTCATGAAAGAAGATGCTTTAATAAACTTTTTCTATACTGAAATAAGCAGGAGTTATAAGTTTGTAAACGGTCGTCTTCTTCACCAAAAGTGAAGGTCAAAGTAGAGAAGTCATCGGCCCAAAATGATGCTTATCCTTTTTTATATAAGAGGAATACTGTTAGTTCATTCAGTCCTGGGATGTAAAACCATCAAAAACACCAAATACCATGTTTCCTCGATTTATGTGATATTCACCATGAAAACCATAAACACCTTATCCAACATGTACAAACAATTATTCAATAGTTTAATACGGGCTGGTATGTCATTATTTTTCAAACATGAATAAAAGTCATCGAAAAGTCATTGAAAAAATGTAAAAAACGATGGTTGTTATTTTGAAAAACTATAACGTAATTGACGTCGGCAACGCAACTACATCCTGACCTGCGCCGAAGATGCTTACATATATGTTTTAAAATAATTGTAAAAGTATTATTTGTCGCAAGGTCATAATTATTTTAAGTGCTATAATAGATAATAAATTGAAAATGTAAGTAGCGCAAAAATGAAGATTTTATCTTGTTTAATTATTTAATAAGAGCATGTGTCTACGAACTTTTTGGACACCCCTCGTACAACTGTGAGTGTTTACGAGACAGAGAGCTAAACTAACATCTGAAAATACAACATAGATAATATTATATTCTTACCTTTTCTTTCCTTTTCCACTTTTGGCAATTTTCAACCCAAGTTTCCTATCCTGGAAAACAGAATACACAATGGGTCAATGGTAGTGATGTACCAATGATCGGAAAACATCGATTAGCTACTAGTAGAAGCTCATCGATGTCGATGATCGATGTCACATGCTTGACTAAGACCCGGGCTCGCATTGCATCAACGGGAAGTTACTACATATGTATTTAAAATGAAACTAGAACTATCACTAAAGGTGATGAATACCCCCAGCTGAGGCCTTGACACAGTTATTGTTACATTTTACAGAGGGAAATATAATGCATTTTCATTTTTTTAATACCTGCAAATTGTTGCTTAGATATATCCTGACCAGTTTCTAAATATACATTATATAAAAAATAACAAAGGGCCATAACTCATTAAAATTTACTTGGACAAAACCTATTGTGGACATGCACAACAACATGCAAACTACTTATCACTTCTAAGAAGTTTCACTGAATTCCTGCATGTAGTTGCTGAGAAATGGTACGGACAAAATTTACCTAATTGCATAAAACAAAGGGCCATAACTCAGTGAAAATTAATCCAAACAAAACCTGGTTATTGCATGCACAACTTGGCTTACTTTTTATAACTTCTGTGAAGTTTCATTGAATTCCTATGAGTAGTTACTGAGATATTGTATATACACTGTATAAAAAACAACAAAGGGCCATAACTCAGTGAAAATTTAACCAACCAAGACAAGCTTAATGGATGCACAACTAGGCTAACTACTTATCACTTCTGAGAAGTTTTGCTGAATTCCTGGCAGTAGTCAATGAGAAATAGTCAGGACAAAATTTGCCTATTGTATATACTGTAGAAAAAAACAAAGGGCTATAACTCAGTGAAAATCGATCCAAATGAAAAATGATTTAAGCATGCACAACTAGGCTTACTACTGATCACTTCTGTGAAGTTTCATTGAGATCCTGTGAGTAGTTGCTGAGAAATTGTCCGGACAAAATTTGCCTTTGTATATACTGTATAAAAACAACAAAGGGGTATAACTCAGTGATAATTAATCTGAACGAAAATTGCTTTAAGCATGCACAACTAGGCTTACTACTAATCACTTCTGTGAAGTTTCATTGAGATCCTGTGAGTAATTGCTGAGAAATTGTCCGGACAAAATTTGCCTATTGTATATACTGAATAAAAACAACAAAGGGGTATAACTCAGCGGAAATTAATCCGAACGAAAAATGCTTTAAGCATGCACAACTAGACTTACTACTGATCACTTCTGTGAAGTTTCATTGAAATCCTGTAAGTAGTTGCTGAGAAAATCTCCGGACAAATTGTGTCTACAGACGCACGGACCGACCGACCGGCCGACCGACCGACCGTCAAGCGTGAATCCAATATAGCCCCCATATATTTCATATCTGGGGGTATAATAATACAAGCAAGTTCTATCTATCATAAGGTGAGGCTTGTGAGCATCCCAGACTCCCAGTGAAGATTTCCCAGAGCTAGTTGGCCCTCTTGTTTAAGATGTAAATGTTCTGTTGTTATGACTTGTTTGAGATTAAATCATAATATTATACAACCATGAACCACCTTCTACCTTATAATTTGTAAATCAAAAAGAGAACAGAATAAAGTAAAACACATGCAGCATGATGCTGAATTTCTAACCGATTATAATCGGAAAATCGGATCGGAAGCCTCAACCGATTCGATCAGGATTTCCAAGCGATGTCTCATCACTAGTCAATGGTCTTACCAAACACACATTCAAGTATCCATACAATTTTAGTGTCCAAAATTGGTTAATTACACAAGGCCTTCAATCTATCAACTCTATTATTCCCCCTCTCAGAAATGGTAATTTTCAAAAACTTTTTGGTTTAAAAATACAGGTGTCGTCTTTCATAAGGGGTCATATGTTCATGTTTCATTTTACATATGTATTAAAGTAAAAATGAGTTTCTTTCATGTAATAAAGATTACCCTTGTTTGGTAAAAATGGCCCTTCAAAGGGCTGTTGTGCCCTTCCCCCAAAGTAGTCTTAGGGCACTGATTACAATACCCAGATGGCCACAGTGATATACCAAAGTATTTATTGCTACATCAATGCATGACTTAATGCATGTTCTTTTTATAGTCAATCACATACTAGGACCCAATTATTTGAAACAATGACCAAATCAATAAAACTATGTTAGGAAGAAATAAAATAATCTAAGTATATCAAAATAAGAAAATGTAACAATTTAACAAAGAAGTGCATGAAAACAAGAGGGCCATGATGGCCCTATAATCACTCACCAGGTTTTTCAATTTTTTCCTATATGAGCCTATGTAAAATCAGGTTATCTCTGGGACCTGGCCTATTTTTACCCAAGGGCCATAATTTGAACAAACTTTGTAGAGGTCCACTAGACAATGCTACACACCAAATATCTAAACTTTAGGCACTGTGGGTTTGGGACAAGAAGATTTTTAAAAGTTTTTCTTATTGGTTGCCATGGCAATCAGAGTTTTAAATGAAATTCATTTTTTGAACATATTTGAATGAGGAGCACCCAAGGATCATTCAAGCCAAATTTGGTTGCTATTGACACAGTGATGTAGGAGGAGATGTTGTTTAAAGAACATATGGACGTCACTTCATGACGCACGACAGACGCAAGGCGATCACAAAAGCTCACCATGTGCACACAGTGCTCTGGTGAGCACAGAAATATGATATTTTATAATTAATCACATAATGAGAACTGACATTATTTGCAACAATGACAATTCACAAAATACTCACCAATTCCCGTTTTTCTATCTGCATCTCTTTCTGGCGTCTTCTATCTTCCTGATAATCCTTGTAATTAACATATTTATTTTTCTGAGGCTGCAATATTTCAAAATATAATTATGGATATAATCTAAAATAGTTTCATCATAATCTAAATCATACAGATAGTTCTAGCAGTATCATTAAAGGCCCATTAGCTTTTTGAATTTAGTAATACTGAACAATAGGTAATATGATAGTAAAATATAAGAAATGTATATTATTTGCTCTAAAACAATATTTATATAATACTTTTCCTATCCATATGTCTTTAAAATGTTGTCAAATGCTTTTTCTTATTTTTTTGCAATATCATTGAAAATAATACTGTGCTATACATATCTATATGTACTTCTTGATTAAAAATAAAATTTTGGAAAGTTTTAGAATTTTCATTGCAAATAAAAGTCATTTTCACTGATAAAACATCTTTCTAAGTAAAAAAAGACCTACTTTGATTTTAACATCCAAAAAGCTAATGGGGCTTTGAGCTATATACACAAAACTATTTCCAACTGTGTTCAGGAGAGGCTATATCACTACAGCAATATGAAATAACTGTATTGTTAGATGAGGCCAAATCACTTCAGTAATAAGAAACTAGAGCTTTGTCACAGAGGTGACTAATACCCCCGCCGCCGCTTTGACACTAAGAATGCGATAGTACACTATACGGCTAAGTTCAAGGTGACATAACTCCGCAATGAGTGGATCACTGGGCACGAAAATTGTGTCTTGCGCATCTACATTTCATACTGATAATATATGCCAAGTTTCAATTAAGTTTAAATCCTTTGAAAATGAGGAAGTAGTTTGCTCCACAAACTAAGACTGCCATTATACACTATATGGCTAAGTTCAAGGGCACATAACTTTGAATGAGTGAATCCCTGGGAATGAAAATTGTGTCTTGCACATCTACACTTCATGGTGATAACATAAAATTCAAGTTTCATTGCAAACACTTAAAAAATGTGGAAGTAGTTTGCTCCACAAACTTGTGATATTTTATGTGGACGAACCAACTGACTGACCGACAGAGTGACTCCAATATTATCCCCTCTCAAACTTTGTTTGTCAGTGAGGCCAAATCACTTCAGCTATAGTATATGATATAACTGTATTGTCAGTGGAAAAAAGCTGTACATATGATCATTTACATTTCCCCTGTCAATAGTTTCTCATACTTCATGAACTATGCAAGTATAGTTCTTAGTAAGAAAGAAAACCTAATAATTTCATGAATTCCTTTTGAACGGGTGATGTTGGCAGTCTTGAACCAGGACAGGTCAGACTCCCTTGGACAAATACAAAATATCAATTTTAAGACTTGTATAAACAAGAGGGCCATGATGGCCCAATATCGCTCACCTGAGCATTGTAACACTAAGGAATAATTGAATCAAGCAAAGTTATTTGGCAAGGTAAAGAGTTATATACCCCGACTGTTCAGAAGTTGTTGAAATCAACTGACCCCCAGGACTTGGCCAATATTGACCATGGGGCCATGATTTGAACAAACTTGGTAGAGATCCACAAGAAAATGCGACATCCAAAATATCTAAGCCCAATGCCTCATGGTTTTGGACAAGAAGATTTTGTACATTTTCCTACACAAGTCTACATAAATCAAGTGACCCCCGGGGCGGGGCCAATATTGACCATAGGGCAATAATTTGAACAATCTTAGTAGAGGCCCACTAGGCAATGCCACACACTAAATATCAAAATATTAAAGATTTTCAAAAAAAATCCTTCTGGTTGCTGCATGGAATGGAATTCTTTGAACAACTTTGGTAGAGCTTCAAGCAAGTAACACACCTGAAGTTTTATTGAAATTAATCCAGTGGTTTAGGAGTAATAATTTGAAAGAAATTGTTGACGATGGACGACGGACAAAGCTTGATCCTAAAAACTCACCTTGGCACTCTGTGCCAGGTGAGCTAAAAGGTGCATGTTTTACACAGTAAATTAATCAGCATGTAAAATAAGTTTATGTATTTTAATATTTCAGCAGATACATGTACCTTTGCTCCTAGTTTAATAAGAAGGGCTGTCATGGCCTCGTCCTTCTGGCTCCCTTCAAATCCCTTAATACCGAACTTCTGTACATCATACCTGGCTTGTCTCATATTGAAATCAGGATTTGTCTCTGTTGCCTCAGCTTCGCTCGATTTCATCTCTTTTTCCTACAAATTAATGTGTTGTCATGGTAACAATAAAGCTTTAAAGTAGTAACAACAGTAATGTTTTTTAGAAAAACAATGTTTTTTTATCATTTTATGTGCACGTCATTAATATGTATTAAAACTGTGCACGTCATTAATATGCATTAAAACTGTGCACGTCATTAATATGTATTAAAACTGTGCACATCCTTAATATGCATTAAAACTAAGAAGTACAGTCAAACCTGTGAACAAAGACCATCCTTGTAAAAGACACAATGTGGCCTTTATTGACAGGTGACTCTTATTTGTAGGTCATTTTGTTCTAAATAATCAATGACAGTTTTCATAAGAATGGCCTTTATTCATAGGGTGACCTTTATTCAGAGGTGGTCATTACCACAGGTTTGACTGTTAATTCAAATTTTCTAAATTAATGTTTAAAGAAATGCTCCATGTCATTCTGAGTACACAAAATAAAGGGTTTGGAAAGCAGGCCATTATTTCTCTTTCTTCCTCTAAATAAAAGTTGAAAATAATATTGATCGAAATGTAATTTCAGCAGCAACAACTTTAGTGCACACAAATTATAAATGATAACATTCATCTTTGTCTCAGAATCCTTTTATTTCTATACCAAAACAAGAAGTGTTTATGAAACACAGATACCCCCTGTGACCTTGACCTTTGACATACTGACCTCAAAAACATACAACCACCAAACCTAATCTGAAGAGCTTAGGCCAAATCGTTCTCTAGTTATTGGTCAGACAAGGTTTATTTACCGACTGACTGACCGACAATCATATGCAAAGCAATATACTGCCTTTTCTTCTGATGGAGGCATATTCAATAATTTCCCCCAAAAAGTTTTCAAAAATCAGATATATGAAACCTGGTTTATGTATTTAACATCTTTAACAAGCAAAACTAGCAAGATTGGTAAGTAATTTAACCATAAAATAATATGTATACTATACCTTTGCTTTTTTAGATTTATGGGAATTGAATACAACCACCTCAGGTTCATTCTTTGTCTTTATTTTATTTCGTTTCACTTCATCATTCACTTTACTTTCATCTAACTGTTGTTTAAATTCGGTTAGACCTAACTGTTCACTCATCTCGTGTAATCTTCTCTCATGACCTAATTATGTGTAACAATAAATTTATCTAGTATTTTTGTGTCTGCTGTCTATGGCCCATTTGACAGCTATGGTCATTTTGGGGCTGGCCCAGAGAAAGAGAGGGAAGAAGATATCAATTCTATACATTCCAAAACTCATAACATTCAGTAGCTTCAATGAAGCAAGAAACAAGAGCTGCCCTAAGACAGCATGCTTGATTATTCTCAGTGATTGATAATAAACAAACTTTGTCCATAATTAACTTTTGTATTCATAATTTTATGGATAGAGTTATCTAACTTGTCTTTCGGACACCCTTGAACGCTTACATGAAGTTTCAGGTCAATCATAGAAACGGTTACTGAGATATGTACATCATAGTAACTTGCATGCAAAACTTTCAATAAATGCAATGCCCACGTGAAGGCGACTTCAATAGCTCTCCGTATTCTTTGAATAGTCAAGTTAAAAAGAAATCATAAATACATAAGAATTAATTTACTTAAGAAGTAACTTCAACAATGAACTGAGCATTAAATGTATTCCTTTGTGTATTTGATTCAACAGAATGTTGATAACTTCTTGTATTTACCAGATAACTCCACTTCATCTTGACCTTCAGTATCTTCATCTTCAATATCATCATCCTCCACATGTTTATCTGTCTTCTTCTTCTTCTTTTTCTTTCTTTTCTTCTGTTTGTCCTCAGAATGAATAGATGAAGAAACATTACCAGACTTCTTAGAGTTATTGTTTGCTGATTTCTTTGTCTTCTTTTTGTTATTACCTTCAAGGACTGAATCACCTAATAAAGATACACAAAATGTAAATAAATACATAGTTAGATTGAGGGCAGATCAAAATTATCAGACAGAATTACAATACAATTATAAAGAGATTGACAAAACCACATCACAAAAAGCTTTCTAATCAGACTATTATACATGTGCAATCTAATTTGTTGAAAAAAGGCCATCCTGTGAATGAAGGCCATTCTTTGAAATACTGTCATTGATTAATTAGACCAAAATGACCTCAGAAAGGCTACTTGTCAATTAAGGCCACATTATGTCTTACCAAAAGGTGGCCTTTGTTTACAGGTTTGAATGTACACCATTTTGAAATAGTCTTTTCATTTGCTTCATAAGCCTTGGTATTTTCTGTTCATACCAGATTAATACACTAATAAACACAAACTAAGCTATGAGACAAAATGATGCGTGTTCCAGAAATAACTAGACTGAAGTCTATTTATAACATACTAGTATATATAAGTGATCATAATGATGATTGAGGAATGGTACTGAAGCAAAGGCATGAGTTAAAGTTACTAATTAATAGCACTGAAATAATAAGATATTCCTTTTGCCAAATTACCTTAATCTCTAAATTATAAGACATGACAAGGTTACAATGTTATCAAATTACAAAATAATCTACAGACAGCATATCACATGAATTCAATCTATAACATTACCATAATCTACAGACAGCATATATCACATGAATTCAATCTAAAACATTACCATAATCTATAGACAGCATATATCACATGAATTCTATCTATAACATTACCATAATCTACAGACAGCATATCACATGAATTCAATCTATAACATTACCATAATCTACAGCCAGCATATCACATGAATTCAATCTAAAACATTACCATAATCTACAGCCAGCATATCACATGAATTCAATCTAAAACATTACCATAATCTACAGCCAGCATATCACATGAATTCAATCTATAACATTACCATTATCTACAGCCAGCATATCACATGAATTCAATCTATAACATTACCATAATCTACAGACAGCATATCACATGAATTCAACCTATAACATTACCATAATATACAGACAGCATATCACATGAATTCAATCTATAACATTACCATAATCTACAGCCAGCATATCACATGAATTCAATCTATAACATTACCATAATCTACAGCCAGCATATCACATGAATTCAATCTATAACATTACCATAATCTACAGCCAGCATATCACATGAATTCAATCTATAACATTACCATAATCTACAGCCAGCATATCACATGAATTCAATCTATAACATTACCATAATCTACAGACAGCATATCACATGAATTCAACCTATAACATTACCATAATCTACAGACAGCATATCACATGAATTCAATCTATAACATTACCATAATCTACAGCCAGCATATCACATGAATTCAATCTATAACATTACCATAATCTACAGACAGCATATCACATGAATTCAACCTATAACATTACCATAATCTACAGACAGCATATCACATGAATTCAACCTATAACATTACCATAATCTACAGACAGCATATCACATGAATTCAATCTATAACATTACCATAATCTACAGAAAGCATATCACATGAATTCAACCTATAACATTACCATAATCTACAGACAGCATATCACATGAATTCAATCTATAACATTACCATAATCTACAGACAGCATATCACATGAATTCAATCTATAACATTACCATAATCTACAGCCAGCATATCACATGAATTCAATCTATAACATTACCATAATCTACAGACAGCATATCACATGAATTCAATCTAAAACATTACCATAATCTACAGACAGCATATCACATGAATTCAATCTATAACATTACCATAATCTACAGACAGCATATCACATGAATTCAATCTATAACATTACCATAATCTACAGCCAGCATATCACATGAATTCAATCTATAACATTACCATAATCTACAGCCAGCATATCACATGAATTCAATCTATAACATTACCATAATCTACAGACAGCATATCACATGAATTCAATCTATAACATTACCATAATCTACAGACAGCGTATCACATGAATTCAATCTATAACATTACCATAATCTACAGACAGCATATCACATGAATTCAATCTATAACATTACCATAATCTACAGACAGCATATCACATGAATTCAATCTATAACATTACCATAATCTACAGACAGCGTATCACATGAATTCAATCTATAACATTACCATAATCTACAGACAGCATATCACATGAATTCAATCTAAAACATTACCATAATCTACAGATAGCATATCACATGAATTCTATCTATAACATTACCATAATCTACAGACAGCGTATCACATGAATTCAATCTATAACATTACCATAATCTACAGACAGCATATCACATGAATTCAATCTATAACATTACCATAATCTACAGACAGCATATCACATGAATTCAATCTATAACATTACCATAATCTACAGACAGCATATCACATGAATTCAATCTATAACATTACCATAATCTACAGACAGCGTATCACATGAATTCAATCTATAACATTACCATAATCTACAGACAGCATATCACATGAATTCAATCTATAACATTACCATAATCTACAGACAGCATATCACATGAATTCAATCTATAACATTACCATAATCTACAGACAGCGTATCACATGAATTCAATCTATAACATTACCATAATCTACAGACAGCGTATCACATGAATTCAATCTAAAACATTACCATAATCTACAGACAGCGTATCACATGAATTCAATCTATAACATTACCATAATCTACAGACAGCATATCACATGAATTCAATCTAAAACATTACCATAATCCTGTAACTTCTTTAAAATGACATCATCCAATGAAGACTCCATAATTATTAGATTTATTGGTCACCTGTAAATATAATAAATGATAATAATTTAGTCAAACCTGTGCTGTGCCCAACAATTAAATTCTGACTAAATACTGAGGTTGGAGTCAGTTGTTACAATCCGGATGTTATCTTATATGACCTACTGCTACAAAGATGTAGGTTTAATGTCCCATTTCATATTTAGTTCCCCCCTCCTGTTACAAGTATATAAAGGTGCAAGCATAGCTATATTTTCTAGTCTTGCACAATTAATTCCAGATACTGGGAGACTAGAATAGTCCGAAACTTTGAACTGTTTGTGATGACAAGACCCTTTTTTTATTTGACCGTTCCTTGGCCCTTCTGTATACATGAAATTGGCTGACCAGAAAGCTGTATAAGAAAGGCTACACTATACAGGTAGACTGACAGATAAAAATAAGTTCGTTTGGAGTGCTCCTGTCTGCTCACGAAAATCATAGTAGATAAATGAAATAATTTTTTTGGGTTGCATTTTTTTAAAACTACTTTTTACTACTGTTGTATAGTAAAAAAATCTCTACCTACTTATCTAGTGCTAAAATTCTGGATTGGAGCACTCCAAACAAACTTATTTCTATATTCAGCCTGATAAAAACCAAAATCTCAACTCAATACATAACCAAACCAAATTAGCATCATTTCTGACTTTGTTGGAATTTAGATTATGCCTCAGATAAGGGAGGTGGGGGTAACATAGTTTTGGGTCCCATAACTAAATTGGTCTTTTTTATTTCATCTTGTTGACCATTTTAGTTATGGAATTGTCCTCTTTACAAAGTCAACAGCTTAAGGCGCTTGTTCATGCGTCTATTGAGTCAGATCAATTTACATGCTTTCCAGAATGCTACGGACTTAATCCAAAGCATTAACTAGGAAAAGTTTTGAAACTAAGGGTAGTATGAAACATTGGCAAAATATTTGATAACATTCGTCTGTTGAAGGTATCATGGTCATGTTGATAGATTATATATAAATACTATAATTCATCGAATTGTGCACAAGTTTTACGGAAATTTGTGCGTTAAGTAGGAAAACGAATGCAACTCAGATTAATTGAGTCATTTACCTGTTAGAACAAGTGACTTTGACGATGAACTGCAAAGTAATGCAAACGTATCATCGACTAGGTTTAACCTAGCCCTATTAATTGAAATTCGACTTTCCGGTTAGCGGATTTTCGTGAACGAATTCGGAAAGGCAATCCTCTCATCCTGCGTGGGACGGGGCCAAGTCGAAAAGTATCTTGTCACAAACATTTAATTAGTTGGACTACTACTAAGGCAACCACACACCTAGGTCCTGCCACCTGTGAGTAGACTAGTATGTAAATGCACCAAAGATTCATGCATTTATAATAAAATGATTGAGATTCGAATTAAAAATTTAACACGATTTGAAAAAAAATCTCAGAAATCATGAATGACACGGTGCGAAATCTCACGGGACGAACGAAACGATTCGCGAAATTGTGTGATAATGTTTATATTAAGATAGATAACGCTCAACAGTATGCATACACATTTCGAAAAGTCATATTGAAAGGAAATAATTATAGCATTATCATATCTTAATGACATATTTGAATATGATATGAATTTAATACCTCAGAGAGTGAAAAACGTGTCTTATGTCAGTCTACTATAACACCGGTTTGTAAGAATTATCTCCCCTGGACGATTCCTGTCATTATTTATTTATTAAATTCGTCTTAAATATGTGTATGAGAACATTACTTTAAGTGCTTATTGATCGGTAAGTGATACTGTGAATGATTTGTTTCATGACATTTGCTTCTTTCGAAGAACAGTAGAAATATATATATCAAATCCAGCATCGCGAAATCATATGACAATACGTCTAGGAAAGTTAACGTAAAATGACAAAATCACGTCTGCTATTATGTTAATGTCATGTGCAGATTCTTAGACATGGGCGGTTGTTGTGGAAAATATTATAGATATAAATTGTAATGTTAGATGGTGTCCATGTTTATCTAATTGAGTCGTATACATATTTCAGATCACTAAATACAGTAGCAGAATGTCGGTGAGACCATTACAAGTTGCCTCACATGTATATCGCAATTATCTCAATGGAGTGTTTTGTATCTATAAACCAGCTGGTATGACGACAATGAACGCCTCGGCTATAATACAAAGACATGTACTGAAGGGTTTGTTTAAACAGTTAAATCTATCAAATGTGTGATAAGGTGTTTATGTCTTCTTCCGTTACTATGCAGTGCTCACTCTGAAGCATCATCGTTTATGAAACCATGTACAAGGTCTTGTACATGTCCCATGTGGATTATGCTTATTTGTTGATGTCTGACTGGACTAATATAGCATTGGGCATTTGTTTCTCTAGTCTCACATGTACTTATTTGGCTTTCCTGTTGGCCAATCTCATGAATGAATTCGGAAGGGCCATTCTCTCAGTGCTGGACGGGGTCAAGTAAGAAAAGTGTCTTGCCATCACAAATAGTCAAATTAGTTGAACTTTTGTTTCTCTTGAACATCTGACTTTGTTCCATCTGAGGAAGCCAAGAGTGTATTAATTATGTCCAATCTATTCTATATCGAAGATTTTGAACAAATATTTGGAGCCACAGAAATGAAATTATGACCAATATGCAAAGTATGCACCAGGCAGACAACTGATATAAAGATGATATTACTAGTTTAATTACTTTAATATTTAGCTTTCCTTCATTACTTCATTTCCTTTGTATCTATTAACTTTGGTTTAGTCTTTTATTTTGCACTTTTGTTTAATTGTTATACATTACAGCCATTCCATAATCGATTTAAAGAAATGTTTTACTGTTACTATATGTATGATGTGAAAACTTAAGTATGTTATGTTTTTCTTTCAGAGTTGAATGAATTACCAGCCTATGAACATGAAATTGATGAATATTTTAAGACCCGATTCTCACTCCCACAGATGAACAGTAAAAGTCACACTAAGGCTGTTGTTTCTACCAAAGTTCCACAAAAAGTGAAAGATTACTCGAAGCATAAACTAGGTAAATGAAATAAGGCCACCCTTAACAACTTGTCTGTTTGTCACTAGAGCTGGGACGAGTACTCGAGTACCTGGGTATCGGGTCGAGTAAAGCTACTACCCGGGTACAAAATTACTACCCAGGTACCCTTGAAATAGAACACTCCATATTAAACTTATAATGATTTTTTAGCAAACAAAACATACGTTGATTAAACCTAATTATAATTTTTTTGTCTACCTTACTGAGTACTATTTTACAACAATATTTAACTTACCAAAGAATACTTATCCTGATTTTTTTATGCTTAAGAATAAGAACTGCTCCGGCGAGTATATATTATTGTTCTAATAGTCAAAAAGATTTTTTCCCATTAATTTGCAATACTGTCTAAACTTTTAACTAACTTCAACAGTATTTATGTGACTAGCAGTTTACTGCAAGTAAAATGTCTGCACGTACAGTACAACCTCTGTAGAGCAACACCCTGTGGGAGCTTCAAATATTGGCCGTTGTTTAAAGGTTGTCGCTCTGCAGAGGTAAAAATTTAGAGTAAATATCAACTTAGGGAAATTTTGAAGGTATTGTTATAGAGAGGTTGTTGCTCTACAGAGGGCCGCTCTGGAGAGGTTTTACTGTACATGTATATTTACTGGTATTTAACCCAATTTCTCATTAGTAACGGTTGGCAAATTTGGGAGCATGGGAGGGGAGGCAGGGATGGTTCGGAACTAGGTTTCTTGAACTCAAGATGTCTTTTCTTGGAAGAGGTACCACTGCCATGGTAGCTCAACTGAAGGTCACAGATATTGCATTTTGTCTTCTGTTTATTGCTAAGAAGCGTGAAATATTGCCAAACTTGGCTTTTTGTGCAGTTTGGTTGTTTACCATTTTATTCTTAAGCAATAGTAAGGACCTGGATGCAAGAATGATAACTTTTTGAGAAAAATGGCGGGTACTCGGTACTCGCGGGTAATATGGTCTCAGGTACCTGGGTACTAGTTTTTTACCATCCCAGCTCTATTTGCCACATACCTTTTGACCCATACTTTTTGGCTTGGGTCGGTTGATAGGTAAATTCTCGTTTTGTTTTGCCGTCTACGTATACACATTTGATTTAAATTCACTAACAAATAATTTTTAAGACACAGAAAGAATAAGGTTTTTGTATTATTTTCATAGTCAAACATTTTTTTGACTGGCAGGTTTTTGGTGGGTTGTTTGGAAGTTAATGTATGTATTTATATTTCCAGTTTTGGGTGATATGTTTATAGCAGACAAGTTAAAGTTACAGTATCTACACAGGATTGGATCACATGGTTCAGGAGTTGTTGGTAAGTCTTTCTTGTTGATATCTTTTCATTAAACAAGGGTTTGACACTAACCGTTTTGGTCAGGAATCCTGATACATGAGGTTGTTGTAAACCGGTTGGAATTCATCCATAAGAGTCATGAAGTCTTGCCAATATGTGAAATTGAAAGTGTGCTTTGTTCTGTGCCAGACAGTTGTTAGCGTAGAAATCACTTGTAAATGTTAAAAATTTGAAACAAACAGTTTTTTCTTTATTGTTTGATAATCTTAATTAAATTTCGTATATTTTCAGTCATATTCATTCATCTTATAGTATTACAGGGATTTACTGTTCTTATATCAGTATCAATTCTTTATACATAGATTATAGTTATTATATTCCATATAACTTTATAATGGTGACTATTTAACTTTATAATGCTATAATATAATATATAGTCACCATTATAAAGTTATATAGTCACCATTATAAAGTTACATGGTCACCATTATAAAGTTAAATAGTCACCATTATAAAGTTATATGGATTATAATAACTATAATGATGACCATGTAATTTTATCATGGTGACTATATAACTTTATAGTGGTGACTATATATAACTTTATAATGGTGACTATGTAACTTTATAATGGTGACCATGTAACTTTATGATGGTGACTATATATATGTAACTTTATAATGGTGACTATATAACTTTATAATGGTGACTATATATATGTAACTTTATAATGGTGACTATATAACTTTATAATGGTGACTATATAACTTTATAATGGTGACTATATACATTGTAACTTTATAATGGTGACCATATAACTTTATAATGGTGACTATATATATGTAACTTTATAATGGTGACTATATAACTCTTTAATGGTGACTATATAACTTTATAATGGTGACCATGTAACTTTATAATGGTGACTATATAACTTTATAATGGTGACTATATAACTTTATAATGGTGACCATGTAACTTTATAATGGTGACTATATAACTCTATAATGGTGACTATATAACTTTATAATGGTGACTATATAACTTTATAATGGTGACTATATAACTTTATAATGGTGACTATATAACTTTATAATGGTGACCATGTAACTTTATGATGGTGACTATATAACTTTATAATGGTGACTATATACATTGTAACTTTATAATGGTGACCATGTAACTTTATAATGGTGACCATGTAACTTTATGATGGTGACTATATATAACTTTATAATGGTGACTATATACATTGTAACTTTATAATGGTGACTATATAACTTTATAATGGTGACTATATAACTCTATGTTACAGTTTGCAGTTTAGGATACAAAGGATTTGAAATGCTTGAGATGATCAATATGGCACAATATCTCAGGGTAAACTTTTCATTCATTGAACATGTACTTAAATCTTGTATTTATGTTATCATTACTTACTGTAGTAGTGCTATTTAAAAGCTGATATGGAATAAAAAATATAAACGTTTTATGCCCCTGTATCAATAGACCAGAAACATTGTTTTTGACCTGTCTATTTGTCTGTCTGTCTGCTAGTACCAAACTAACCTAGCCTATAAAATCAAAATGTTTCCACATATAGTTATCAAACTTCATATGTTGGTTCCTCATGACAACCTCTAAATGCCTGTGCATTTTTAGGTCAGTAGGTCAAGGTCACCCCGAGGGGGCATAGTGTTTCAAAAACAAATCTTGTTTTTTCTTATGAAAACTGATCAGTGCATAACTGTAGAATGTACCTGGTATCTTTGTTAGTTGAAAGTACATGTACATACTAAATGTCATTGTCTGTTATACACACTGTACTTAGTTCATGTCCAAGATAATTAAGAGGCAGTTGTTTGTTTCTTTGTGATATACCAATAAATGTGTACTTTTCAGGTCTATCATGTGAAAGGTAGATTTGGATATGCAACTGATAATTTTTTCCCATCTGGAAAATTCGTTGAGAGAACTTCATTCAGTAAGTGTTAGTTTTATAATTTTACATAATATAGTGTCTATACTGGCTGTCAAACACTTGTGTGTATGACTGTGAGGTTCATGTTTGTTGTAGTTAAAAAATGAAATTATTAAGTGAAAATTGTGTTTCTAGACTGCTTTAGTACGTGCTCCGAAACGGTATAATATACAGTGCATTCTAGGCAGGTCCAGGGTCACTCTAGGGGGTCTGGGGACATGCACCTCGGAAACATTTTTACCTAGAACGTTTCTGTCTTGTTTTTAGACCACATAAATCATGTTTAAACTTAACCCACAATTAGTAGAATTATGGACGTTATATTTATATGGCATTTTTGTAACAACAAAGTTACATTTATACCATACGTCATGTATGAACATTCTTTGCTGAAATCTACAACAATAGGATCAAGGAACCTGATACTCAGAGTACATTACAAAGGTTCTATATTTGTGATACATTCTACTCATTATAACATAATCAAATGAATGTTTGTTTTCTGGAATTATTAGAACAAATTAAATTATTGCTCTTCAAATATTAGCCAAGCATGCCTCAGCTGGCTACAATGCTCATATAATGTCCCAGTTAAATGTCTATGATTTATCATTTGATGTAGCTATACTTGACATTATAATGTTGTCTACTTATAGGACATGTAAACAAAGGAAAAATAGATAAATTCTGCAGTTCTGCACAATCAGGACATCAAAGATTTATGTTTCAGTAAGTTTTTATCTCTATTACATTCTTCCTATCTTTATATCATAGGCTGATTGGAGGTTATCATCTCTATTACATTCTTCCTATCTTTATATCATAGGCTGATTGGAGGTTTTTATCTCTATTACATTCTTCCTATCTTTATATCATAGGCTGATTGGAGGTTTTTATCTCTATTACATTCTTCCTATCTTTATATCATAGGCTGATTGGAGGTTATCATCTCTATTACATTCTTCCTATCTTTATATCATAGGCTGATTGGAGGTTATCATCTCTATTACATTCTTCCTATCTTTATATCATAGGCTGATTGGAGGTTATCATCTCTATTACATTCTTCCTATCTTTATATCATAGGCTGATTGGAGGTTTTTATCTCTATTACATTCTTCCTATCTTTATATCATAGGCTGATTGGAGGTTTTTATCTCTATTACATTCTTCCTATCTTTATATCATAGGCTGAATTGAGGTTTTTATCTCTATTACATTCTTCCTATCTTTATATCATAGGCTGAATTGAGGTTTTTATCTCTATTACATTCTTCCTATCTTTATATCATAGGCTGATTGGAGGTTATCATCTCTATTACATTCTTCCTATCTTTATATCATAGGCTGATTGGAGGTTATCATCTCTATTACATTCTTCCTATCTTTATATCATAGGCTGATTGGAGGTTTTTATCTCTATTACATTCTTCCTATCTTTATATCATAGGCTGATTGGAGGTTTTTATCTCTATTACATTCTTCCTATCTTTATATCATAGGCTGAATTGAGGTTTTTATCTCTATTACATTCTTCCTATCTTTATATCATAGGCTGATTGGAGGTTTTTATCTCTATTACATTCTTCCTCTCTTTATATCATAGGCTGATTGGAGGTTATTTAAAATGCTTTTTGGTTATTATAAGTAATTTCAGCACCTTTTTTCCTTCTATAACAGAGGCCAACATTTGGTGACTTCCCAACTGCAAAAGGCTCTTCTTTTCCCAATTGGGGTTAGAAATTCCCATAAATACAATGCTGAAAATCTCAATTTGATGAGATAAGATTCTCCCTAAATCTATTTCTCATGTTTTGTGAATAAAACATTATTTAGTATTATTTATTGAAATGTTACATATTCATTTCCTATAAAAAACTTACAATTGATGAAAAAAGTTTTCTTAACCGAACACCTTAGAACATATTCTAACTCGCGGGTTCTAGCCCAATTACTGACCATGTCTCTTTACGTGAGAAAGTAGGCAGTTGCTTACAGAGGATGGGAGTCTAGTACTGGTTCTTCCCAGGAATAATGGTTAGGTGAACTGCCTGCCTCATATGACTGACTGTTGAAAAGGGGTGTAAACTTCTATAAACAAAACAAACATGTGATATAATTTGGGACAACCCTCATACTTTCCTATTACAGACATGCAGGTATTGACCCTTCTAGTGAAGAAGCCTACCAATTAGCCAGTCAGGGGCTTATCAGACCAGCTGATAGTAAATCTCCTCCAATACTTTATGGTATTAAGTGTATACATTTTAATCCACCAGACTTTACACTTGGTAAGTAATATACCGGTACCTTTGACTTAGCTTGCTCTCATCCTTAATAAATGATGGCAAAATTGGAGCTTTTTTAAGTTTATGGACAAAATACAATCATTAGTGAGTTACTTGTTTCCTATCAAATTTTAGACATTATTCATGTGATTGTAATTGTTTCATATGTTATTTGGATTCAGTTATTATTACACATGTATTTAATCATAAAACACAAAGCCCAGCATATCATATTACATTAAAGAAAACAGCTGATTTTTAACAAAAAACATGAATTTTTTACCTACGAAATTAAAGCGTTCTACAGTATTACTATCAAATAAGGTTATTTAACACTGAACATTACCTAATAAATACCCCTCCCCAACTGAATGCTGCTCCCTTGATTACTGCCCCTTTATGAATGCCCCATCAATTTTTAAGCTACATAGAATTGGAAAATATTGGCTTACATTGTACCATCGAAACTTCAAATACCCTTCAAATAATATGCTATATGTCTTACACAATATATTGAAACTGTAACTGAATATTATGAATGAAGCATGTAAACTAGAATGCTTCATGAACATTTTCTTGGAGAATACTTGTTGTTTTTCATCTGTTGCTGTAATTATACAACTAGTCTTAATATAAGTCCAAAAGTATATTCCTTTTATATGTATTTATTTATCTGTCTACTTTTCAGAAATACATGCTATTAATGAAACTACAGAATATCTTGCAGAGGTTGTAAATGACATTGCGTTAAAACTGAAAACTACAGCAGTGTGTACGCATGTTCATAGACTTAGGTATGGAGTGTTTGATCTGGATTTTGCCCTGTTACAAAAGGAATGGCATTTAAAGGATATCATAAAAAATATAACAAAATGTCAGTCATTCCTTTCTCCTGATAAACTTATGACTGGTGTTCATCTTGACTCAGCCAGTAGTGACTCATCTGCTGATATTCTAAGTATAAGTGGTAAATCAAAGGATGGGGTTTCTGTAGAGGACGTTCTTTATGCCAAGAAACAAGAAAAATTTGAAATGTTACGTGAAAAAATACGAAACTTTTCACAGGAAAACAGTAATGCTGACCAAGAAATTTCAGAACACAGTGGTACAAGTGATCCTGTTAAAAATAAATGTGGAACTTAAAAGTGTGATTCTGATTTCAATGACTTGGCTTGTGACAAGTGTCCTAAGGAGTACAGACCCTAATACAAGCATTAAACTCTTTTTATTTTCATTGAATATAGAGAATGAATCATTTATAAATCATTCACTGTGATCTTTTTCTGAATTTTGTAATTTGTAAACTGCTACATAATCATAGAAAAGGGAGAGTACTAGTAAGTAATATTACCTTCCTTTATGATAAATTGTCAAAATTTAATATAACTAGCCCGAGTCCAACATTTCAAAATTTTGTATGGTTGTGAAAGTTAATATTTATATCAATTATGTTTGAATGTTACAGTTTATAAGGATCAGGTACATCTACCTTTCGTTCATTGTCATTATAAGTTAGTATTAGGGTCTGTTTTCCTTTAGTTAGCCCTTAGCCATATTGTTTTCATGTTCTGTGATCTAGGTTATTACTCTACTTATCTGTAATAAACAATTAACAAACTTCAGTAACACATTATTATACTCATTGGCGTCACATACTTGCTGTTCATGATTAAACAAAGAACTGCAGATATGAAATAACAGCTGATTAAGTGAACAAGTTTGCTGCTTATAAAAATTCTATAACTGGGCTATAACCATTTTAAGGAATTTTGCTATACATTGTATATACTGGTACACAAGTATTTTTCATCTCAATGACACCCTTTTGTCTCTTGTGTACAGTATGAGCTACATTTGTATTTTCACTTGTACCTTAAAATTTGTTTATGTTTAGTATTATGTTTGTTGTTTCACTTTATCTTTGTATTAAATTTTTATCAGTTTTAATTCCTTCTTTATACAGGTCTTCAAAAAATGTCTACATTTTCATGAAGGTTTTGTTTTCTGCTTACACGTTTTGTACCTGCTGATCGTTTAATTCTTGTGCAAACATTAAATATACTCGAGTACATGTTTTACAAGCAAAATGTCAATTATTATATACTAGTCCAGAAAAAAATATGGGTAATGTTTGATATGAAAACTGGTATATATTTTGAATGGGTGAAATAATATCCTAGTATAATGTCATATGTATATATCACCATCTTTTTTGCTGTGTATGTGATACTGCACGAATCATTATCCCAGCGGATAGGGATGTATATTAATGATGAGACATCGGTTGGAAATCATAATCGATCATCAGTTGAGGCTTCCGATTCGACTTTCCGATTATAATCGGTTAGAAATTCAACATAATATATTGTACATTATTCAGGTCTCATTTTGATGTACCAATTATAAGATAAAGGGTGTTTCATATGTGCATATGAATTAATTTCAAACAAATCATAATAACAGAACATTTAACTCTTAAACAAGAGGGCCAACTAGCCCTTGGAACTCAGCACTGGGAGTCTGGGATGCTTGCAAGCTTCACCTTATGATAGATAGAACTTGTATGTATTATTACATTTTGAATTCAGATCTAGTCCAACATGTTCCTATCCGATCATCGATTATGAAAATGTGACATCGATCATTGACATCGACTAGTAGCTAATCGGATCATTGGTACATCACTAATGTTTATTATGACACATTTCTGGAGTGTTACTGATATTGAATCAGCAATACTGAAATAAGATATAAGCATCGATCCAACCAACACTGGCCTCTGTAAAGAAACTGCCTACTTTCTCACATAATGGGACATGGTCGATAGCTGGGCTTGAACCCACGACCCTCTTATCAGTGAGAAGTTACAGTGATTTAAAGTTGGTGACCATAACCACTCAACCAGGGAGACGGGTCCATGATGGCCTATGTATTTGTACAGAGTTCATGTTATATAACAGCCTAGACTGATCATGGTTCAGTGGACAGAGTGCGGGTCTTGGTAACCAGATTATCCAGGTTGTGGAAGATCAATAATCATTACCCTTTCATGAAATTTTACAAAAAATTGTCACTTTTCCTCAATGTGTTAGTTTGAATCTCATCCAGGACAGGAATCAAGAAGGCCAAGATGGTCCTATATCGCTCACATGACAATCATTGTTTACTCATTGAAATTTTGTTTTGAACATGTGACCTAGTTTTTTACTTCAGATGACCCATGTTCGATGATGTCTTACATAGCATTAAGACAAACATTCTGATAAGGTCCAATAAAAACAGTGACACAAGGTTTTCCAGCAATTTGCCCTAGTGACCTAGTTTTTGACCGCATATGACCCATTATCAAACTTGACCTACATATCATTAAAATAAACATTCTGACAGAGTTTCATGAAGATCCAATCAAAACAATGATTTCTAGAGTGTTCACAAGGTTTTCCCTTATTTGGCCCTGGTGACCTCGTTTTTGACCCCAAATGGCCAATTATCGCTCGTCCGAGATTTTGTCGATAACATCATTCTGACCTAGTTTTGCAAAAATTGAGCTAAAAAAATGTAGCCCAAAAAATGTAGCCCCTAGTGTGTTCACAAGGTAAATGTGCTAGTGTGAGCTAAAAATCACATGTGAGGAAGCTGTCCTGTAAGTTTATGGAAGGTTGATTGTTCTACCCAGGTGTATGTCTGATCTCTTCCTCCACAGTTAAACTGGAAATATCGCATAGTGACCCTTAGCTGTGGGTACGACATTAACATTAAGTGAAAAGAAAAGAAAGACTGGTTCGATTTTTATGTCTGCTGTAATAACATAATGTTTATAGACATGTGAAACAAACCAATGAAATGAACATCCAGTATATGGTATATAGTAAATCATAGAAACATCTCATGTACTTAAATAATACAGTACTCTTCAAGGCAAAAAATGCACAGATCCTAGGTGGATATATATATATATGTAAGCTGGATTGTTTTGTTTTATAGAGATTTTTCAATCAGAATGTATATATTGCATTGTAATAGTACAATGTATTTTGTACGGGAGAGATGAGCTTGTCATCTGCAAGTGTCAGTACGCCCAGTGATAATTCACACTACATTGGCCTTTTTTATCCTTTTTAGGAACAGATTTCATCTTCCTTGATAGGGGAAATTTGCATTGTGAAACATGAAATTGGGGAATTATTTTAAAGACAAACATTCTTTCTTTAGGTAGCCTCGTCAATGGTCTCTGTAAAAGTATTGTTGTATGGGGAAATGTTTCTCTCAGAGGGGACAAAATACATATTTTTCTCTTTCGGAATGAGACCAAATAACGGGCCCAAAAATGGCAAAAAATACCTGCATATAATTACTTCATTTCTCCAATATTCATAAAATTACAATAAATTGTTATGTTATCTTAAAGCAGAAAGCAAAATTTACATCTATTTCACACAAAACAGAATTATATAAATTGGTAAAAGCTGTACATGCAGTTCAAGCCATTAGAAGCAGGAAGAATTACATGTGTATTTTTGCTGAACCTGATTCTGCCACGTAAAAAATCATGTTCAACATTACCAAAACAAAATCATAACAGAACAGGCATAACAGCATTGTAAGTACCCATATTCATAAATTAATATACCTTTACAAATGTAAGAGTAATTAATTACGTGTGATTTTCAATGAATATTTCCTTAACTGAATTTATCAAGCAAATGCAGCTTTTGTTCATTGTATAAGCAAATCAGAAAACAAAAAAAACATTGTGATTAAAAATTTGAAAGCTAATGAACAACACTACATATAAAATTTGATCAAATTTTAATACAGCAAAGTAGTCATATTTTTCATGAATGTGTACATAATGTGGAATGGTAAACACACAGGACATTGTAACAACATTTATGTGCAACCTACATGATATATATCCCAACAATAGTTTCAACAATCTTAAAATATCCCAAAATACAGGTTAACCTGAAAGCTGTCAGCCTTTATCCTGAGAGGCAGGATTCAGACCGACCAACTTTGGTCATTTTGAATGTCAGTCTAGCGTCCGACACTTTTGGATTGTTTCACTGACTGTTGAACATGTTCAAATGTTTCAATTCTTAAACAAAATAACTGCATGGATGTACATACATATCATTTCTGTACAGTTGTAGGGTGTTAAAATGTTGCTTGAATGGTTGAGTTCTTCCATATGGTTATGACACATAGTATAGAACATTAAATCATTCAGAAATATATTGGAATGTGAATTAAACAAGAAATATGACATTGTTATCACTATCTATACAACTAACATGTCTCTAAAATATGCCATACTGTGTCTGATTTCCATATTGTCTAATTTCTAAATCAAGGACTAACAAGTCTTATTTTATTTGGTCAAAATCTATAGATCTACATTAAAAATACCTTTTTAAAAACAACATTCAGTTTACATATATATAATACTCATATTGCAGAACAATCAACTGTTACATTTGTGTAACCAACTATTGACCTAGGGTACGACTGGACAAACTATGTGAACTAAATATGGGTACCATATCTGAACAACATAAAGCAGGATATTTCATGTACAGCCAAACATACAACAGCATATGTAAAGGAAAAACTGTGAAAAATTAACCGTTGCATAGTAAACCCACATTTCCATATATGTATACATATAATGAATATTAACGATAACACATAAACAAGATCAATAACCGGTTAAATATTGTATGAATTGGGTCAAGGTCATTAACATTCAGAAGTCTTACAAATTAGTGTCGTAGTTGATTAAAGACCAACTGCACTTAAATCAATTCTTAAAAACCAGTTTGTTCTGACATTAGTAGCAAGGTCAAGGACATGACCTAATTTTAAACGTTAACATTGATGCAATGTGTACCCTACAGTAGCGCTATGCACTGACCTGTGTTCTATCGCTCGGGGCATTATGGGTATTTGTTGGAACTACTTTCAAGATGGAAGTTGTAAACAACAACATAATGTGATGTCACCGTATGGTACACATTGGAGCCAAGCGTATGTCAACATTGCGTTTCATTGAATAATTAGTGTTATTGATAAAAGCTCAAGAAGAAAATGGTATAGCGTATTCATTTTACATAACTAAAAAAATTTTTGTTTAAAATATACAACTGATATGGATTTTAAACATTTTTTATCCTTCCGCGATACTATATTTTAGCGTATGTATAATTAGCTGATTGCGGCTAGTAATCAGTCCCAAGCATAGAGGTTAGACAAATGTAGTGATGTTACACTATGTATAGAACGGTCATTGATGATATAAAGGTGTTAAGGGTCCAAAGAATCAACTACAGAATGATGATAAACACTTGTACTTCTAACCCAAAGTTTCAAAAGTAAGAATTAACATTAGCATGAAGAAAAGTGGGTGGGGTACATACAAGAAAAATAAACAACAAGGTAGATAACTAGATATTATACAAGCTAAAGCAATAGGAACAGAACCACAAGATGTAAATACACAACACCAATAAACAGAACATAATTTAATACATCACAGACAAGAATAATCATGCACCAACTTTAATCAACATAACCAAAAATGAACCATCAACAAATTTAAACTTCATCTTTCATTTAAATTGGTACAAGGATTTCAATATTATACCTAACTTATTCATAAAACATTAACATATTTAGCAACTGATTGTAATGGATTTAAATACAAACACTGGCACTAGTGATCACACTTTGACTACAACCATTTGTTATTTGGACAAGCACATGACGGAAAAACTGTAAACAAACAACAACTACCGTCAATCAAATGCCCACCACTGTTCCTCAATATGATTTATCACATGAAACAATAAATCAAGAGGCGTAAACTCTTGATTTTAACATAATCAAAGGGCAATAACTCTAGTTTTAAACCTAATCAAAGGGCAATAACTCTTGCTATTTTACTCAAGAGACAACTAATTTACAGTACAACCTCTCCAGAGCGGCCCCTTTTTTAGTAACAACCTCCCTTCAACAACAGCAATATTACTTCCCATTGCCCGATTTAACTATTAATTTAACCTCTCTAGAGCAACAACCTCACAACAACAACATATTTTGCTACTCCCAAAGGGTGTTGCTTTGGAGAGGTTGCACTGTAGAATCAAATTACATCAATTTCTTATGTATAGTATTGAATAAAAAAAATTGTATTAATCATTATTGTTTTTTTTTAAAAACTTACTTGAACTTCAGATTAATCAAATAGTAGCAAATTGAAACAGTACCTAAGGATGAAGTTTTGAAGAACATGATTAATAGTACATTACCTCCATATGGACATATTTTAGTTTGGTAATAATTGAGAATATAATGATAAGTAAGCAACTCTGAATCCTTAAATAAAATCACCAAAGCTTGCAACAAATTGAAGTATTCAGAGAGATAATAAATCATTAACAGGCATTTGTAATAGAACCATTGATGGTAAAATTAAGATAAATTGATTAAATTCTATTTTAAACACACAAATTTACCCATAATTACCTTATCATCTAGACTTTAGTATATTTATATGTTGAATTGTAATTTATTTGTATCTTTATTCATTTAAGGTAATTTTAGGTTAAATTTGGGTGTTTTTCATAGAACCTATTACAATTCTACCATCACAAGCCTGTTACTACTGCCTGTACACCAGTACTGCTGTTATAAGCATGCCACTGATTGAAAATAAAAATTGTACAAATATAATTACAAATAGAAATATTGCAGAAAACATACTGAGCACAATTGTATTATACAAATGTATTATACAAAATGTATTATACAAATGTATTATACAAAATGTATTATACAAATGTATTATACAGATCGAGAAACGAAACTTGTGGTAATTGATTCCTATAAAGGATGTTACCAAAATTTAGTAATTTAGAGCCGAAAGCATCAAGTAAATACAATCAGAGTAACACAATACAAGTAATTTACTCTTTAAAACCAGGTATGTAACAAATATATATAATGGATTGTAAAACTATGAACAGCATACATTGTATTTCTTTTCATTATCATAATTATTGCTGAAATTTATATGTATGCCATGGACACAAAATGAAGAAGAGCAAAAAAATAAAACAATGTACTGAGCACTGAGATAGATAAACTTTGTATTACGGTTTAAGAGTGGAGAAAATGCTTCCTCAGAAATACTGATTTAATCCATAATTACCCAATAACTAATAACTTATTAAATGAGATACTTATACTTAAATGGAATAATTTTTGGTAACCATAGATACTGACATGGAACTACAATTGATAAAAAGTGAACTTAATGCGGACTTTTTTACAATCATGATAGATCATGCTAAATGAAGGTGTGTGTGTATGTATATATATATATATATATATGTATGTATAATACTACATAAACCATTATTTTTCTGGTAATGTTATACAAGCTGACACTCTTAAACACTGAGTGACAGAGATATGAAGGTCAAAAAGACACAAAGACTTAAAACTTCACAATGATATAACAATACATTACAACTATATTTATACACATAATTGTGGTAATGTGTTGAAAATTAAGTCAATAACCTTGATAGTCTCATAATCTCAATGAAAAATTTACAATATATACACAACAAAGAAAATAAGTAACATACTTTACAAGTGGGGTGTCCTCTGATCTATTTTTAAGATGATTTTACTTCCATGGTGAATTTGTAGGATTCTACACCAATTATGCATATATAAATTGGTATTCTAATACCTGATAGTTTTTTGGCAAATTTTGTATATTTATCAACTTTACTCATTGTAGTAACCATGGTAACACATTGAGGGAAAATAATGTTTAATATATAATTTAATAATTCACTTTCAGGATTTTATCTCTCCATCTTGGAAGTATTTGATCTCGTCAAGAAATATTGCACTTTACAAATGTCAACCAATTCAAGTCAATCCATTTTTCAACAATAGCAAACACTAAAAGCTGGTCTTGTATTTATACTTGACACATATCCCCGACATATTAAATGTAAAATATGCATAACAGTATTTTTTTGAATTATCTACATAATGACTAAAATTCCCTAAAGCTACCCTCATTCTAATACTTCTAAATATGTGTTTGGAACTTTTCCCTTTTGTGAGCCTCTTTCTGCCATCAACCAATCTTGTCCCATATTTGGTAATCTATACACTGTGATTAACTGAAATAAAAATATAAAATTGATTACATATTTAAATGTGCAAGATTTATTTCTCAATCATTAAAAACAAGTTTCGATCATATTTTGTTTGCTTTCTGCCTCAGTGAGCCGCTTAATAGGGATTGGTCGGTCCAGTGTCTATTACAAATTGAAATATCATCTCATAATATTGTTTGCATTTTTAAAACCCCACTAAGCTATCACTAAACATCACACACAAGTGTTCGCAGACAGAAAACAAAGAATTAATACATGTCCCCTACATCATTTTTTTCGTATTATTTATCACTGTATTAAAAATCTTATTTTTCAGAGCCTATATACTTCCATAATAACTAATAAGAAAATACTATTATTACCATACATATATTCTTACGTTAGAATATCGTACACAACCTACATTTAAATACTTAAAAAATACTAAACTTATATTAATATATGAATAATTAACCCAGAAAAATATATATAAACTTTTAAAAGACTAGTACAATTATTTATCAATTATAATTATGACACAAAATTTTTAATCACAACATTTAAATTAAGTATTAAAATAAAATTTAAAAGCCACAACCAAGATAAAAAAATAACCACAACAAATCACAATGCATTACCACAAAGACAGTAAAAAAGGGCAATTAATTAGGGGAAATTAAGCAGGAAGCAAGTAAAAGTTAACACATGAAATATTTCAGAAGTGGAGGTTAAATACAACAAGATTTAAATACTAATTAAATAAAATACTGTTATTTTTTTCTACTTCAACTAAGTTAAAGCTGATTTAAACTAAAAAAATAAACTAAATCAGCAAAAAACAATCAGCACTGTATGATTTTCTTTTAATTTCTATAATATTAAATATTTCCTTCCACAAAATGACATTCTAAGACCGACACTTAATTCAAGCATTAATCCCATTGATTGATTATTGATATGGTAAAAGACTTCGTGTTTAATACATTTTCAAAAAGAATTCAATGAATTTTGCATGAATAATTATTACCATAACAACTAAAAAATTTAGAACTGACAACCGAAGGTATAATAATCCATACAAGTTTACGATTTTACACAATACAACAATCAGCGTAAAAAAAACAAATGTTAAATTGTGTGACAATTAATGTGAACAAAATAAGAATTTAATCTTATTGTAATACAATAAATGAACAAAAAAGTGAAATTTGTGTGTGTAGTTCTGGTAGAGTGAGGGGGGACAATGATGCAGACAGACATAACATCACATAATATCAGCTGTGTAGGAATCCAGATAGTTCAATTAAAAGTCAATTATGACAAATATCTTAACATTATCAGATAACTCTTTGACAATTCATTAATGTAGCATTCAGCAGCTAGTCATATGATCTTCAAACCGAAAAAAGACCCAATTGTCTTCATCAGCTACACTGAGTTAAGATTGTTTAAATCACAATGATGTGCAACTCTGTCCCATGAAAAGTCCAAACAAAAAGTACCCAAATTTTTAAAATGAAATTCTCAAAGGATATATTTCTATTGGAATCCAACACAATGAGAATGTGAAGCTATGGGTGGGGTTTTATTGTAAAGGACCATTCAACGATTTCATCAATCTGTACCTCGTCTGCTAACAATGATAATTCTGTCGGATCTGCCGCATCGTAATCATAAAGTACTCGTGCTTGCTTTTTTTCTGTGGCAGGCGTGGAAGCTGTGACCTGTATAGCGGGAGGGGCAGAGGGAGTCAGTGCGGTGTTATTGCCAGAGCTCAAACCAAGGTTATTAGGAGTGGAACCAGCCCCTGAACCCGGCACTGCCGTAAAACTGAAAGGACAGAAAGGAACTGGAAAATGTCATGCAAAAAACTAAGGAGAATAAATAGACTATAAATAGAATAATATACATGTGACTACACCAACTGAATGTATAAGTAGCAATACTTGTGGCAATGATGTGTACCTGTGGCAGTGTATGACAAACTCCATGTTTAGTGTAACCAAAATATCAAAGTACAAGTAAAAAGGCCGTTCAGCACAACAACCTTGGAGCACTATTTAAGACATCAATATAAACAAAGTAATTCTCAACAAAACAGATTGTAATAAAAATCTTAAACAGTTTTAATGAATAAGTAATTTGAATACATGGAATTTGGAACTGTTTGGTACCCATCCTTGCCGTTATATCTATTATAATCTGATCTACATGACCCTACCTAGCCTCATATCTGGTGAACACAGACAAAAACCTTTATACAGTCAAACCTTACAAATGTGGCCTTAATTGACAGTCAGCCTTTATTCTGAGGTCAGTTTGTTCAAAATAATCAATGACAGTTTGACCTTTATTCACAGGGTGGCCTTTAATCAGAGATGGCGACAAATACAGCTTTTACTGTATCTGATATTATCTGACTGACCCCCATGACCCCATATAAACTATCCAGTCTAGTTTGGTCTTTCTTATAAATGAATATCAAACTAATTTATTACATTGCTTTTTTTCAAATAGTTTTGGATGTGAAACTGAATTTTTTATTTTATAAACGTAAAAGGGGTAAATGAAAGGGATAAAAGAGGCAAACTTTTATTGTAAAAAACTGGACCTTTTTGTCTCCTAAAAACCAGATAAACTGAAAACAACATTCTGTCAATGAACTCGGAAGTGACTACATCAACCTGACGTTTCATAACAAAATTCAGCATAAGAGCTGAACATATAAATACCAGGGAATGTGTGAATGATAGACACTTATCGTACACTTCACACTAGGGCAGCTGTAACACATGCCTTCAATTCAGCAATTAATTTTTAGCAATCAAAGCCATAAAATGCTACAGTACTGAAAAACGAAAAAAAAATGAACAAAAAATATAAATTATATTGGACAATATCATGTCAAGACATTAAAGTGTACACACAACAAACTTCACTACATTTACCAAATATTCAATAATTGGACTGGTTCCCAAACTGGTTTCCATAGTGAGACTGGTTACCATTATTTGTCTCAAAGTCATAATTATTCTGACTGGTTACTGGATTGGTGAACTGACTTTGGTTCTCCATGCTAACTTCAGTGAAGCTTAGAAATATAATATACACCATTATAGCATAAAGTAACCCAAGTAGAATAGAGTAACCCAAGTAGTATAAAACAAAGAAACAGTAAGGGGAGATAATTCAGAATGAGTTCTCGTCAATATGTTGTTCAAATTTGGTTGTTCCGCAGACAGGTAAATGCATTTCTAGCGATATTCATGAGCTTATTTGTGATATTTCTGATATCAGACAAATTATCCAAGTCACTGAGTACCTTTGCATTTACGAGAAAATTCAAGCTTGAAACATGGGAATTAACTGTGGATAGATTATGAATCATTTGTCCTACTTGATATATCTACAAAACCAAACAGGATGTCTGTTATATGATTACATTATGAACTGTCCTTCGAGTATATACATTGTTTTAGGGATTGAACCAGCAAATACATACGCCGGAGGTCTTAAATAAGACAGAATATACACAAACATATCTATAAATATACATACAATATAATTGAGGTAAAAAATGATAAATTTTTGTTGCTATGGTAATGTAATCTGGTGTTTTTTTCATGAAGGAAAAGCGTACCATGCAATTGAGCAGCCTCAAACATCCCTGCAAAATAAACATCAAACAAGCATGCATATCTACAGTAAATAATTCCACGGTAACCAAGACACCAACAGTAACCAGGAAGATTATGGTAAGAGTTGTCTCCCCTGGTAGTTTTGTAGTCTCAATAGAAAAGAACAACAATCTTGACTAACATTGCTGTGAGATGTATCCAAACTCAGTGTATAAAATGAAGGAGAACAATTCAATGTTTTAGAAACTGTAAGATTAATGTAAAGTCAATCAGCACCAGAAAGTTCTATTGACAAAACATGTACACTAATCAGATCAAGCTCATTTAGAACCAAAATGCTTTTTTGTTTCATTGAGTTTTATGCCCCTTCTCAACAGTCAGAGTCATATGAGGTGGACAAATCACCTATCCATTGTTCCTGGGCAGACCCAGTACTGGACTCCCATCCTTCATAAGCAATTGCCTACTTTTTCACATAATAGACATGGTCGACAGCTGGGCTCGAACCCACGACCCTCAATCAGTGAGAGGTTACAGTGATATGAAGTCAGAGACCTAAAATCTCGACCACAGAGGTGGGTCAAAACCAACATGCAATGCTTAAATACACAACATATCATTATTTCTGAGATACAACATCTTGAATAAAAGAACTCAGAAAATTTGGTTGATACGGACAAATTTGACTGAATTTTGAGCATACTATTGGACCAAGATGGCATTATATTACGCTGACTATAATCACTATGTCATACAGTAAATGGTTGTCTAGACTTATAATTATCAAAGATATATGTAACTGTAACAAACACAATGGATTCAATTTTATCATTTTTTTACCAGACACTGTACCGAAATGCCTTGAAATAAAACATGGCCAGCTGAACCTGAACAAAGAGTAAGTCTAGCGACTACAGACATTGATAAAAAATATGGTAGTGGTATACATTTATGTTTATCCACTGAATAAAGTCGATCATGAATTCCAAACATTAAAATTATTCTATTCCATTCAGTTTCTGAATTTAGACCATTTTGAGTTTTTTTTCTCCAAAGATATTTTTTACAAACAAAATTAATTATTCTGTTATCTTCAATACTTAGCCACCCAATTGTATAAACATTGGTTTAACTAACCACTGGGTTAAACTTGAATTTAGGTTAAGTTAACCAGAAACAAAATGACTATGGCAGCCTTTCTTATACCAAACCCTAGTTGACCTCTACAATTCAAGGATCTGGATGACTTGATTACTAATATCCGATACAAGGACTAAATTTAACAAGAAATATTTTAACCAAATTATTAACAATAATTCTACCCAAATCTAACCCAAATTTTGACCTACCTCAAATTTAACCCATTGATTGAATTTAACCGATGTTTATACAAGTGGGTGCAGAATATTATCTATTAGAGTATTTTGGATACATCCCATCAGTTAATAAGAAAAACTAATCTCTAATAAAAAGTTTCTCTTTGTAATAAGTAGTAATAATTATTTACACTGGAAAATGAACCAGAAAGATGACGTATTTTAGGGTTTATAAAAAATATTCTTTTACATGAAGTATCAGCTGTTCATGTGAGCATTCTTTTACATTTCATTATTCTTTATAACAATTTTTGGACAGGGAATTACCATTACATGATTCAAGATCATTGAATTCAGTACACTAATAAAAAAAATCTGTAATGTTACTACAATATTAGACTGGTTGTATACAGTGTTTGAAGTAAAACCGTGTTTTTTTCTGTCTCTTAAAATACACCAATAACTCAGGATAGCACAAAGGTTACTAATTCCAAAGCAAACTTCCAATTTCACATAAAAGAGAAACTTTTCATTTTTAACTTGAAAAAAAAGCATATAAAAAAATCAGGTATATAATCGTCCCATGATGCTATCAAATAAAATAAAAATACAAGACATTACTCTGTGTTTTCCTTATTAAGAAGTTGAGAGAAGGCTTCAACAAAGGCTGGATTTCCTTCCTCTCCACTGAAACCAGTCAATAACGTAATTAACAAATCTAACACTACTGAGCTCTCATCTTCCTCGCGTCAATCATGTTTATAAATTCTTATTTTTTATTCATTTCAAATTCCATCTCGTTCCTATAACCCCTAATAGTACAAGATGATTTATTGGCAAATTTAATCTCATTCGCCAGAACCCCTAATAGTACAAGATGATTTATTGACAAATTCAATCTCATTCGCCAGAACCCCTAATAGTACAAGATGATTTATTGACAAATTTAATCTCATTCACCAGAACCCCTAATAGTACAAGATGATTTATTGACAAATTTAATATTATTCGACAGAACCCCTAATAGTACAAGATGATTTATTGACAAATTTAATATTATTCGACAGAACCCCTAATAGTACAAGATGATTTATTGACAAATTTCGAGTTTTCACAACTGAATTCTATCCCGAAGTCCCATCTTCACAAACAAATAAAAAACTGAATTTTAACTCAGATAAAAAATCTCATTAAAATTATAATGACTTAGCAAGTCAAATTAAAAACCCCATCATGGTCAGTTCATGTGTATCTAAGTTTGTTTCATTTAGATAAAGGAATATAAAATAATGATAATTTAGACAGATTATAAGAGAGTTTAAGACAGACCTTATCATGAATATTTATGAGAAACCAACAGCCAATCAACATAAAGACAGAAGCTTGTAGGGTATGAAATGGATCTACAATGTACATCTACTTTTTATAAATTTTGAAACCACCAAATTGAATCAAAAACAGCCAATAAAAAAATAAACGATAAAATTTAAAGGAGCTTAGGAAAGAAGTTATTTGAGATATTTTGCCAAAGGTAAAATTAATGCAATTGAGGAATTGAGAAAATGAATGTAAATATAATACTATACTATACCATATAACACACAGCCTGAGGAAATTAAATCTCAGACAGTGTATTACATACAGTCAATATTTACAGTACCGCCACACATTAAGCTGCAATATAGGATTTCTATCATGAAATTAACAAATTTGCCCTAACAAGCTTGGGACATACAGTAACTATAATCAGGCTTAGAGATTATTTCAATATCTAGACCCCATTATTACTTATACTGGTTACAATTATGTCATCTACACTTCAACTGGATGAAGTTTAAAATTTGTCATGTTTACAATAACTTGACCAGAAATAAGAGGAAAGATTTTCCCTAAATGCTAACATGTTTCTAATTTTTCCATTAAAAACAAAAATTCAGTCATGTTACAGGAAACACAACTATTTTGTTTCTGGCCTTAAGTAGACCTGACTATAATGCATAATCATCATCATTATCATCATCAGAACAAACAAACTCAGTGATTTTTTTTCATGTCTTTTGGAACTAGGTTATTGGGAAATTTTATCAACAGACAATGCCAAATAAATTGAGTCCTCAGTTTTTTTGCACCAATATACCATAATGGTCATAACTTCGTCATTTTATGTCAGATTTTGAAATTCCTTTTTTTAATGTTCATTGGGATTTTCTCCAGTAAGATTTGGGAAAATTGAAGCATAAATGCCATTGGGAAGGGTAAGTTTACCAGTCACAAACAAAGAAGGAAAAATCTGCTGAAACTGAGCTCAAAAAAAGAAAAATTTCATCCCTTAAAAACAAACTGCAATGAACACAGCGTGTCAAAGTTGTACATTAGATTGTAAGTGTAAGTCAGTGTTTGAATACTCGTTCAGACAACAATTTGATTTGTAATCTTTACTATAATGAGCTCTCTCATTTCAAAAATGTAGAAATATTAGTTTACAACTCAAATTACAAGAAAATGAATCACAAAGAAATTAATCACGCAACTATTTATATAATACACTTTATAAACACCAATCCCATCTTAAAAATTTGAGATATATATTCAAGCAAAAACAAAGGATTTAAATTTAAATGTAACATTTAACATATTTTTTTGACTGGGGTTAAATATCACACCAGCCATCCCTTAGAAAGAAATTCACGAAAACATTTTTTCTTGAGCGATTCTCATATACTTAATGAATAGTTTCTGGATAGTTCCTGAAGTATGAATAACTACAAGTATTTGACAGGGAGGAATGAACTGCAAGAGTCATTAAGTAACTTTCTAGAATTAACAGTGAAGGAGGACCCCAGAAGTTCATCTGGGTAGAACCACCTATAACATCCTCATGTGTAAAATTTTGTACCAGACTGGATTCAAACTTACAGCATTGAGGAGCTAGTGATTACTAGTAAGAGACCATAACCATTTAACTTAGGAGGCTCTCCAAGTATCCGTAGTTACATAAGTATGTCGATCCTTAAGTCTGACAGTATTTACTAAGACATACAAAATAATACTTTTAACCACTTCTTACTTAATTCTAGACCTTCATATGACCAATGAAGTAATTCTAAATATACAGTGCAACATCTCCAGGATGGCCCTTTCTTGAGCAACAACCTCCTTTCAACAACAGCATGATTTTTCCCAACTGTACAAATTAACTATTAATTTAACCTCTCTAGAAGCAACAACCTCTCAACAACAATATGATTTTGCTTCTCCCAAGAGTTTAACCTTGGAGAGGTTGTACTGTACATACAAAAAGCAGTCTAACCCTTTATGGGTAAGGGCTACAATTTAGCAAAGTCATTCAAGGCTCATAAAAAGCTTTCCTACATTTTCTAGCTTTAACCAAAAAATGGTTAATTTTTAACAAGATTTCATAACCGAATCTGCATTTTATTTCATTAAGTTTTAAAATTTACTGATAATTTCCCTTCATCTGACATTTCTTATCTCAGTAGTGTGCCGAGAATTTCATTGAATGAAATTTACCCCACCCCCACCCCACACACACTGAAGTCTCACAAAGATGTACTGTTAGTAAAGTGTTAAATTAACCAAATCAAGCTTGAAAAAGTCCCCTAACTCAAATGAGCACTTTTTTCTCAACTTATGTAAGTATGCAGGCTTGCTATGTATGTATGTATCAGAGGCATTACCCAGAGTGTCATCATCTTAAAACACTTAACTTGTAAGAACATAATTATTATAGCACTTTAGCATGTTTAACATAATCAAGCATTGATATACTTCACATGATTCAAGTTTAGAGACTACATGTTAAGTTCCATAGTCTCAGACTCAAAGTTCAAGGTCAGAGTGTTATCATATTATAGTCCTTAGAAAGTGTTTAATTCGGAAGATGAGGTTAAGCTCTTTAAGCACATGGTTTATAGAATGTGTTCAATGTTAAGCAATGTTTACAACACAGAAAACAGAGACTTAAAACATGGAACCTACCTGCCAAGTTGTTTCTGTAAATCAGCCATGTATTGTTGACTCTGCGAGTGGAATGTCATTTGTGCCTCAATAAAATCATTCAGACAGCGTAAGTGATGAGCCTGGGGTATATATTAGATGTTACATAAGTTATACATAGTTACTAACATAAATTCTTCAAATATCTTGCAACAATTCAGGAAATGCACTTGTCTTTATTCAATACCCTTTTATGTAGCGATCTTGTTCTGAGTGCGAACTATAATACCTTTCACAGGCCATGATATTTAATGAGTTTTCAGTAACTCTTATGTGCAAGATTTGGGAATTATATAGACATGCAATAATGTTGTCTGTGACAGGATTTGAGAAAAAGCAATGATTTGTTTGTTTAATAAATTCAAAAACCCATTTAATGCCAAATCACACATCAGCTCCTAGCTGGTTTACAATGTTAAAATAGCCTTATAATCCAAGAGTGTTTTATTCTCAACTCACTGTCATAAAAGAATTAATAAAGAGTAGAAATTTAAGCACAAACACTTGTAAAAAAAAAATTCAGACAGATACTTAAGGAAACTGAACTTGCATAGCCTTGCCTGGCAACATGAAACTGGAACTTGTTAACATAACAAATGCATGGCGGATGTAGATAAACACAGTACTTAAGTCCGATAAAAATTAATTTGCGCAGAGCGAGTGACAAATAAGGAAAGCTGAACTATTGAATTTGTTCAGTTTCCAAAAAAAATTCATTAACTTTAAAACCTCTCTTTTCTAATTTAAAATTCAAGAATAGTTAAAAACATTTGATTATTGCTCAAGAAATCGGAGCCCGGTCACATTTTACAACAACATTCTCAGAGAGTTACAGTGACTATAACTTGATCACAAACTTACATGTGTACTGGTTATCCCCTCGAGAAGAAGTTTCGTTATTTCAGCTTGTCTGTCAAATTCAGATTGTGCCTGTCGTAAATCAGCCTCAGCCTGAAAACAATTAAATCAACCAATTACTTAACCATCTTCAGTTCTTTCGTTGATTACTGTAAGCCAAATTAAACTGGTAAAAAATGAAAGTCATTCCATTTTCTCAAGTAATTGAACCAAACTTTACCTTCATAGATACAACCATCAAGTTAGTAATGAGAACAAAAAGGACCATTAAATTAACTCAATACCTAGCACTCAATAACTCTGGTGAACCTAATTTCTGGAAGTTTAGTTTAAACTTATTTATTTTACATTGATTGTATAACAGGTTCTTACGACTTATATTAACTACTCTCGATGACTGCTTCCTGGATTCTGACCAGTACTCACGCCGAAAGAAGGGATTGTGAAGGTTCGGCTCAAATTCTGCCACTAACTGGATTCAAACCTGCAACCTCCGAGTAAAAAGACCAACACTCTACCCCAACACCACTGCTCCTCCCTAACTAATTTTCTGCTCCCTAAGCAGACCGTTAATTCAACTTGGGGTATCTATGCAAGCAGTGTTTGTAATATATATCTAACACCAGCTAGCTTTGGACTAAAATTTAACATTTATTTTTCAGTTTTCACTTTTTTAATTGAATAGTCATAATGACATTATTGAACTATGTTTGTCAAATTCAATCTGAATGATAAGGCACACACATGGTAATCTTGCAATGCTTCGTTATTAAAATTTGATACAAAAATCATATTTATGTCACTTTTATGGAGTCAAATTCATGTTAAAGGTGCAACTTTATTTATTTATTTTCCTCCCTATTTGGAGAGTATTACATGAATAATAACAATGTAACATATAAACATGACATCAATAACTCATCAAGAATGGGGGTAAAGTTCTAGTCAACACAAGTATACTGATATTGGTCCACTAAACATAATGTTCAATTATGAAGATATTAAAATAGCTGAGTTGCTCATAGGGTATTTATACATTTTAACATTTTTAACTGTTTTTCATTCTCATTTTTTTTACTTTAATGTCTCACTGCCAATACATTTGTGAAGATTCTTTCTCTAGCACGTCAGTTAACAATACCCAAATGGGGAGTTAAGCAGTATTTGAAGTAATAGGGCAGTTTTCACAAACATTTCAATTTTAATGCAGCCATGCCACTAAGATCTCAAAGCTTGGACTGTCAGATAATGAATAATTCTACTATGTGGTGTTTAATACAATAATTTTATAATAAAGCAACCAGATGCTAGGCTCAAGAGATCAAGGCAAAGGTGATTGAACAATAGTTGATCTATAGAGAATATGTAAGAAATTCAATAAGGTTGACCATGGTTAGGAAATTCTGGCCAAATGACCATCTATTGAAATATAATAGACGGATAAGTTGAATATATAAGTAACAGAGTAACAATTCTGTGATCAGAAAGATTTTGCAATTCCTAAATTCAAACCCCAAAGGGACCAATTCATCTAACAAGTATTCCTGGAAGGTATTCTAACCAGTACTAACTTACCCTTCCACAAGAAACAGGCAACTTAACTTCTCCACAAGTGGAGGAAAATTGGTTATGTTGTCAAATTTTCATGAAAGGTTATGACCTGCCACGACCAGGTATCGAACACGGATTGCCAGGTTCCGAAGAACCCAGAGTATGAAAATTGTCACAAAATATACCCTTCCCCTTCAATTGGCATTTTCATTACAAATGAAGACTACTTCTCCCTGTAAAAACTTGTGAGGTTTCTCTATATAACAATCTATTAGAGACAACAAAAACTATGTATAACTTACTTTAGCAATTACATCATCCTGTATGCATTGAAAATAAGAAGAAAAGACGAGGTAAGTAACACATTATAACCTTAATTAACAAACTTAAGTTCCATAGAAATAAACTGAGTTTAACCCAAAAGGTGGCCTTAGTGGCTGATGGTGAAGTTCAAAAAACAGAATACAATGATTCTCATTTTGTATTTTCTTCAGAAAATCATAATAGTAATTATTTACAATAAATTACAGTAAAATGAAAACATAAAGGACTTCAAATAACAACTTATGTTTTTTGTGTGAAACAGAATGCAGATCAATGCATAAATTCTGACATATTCAGACCTAGATAAATAATCAATCAATCAATCAATTATATAAATATTTGTTAAACTGGTTTACACCGTTTAATGTACATGAACTTTATTCTTGAAAACATTGAAATTTGACACATTTACAGATAAAATTTGGATTAATATAATATTTAACAAATAAACAAGTTTATACCAGAGTAACATTATCTATCAGGGCTCAACACTAACTTATCTTCCATGGTGGACCAGAGGACCACCAGCTTTTGAAACCTTAGGGTCCAACGAAATTTCAGGTGGTCCTCCTTCCTATTAATGTATGTTATTTGTTTATTCACAGTAAATCATTGATACTCCTACTAAATTTTCAATGGTCCATCAGGCCATTCAAATTCCACGAGTTAATGGTCCTACACAAAAACCACTGGTCTCAGACCAGCGGACCAGTGTTAGTGTAGAGCCCTGTAGACTATAATCTACAATGAATATTTGTAACAAAATAAATGTTCTGAATAAAACTTGTATATTAAACAGCAATATATACAGGCAATATCTAAACAAAATTACCAAATTTTGTAGATGCAACACACCAAATACTTCAGAGAATTTTTCAGCGAACAATTTTGTTCAATCAATAACACAAGTAAACGTAGTAGAAGTCTAAACCCTCATATATCCTTTAATCAAGTTCCTATTTATTCTGAATTTGCTCCCCATAGGGAAAATGTGGTGTAATTTTCTGTGATCTCAAAATTAACAACAGAGAATCTTGAAACAGTTGTATAATTAACAATTATCCCCCATGAATTAAGATGGATCTTCCTGTTGAGTTATCAAAGTACACGCAAACTTGTGATTTAACTTACTGAATGTTAGTTTAAATAATAAAAAAAGTCTACATTAGAAAATAATCTGTCATAAATCAATAGGTGCTTTTTAATAAATTTAATTGCACACATTTAGAAATTGCATAAAAATAAAGTACATACATGTATAAAAGAAAAGAAAATGAGAGCTATATAACTAGTATGTAAAAAAACAACAAGTACAGCATGCAGTAAAGAATAGCGTTGGATGTTATAAAAATAACAAATAACAGGGACATAACCCTATCATAATCAAACATCTTAATTCAAGCCAATCAAACTAATTGTTTTGTTCAACCAATCAAACTAAGGAAGTTTGTGTGAAAGTAAATAAAACAAGTCAAATGTATTTGATCATAAGCTTTACTTGAAACAGCTAGACAATCAGTGAACAGTCTTATTCCACAATCAGCCAATCAGTGAATGGTTCTTCACTGCAATCAGCCAATAGATGAACAGTTTTCACCACAATCAGTCAATCAGTGAATAGATGTTCACCACAATCAGCCAATCAATGAACAGTTTTAACCACAATTAGCCAATCAATGAACAGTTTTCACCACAATCAGCCAATCAATGATAAGTTTTTCACCACAATCAGCCAATCGCCCTCTACTTCAATCAGCCAATCAGTGAACATAATCAGTCCTTCAGATCAGCTCTGTTCCATCATCAGCCAACCAGCGAATAGTTTTGCTTTATAAATAGCCAATCATGGAATAGATTTGCTCAGCAATTAGCCAATCAATGACCAGTTTTGGTGGACTAAAATTTAACTAATTAAAGCAGTGATAAGGTGTGCACATAAAATAACCAATGAGTGGCTGACTATTTTAAGCAGGCATCAAATCAATGATAAGGTTCTCTCAGCCAATCAGTGCCTTTTTACAGAAAATAACAATTGAAGCTTACTTGAACTTATAATACAATAAGTCACACAGACATGTTACATGCAATCAGGCAAGGACAACATGAATGCAGACCTCTAATGCAGCGTATGGATTATCTGCAGGTAGCACATTGGGTGGATTGTTCTATGAGAAAGATGGTAGAAAATACATACAACAGATAAAATATACAATAACTACACACATTTGTATCATACAGTGTACCAGGGATTTTTTTCATCTCTTTGGAACTGGGTCCAGGTTCAGTCAGATTGGGAATTTGGAGTTGTGACAACTAGGTTATTGGGAAATTGTTTTAATAGACAATGCCAAATAAATCAACTTCTCTGGTTTCTTTGCACTAGTATACTATCACTTCTTGTCAAAAAATGGTCCTAACTTCGTCATTTTACTTCCGATTTTGAATTTTTTTCTTTTAATCTTCATTAGGAATGAAACCTAAATGCTATTGGGGAAGGGTCAGTTGCTATTGGGAAGGGTCCGTTTACCGGACCCAAACAAAGAAGGAAAAAAATCACTGCATACTACACACATATGACTGTATTCATAATCTAATACTTTTGATGAATAGTTCATTATATACATGTCATCAAACCTAAAATCTATGAGACTTTTGGATGGGTACAAATTAAAGTTAAAAAACACAAGAAGAAGAAGAAGAGAACATCATTTCACTCAAATGTTTGTTTGTTTCAATGGGTTTAACAATAATATTAAAGGAGGTATATACGGCGGCCGGTTCACCTAACAAGTCTCTCTTGGCTGTATTTTTACTTATCCTTTCCACAAGACGTTGGCAACTATACTCCAAATTATGGAGGAAATCAACATTTCTGTCAAATTTTTACAGTAGGGTATGACACTCTGCGACTCAGGGATTTGAACCTGGCTCACCCAGTTACAAGTTGATTGCACTGACCACTGGATGATGGTTCAAGCCTACCACAGGAATACCAAGAAAGTATTAATTAAATAATAATTTGGTGGTACACATGGATTTGAATACTTTTGTGGTCAGCTTAATCTATAGACCCATTAATTTGCTAAAATAGGTGTAAATAATTTCAGGCAATTATTACAAATTTTGCAGTATTGGATTGCCTTGAGAATTTAGTAAGGATTTCATTTAATGCTTAAAATGTAATGATAAAATTCTGAGCCAGTTTACCTTAAGCTGAAGGGGAAGATATTACCATGTAAACAATAGAATATATATACAAACACTTATCTCTATATGAACTAAAAACATTTACTTGACTTATAAATTAGATAGTCTTGATATAATGTGAGATTGATCAGACCATCTTCAAAAATCCCACAGCTTATATTCTAGTCAAATGTCTTATTACTAAATAAAATTAATAAAGTTTAGAGATACACTGAAAAGCAAGGTTATATACATATATATATATAGAGAGAGAGATGCCAGAATAATAATTATAATAACACAGGTTTGGAATTGTACGTCTAATGAACTTATGAACATATCTCAACATTGCATTTGGTAAACTGAATATTATTTATAATAATTGCACCCTTTACAGTCCATATATAATAGATCATTTCATAGAATATTGGCACTAGTAATATTCTACATATTTTTGCAATCTTATTTATTCTAAACATTATTGGCACTTTTAATAATCTACACATTATTTACACTTGTAATATTCTACATATTGTTTGTTTGCAATCCTATTCATTATACATATTATTGACACATTTTATAATCTACACATTTTTTTCAATCCCATTTATTCTAAACATTTTTGGCAATTGTAATATTCTACATATTACTTGCAATCTTATTTATTCTACATACTACAAGCACTTTTTATAATCTACATATTTTTTTGCGATCCTATTTATCCTACACATTTTTACACCATTCTACACATTTTTGCAATCCTATTTATTTTGCACATTTTGTTTGAAATTATATACATTCTACACATTTTTGACATCTGTAATAGTCTACATATTTTTTGCAATCCTATTTATTCTACACATTATTGGCACTTGTAAAATTCTACGTATTTTTTGCAATTATAGACATTCTACACATTATTGGCACTTGTAATATTCTAAACATTTTTGCAATCCTATTTATTCTGCATAGTATTGGCACCACTAAATAAATCATTTAATATCAATATTAAGTGAAACAAAATCATAAAATTAGGACCCTCTATTTTCTGGCATCTCAAAGCATGAAAAAAGCTCACATAATTACAAAACACCACATGTATAACCATAATAATAAAAAAATAAAGTTGTCATAGCAACCCATGCTTGCAGACATCACCCACCTCCATCTTGGCATAAGGATTATTTGCAGGCATTGGATTTGACTTAGGAAACAGAAAAGATACATGTTAGATTTGTCATTTCTTAAACACTATACCCTGTCCCCACATACCATTATATGTAAAGCAACTTAATTTGGTGATTTTAAATATACAAATTTCTCATAATACTTAAAACTTATTTCAATAGTTTACATTCTGAATTAAAAGAATTAAATCAAAACTAGGTGGTTTTAATTTTCTGTAATACAGTTTCTATTGAGGCAATATAAGTGGAAATAAATGTCTTGGCTACAAAGGTGTTTCGTTATATAAAACAAGAGGGCCAAGATGGCCCTATATCGCTCACATGACAATCAAATGTTCACTCATTAAAACATTGTTTTGAACCGGTGACCTAGTTTTTGACCCCAGACGACCTATGTTCGAATTTGTCTTACATATCATTAAGACAAACAGTCTGACTAGGTTTGGTGAAGATACGATCAAAATTTGACATCTACAGTGTTAATAAGGTTTTCCTAAGATTTGACCTTGTGACCTGGTTTTTGACCCTAGGTGACCCATATTTGAACTTGTCCTTAATATCATTAAGACAAACAATCTGACAAGGTTTGGCCAAGATCCAATCAAAACCATGACATTTAGAGCTTTTACAAGATTTTTACCTAAGATTTGACCTTGTGACCCAGTTTTTGAACCCGGCTGACCCATGTTCATCCTTGACCCACATATCATTGAGGCAAACATTTTGACAAGGTTTGGTGAAGATCCAATTAAAACTGTGACATCTACAGTGTTAACAAAGTTTTCCTAAGATTTGACCTGGTGACCTAGTTATTGACCCCAGATGACCCATATTTATACTTGACCGTTATATCATTAAAACAAACGATTTGACAAAGTTTGGTGAAGATCCAATAATAACTGTGAAATCTACAGTGTTAACATGGTTTTTCATAAGATTTGACCTAGCGACCTAGTTTTTGACCCAAGATGACCCATGTTCGAACTCGTCCAAGATATTATGAAGACAAACATTCTGACAAGGTTTCATGATCATCCAATCAAAACAGTGACTTCTAGAGTGTTCACAAGGTTTTCCAGCAATTTGCCCTAGTGACCTAATTTTACTACAGAAATTACCCATTATCAAACTTGACCTACATATTATTAAAATAAACATTCTGACAAAGTTTCATGAAGATCCAGTCAAAACAGTGATTTCTAAAGTGTTCACAAGGTTTTCCCTTATTTGGCCCTGGTGACCTAGTTTTTGACCCCAAATGGCCCAATATCGCACTCGTCCGAGATTTTGTTGATATTAACGTTCTGACCCAGTTTTGCTAAAATTGAGCCAAAAATGTGGCCCCTAGTGTGGTCACAACATAAAGTTTGACGACGCACGATGCCGGACGCCGGACGGAGAGTGATCCTAATAGCTCACTTTGTCACTTTGTGACATGTGAGCTAAAAACATAACATAGCCTCATCATCATTTTGAAAAAAGATGGAGTATATTTACTTGAAAGCCAGGTTCATTACTCAAAAGTGATATAAGTGGTATGTATATAAAAGATTAAAATTGAATTGAACTTTTAAATGCATGTTCAATAAAAACAGTGCTGCAGAGAACATGTATGTTGTCAAAATAAGAACGAACAAATTAGTCAATCATTTTGAGAAGTGAAAATATAAATAACGGCCAAAGAAGGCATCTTAGCCGAAAGCTCCCCAGCAGTAGGAGTTAACCCTACCCCTCCCTTGTAAGCGTAACATTCATTCAAAGCTGTATTCATTCATTGACACCTTGTTAGTATCACAGTGCTTTCAAAGTATCAATGTTTGAATTATATACAGCGCAATGATTCAAGCATCAAGTGTAAGTTTTGTGATGTAGACCAGTAGATTTAACAGTTGTTGTTAATGTACATACTTATATTTATAACACCATCTTGTGTAAACTTAGGGATACAAATTATCTATACATTCCACTGTATAAAAACAAAACTTACTGAAGAGAACAAACAGTGTAACAGCATTTCAAGTTAATTACATAACTAGTTTTTGTTTACAAAATCAAGGAACATTCAATATGGTCTCTAATAACTGCTTCAAAGTTGCAACATAAAGTAAACAAAATACAGATATAGATTTTGAATAAGTAACTGTTTTTTCTGCTGTGATTTGAAAACATCCTGAGATTAATTCTGGGTAACAGATGTTGTACGACACATGGTAAATATATCTAATATATATATTAGAACTGAATGCATGGAATGTTTATAATTATACACAATCTAGATATACTGTTTGTTTGTTTGAGTTTTACGCCCCTTTTCAACAGTCAGAGTCATATGAGGCAGACAGTTCACCTAACCATCATTCCTGGGAAGAACCAGTACTAGACTCCCATCCTCCCTAATCAACTGCCTACTTACTCACATAAGAAGCATGATCGGTAGCTGGGCTCGAACCCACTATCAGTGAGAGGTTACAGTGATTTGAAGCCAGCGACCTTAATCACTCGACCATGAAGGCGGGTCTTTAGAAATGCACATTCTGTCTGACTATATCTCAAATATACTGGGTTTGAAAATGAATCAATACGTCTAATTTGAATCAAGCAAAAAAACTTGTAATTACAGTTTTTATTAGACACAAAATTTCCCATGTTTCAGGGTTTCAATACAAATAAATTCCCTAAGTGCAAATACAGTACTCTATTATATTACATAACCTTGAAAATACAAAATAACAACTTCAATGAACTATGCATAACTAAATATAATTATGATTGATAAAATAGAATGTAGGCCAGTATTATAAGTTCATGAAATCAGTCATGGGCTTATTGAACAATAGTTATTTCTTAGAGCATTAATAAAGGATTTCTGTAACACATATTGATTTAACAGAGAATTTGTTCTGTAAATGCATTACTTATTTTGTGGTTCTAATATTATACCATATTATCTTCCTTTCAATAAAAAAGAGCTTATATCATTACATTATAGTCTTATTACTGCCTGATGGCATAATTAGTCCACACAAATATTAAGATACAGTATAACTCCTAAAAACTGGACTCCCTGAAAAAAAAACCGAATTCTATGGAAACCAGAATTTTTAGAAAACAGAACTTTTGACCGAGTCTGGAGGGGTCCAGTTTTCAGGGGTTAAACTATATAAACAATGGACAAAGTAGTTTAAAGGTGTGGCATATTTAAATGTTCAGTACACACAATATGTTACAAGAACAGCATTTCAAATCATCACCATGACAATATAATCTAGAAGGGGGGTCAAGGTTATATCAAAGATAGAGAACATACAGTACATTCTAGAAGGTTCTAATATACTGAGTTATAAAACATGTGAACAAACAATCTCATTATGCATCCATTATTTCCAGCACTTAATTTCTAGTCTCTTAACATCTGACTAAAAAACATGGGACCCCCAAAACAGAGGCGCAATAATTATTATCAAGTAAATTGTAATGGCTGTTTTGTATAAAGTACAGTCTTCGAATTAGTGGGTTGCCCCCTGCCTGAAAGGATTTTTTTCCTTCTTTAAGTCTTTCAGAAAAACCTAGTTTTAGAGAGTTTCCTTCATAAAGTATACAGCCGGGCAACATGTCACAACAAATTAACTCTAAGACTGAAAGTACTTAACAAATATTTGTAGACAACAGTTGCCATATCTAGAAATGCTTGGTAATCTACCAGTACAACCTGTTCTCCCTTATAACAAATATGGTTGTGCGAACAATCCACCTAGAAAAATGTATCAGGGACGAAAAATAAATGGCATTATTTTAGCACTGTCACAGAAAAAATTGAGAGCTTTCAGCAGGTTTTAAACCTCTGAACTCTTAATTAACAGTCCAATACTCTACCAGCCATGTGAAACAAGCAAGCTGCATTGACCTATGAGGTTCTAAATGTAACCTTGAACTGGACTGAATCTTCTTAGAGATGGTATACAAAAAAGTCATGTGCTTTATGACCTTTTGGTTTTAAATCTTGCTGAGGTCACAACCATACCATCTTATAGTTCTACTATGGATTGAAAATAATATATGTTTTCTGAGATATTTGATAGATCAGTGATTTTTTCATCCCTTTGGGAATGGGTACAAGTCCAGTCAGACTGGGAAATTTTTGAATCCCAACAACTATGTTATCGGGAAATTTTATCAATAGGCAGTGCCAAATAAATCAAATTTTCTGGTTTCCTTGCATTAGTATTCTATAATTCTTGTCAAAAAATGGTCATAACTTGGTCATTACATACCCGATTTTGAAATACTCTTTTTTAACATTTTCATTGGAAATTTCTCCATTTAAATCTGGAAAAGTGGAAGCCTGAATGCTATTGGGAAGGCTCCAGTGTAAAAAAAGAAAAATCACTGCAGAATGAGATACATATTATATACTCATATTTAATAACTGTATATATTAGAACCAAGAAAGAAAAAAACTGACAAAGAGTATGGAAGACCTTGTTTGATACAGGGGAGATTACTCTATGCCTGACACGTACCTGTGTTTGTGATGCTACCTGCTTCGCTTTCCGTAATCTACTTTTACATGAGTCTAAATCTAAACGTTTTGTTTCTAGAATCTTCTTCTCTTTCTGAAAACGAATTGAGATCATTTAAAGATTATATATAAATCTCTTTTATCTGAACCCACATTATTATTAAGCCTGGAACTATAAAAATTTTTTAGAGTTCTGATATAATTCCTTTATAATTCAGTGTAAAAACGGAGCCTCCTACGAAATTGATTTTTCACTACCAAACTTAAAATCCATACAAAAGCCTTCATCCAAAAGTTAAAATTTACTTAGACAGTAAATACATGAGTTTTTAAGAAATCGAATTAATTTTTCAATCATTACAATCAATCGGTTTCTCTTTTACAAATGTGTCAAATCAAGTTAGCTATTAAATCAGAAGATATCAAATATCAGTTTGTTGGAAGTACAGTGCAACCTCTCCAAAGCAACACACTTTGGGAGTAGTAAATTATGTTGTTGTAGGAGGATGTTGCTCTAGAGAGGTTATAGTGAAATCATGCAGTGTTCCTGAGGTTGTTGCAGGCAAGTTGCGCTCTGGAGAGGTTGTACGTTATATACAAGTTATTGATACAGAATCTTGACTTATGAGTTCAATGATACTAACTACAGTGCTCCAGATAATTTTTGTATGCAATACGTATGTACTCGTAGGTTTTACTTTTCAATGCGTAAAGTCCGTTGTCAATGCTGAAAAATTCAGTAACAAGCACTAATGGCAACCTAACGCTGTTTTCACACCTACTACTCGATAATTTGATACTTGATATTACTTACCTGTATTTTAACATGTATGTGTCGATCATTGTAAACAAGAAATCATTAGTCCATAAAACACTTAAGTGTGAAACAAAATTTGTGCATACAAGAACTGATCAGTAATTTGCAGATTACGGAGCAAACATTTCAGTATGTTTCAAAAAGGTCAAAACATATTATCCCACTGGCAATTAGAACAAGGTGGCACAAATGACGTCATTATTTTTTTACGTCATGGTTGTGTTAAATTGATTTACACATGAATTTCAATGCCTCGGACAGATCGATCCATAAATGCTCAATAAATTTCATAAATCGGTCCAAAATTGCTACGTACGTGCAAAATGTCACCCTGTTTGCACCATTTTCAATACCCCATAAACACACCAAGATAACCATTTGGGATTTTGAACATTGTTCCGCAGATTACATACTGCCGTTATTTCTTCATTTGATCATTTCGGTTTAATCAAAGGCGGTGAATTGTTTTAGAAGTCGGTATCAAAGAAAATTTGTTTACAGCAAAAGGACGCCGACATTCTATGGTCCAATTTTGGAGACAAATTTAGTTTTCATTGTTCGCCTTTTTGATTCAGTAAATAACCCATTCGTGTAGTCATGTGATCAACTTGGGAGAATATTGTTTGTATGTTATACACATATGTATTTATAAGAAATGTATTTTTATTTTCTCACGTGTTTAGCATTGTAAACAGAACGTGCGTAACTTTATAAATTCAATACAATGACATATTGACCGCGTAACAATCATTTGTGCAAAAGGTTTTGGGGCGAAATTAAGATGGACTGGTTCTATGTAAAATACGCATTTTTCTGCTCCGAAAATCATGGTATGAAGATTAATCTACACTATTTATAGAATCAGTCGCTGATTGGACTTACTAAAACAGATTACTGTTACTCAATTCATATTCCCGACGACTGGGAAAAACGCAGCGCTTATAGAGTGAAATACGTAAGCAAATGGTTTAATGCGTACTTGTACGTCCGAGATTTTTTAGCAATGCATTTTCTGATAAAAAATATGCGTGATTACGCGTGTACGCGTCTTATCTGGAGCACTGTAACTATCAGTATAGTTCATACTAACCATTATTGTTTTCATATCACCCTCGAGAAAGTTCTGTAAGGGCTGCAGGAAGTTATTGGCTGATGATTGAACAAATTCTCGATATGCATTTCCAATCAAAATTTGTGTTTGCCCAGACTTCACCAAAGCATTTCCTGAAAAGAAAATGAGAATTGGATACATATATGGATTTGTGTTTTTAATAAGTCAATTGAATTTAAATATAGTTTTACCTTCAACTAATGCTCCTTACATTTCTACCAGTACAAACTTGTTTTTTAAGCATTTATTTCAGACAAAACGCTGCGTTCAATGAACGCATAATATTATGCCCCGTGTGGCAGTTTGACTTAACCTCATATGGACTGATGGATGGACGGGCAAGGCAATCAATATTTGTCCCTGCATCATTTGATACTGGGGCTTAAAAATGAATTTGAAATTATTAACCAATCAGGACTTCATAGAACAATTGTAACCAATCAGGACTTCATAGAACAAGTGTAACCAATTTGAACATCATATAACACAATTAACCAATCAGAACTTGATATAACATTACCAACCAATCAGAACATCATACAACACTATTGATCCAATCAGAACATCATACAATACTATTAACCAATCAGAACTTGATATAACATTACCAACCAATCAGAACATCATACAACACTATTGATCCAATCAGAACATCATACAACACTATTAACCAATCAGAACATCATGTAACACAATTAACCAATCAGAACTTGATATAACATTACCAACCAATCAGAACATCATACAACACTATTGATCCAATCAGAACATCATACAACACTAAATTAACCAATCAGAACATCATATAACACTATTAACCAATCAGAACATCATACAACACTATTAACCAATCAGAATATCATACAACACTATTAACCAATCAGAACATCATACAACACTATTAACCAATCAGAACATCAGACAACACTATTAACCAATCAGAACATCATACAACATTTTTACCAGATCAGAACATCATACTTATAGCACATACTATAATTGGAAAACCAAACAATACAAGTTACAGTTTATTGTAAAACCTGATAATGGACAAACAGAACAAAATACAAAGCATGCACTTTCATTATATCAGATAAAATTCTTGCCTTCATTCATGGCCAGAATATGTAATTTGGAATACATTATAGTGTAAATACCAGAGAAGTGAACAGGAGATAGACAATCATGTGCAGCGGTAGTGATGTAAATAAAATCTGGATCTTATGAATAAATACAGTTTTCCACTTAAACCACTAGACAAACTAAAACTTGCCTTAGATAAAAACAATACTGTCATTTTCATAGCAAGAGGTGTTTGTCAACACGGATGCCCCCTTGACACATTTTGATAAGAATTTCCAATATTATTTATTGAACAAGGACTTCACCGTTCACCTCCTGACTTCAGAATCAATTGGAGTCACCTTGTAATGATCAACCTCCCTAACTATAATATAAAGACCATAAAGGCCAATTTTTTCTCCAGTTATTACCTAGATTTCATAAGTTAATCACTTGTGACCTCAACCTTTGATCTACTGAACTCAAAATCAGTATTGGATTTCTACATGTGATGACCAACTTTCCTAAGAAGTCTGAAGACCTTAGGCTAAATCGTCCTCTAGTTATTGCATGGTCAGACGATGGTTACAGATCTATGAATTGACTGACCGACATATATATGCAAAGCAAATTACATCCCCACTTTTTAAAAGGTGGCATAATATAAAGTATACAGTAACATAAATTTTTTTCCTTCTGTGGGGTCCAGCAAACAGACCCTTCCCAATAGCATTTAGACTTCAATTTCCTCAAATTCAAATGGAGAAATTCGCAATGAACAGAGAACTCGATTTATTTGGCATTGTCTAGTGATAAAATTTCCCAATAAGTTGTCATGACTCCAAAATTCCCAACCTAAATGGACCTGGACCCATTCCAAAAGAGAAGAAAAACGTCAATGAGTAAAATAACCTTATTCTACTAATCACAAACATAGTACGGTAACATAAATCTACAATCATGTGCATGTTTTAAGTTGTACAAACCAAAATGTTCTAATGCAAGTTTGTGCAGCACTTGTTTTAATAGAAACTCAGATTACAGGCATAGAAAACCACAGAATTTACAACCATTAATTCTCCATTAGGAAGAGAGTATAGAAACAATGCCACAGATATTTATTTGTCCCCAGGGGAGAATATGATATAAGCCTAATGTTCAACAATTTGTTCAGCCAACTGGAGATATTTACTTGAAGACAATATACAGTAAGTAGCAGATAATTCAATCATGTTGCAGAGAAACTTCAGTAACAACAGTTGTCATGTTGTTCATTACCCATAGCATCTGAAATTACTTGGTGATACTGTAATAATGTGCATATTGTGAATATTACTATACATGGAGTGGTACTGTCAGGATTGGGAGGGGGCTGGCAAAACACTCCAAAAATCTGGTCACAAAAGCATTACAAAGCTTACACTATTGAGCGTATAAAAAGTTCTTGTAACTCATTTACAATAGCAGTGGCATAGCTTCACCAACTGAGCAAGGCATTTTATAATTATAATCATGTGCTATCACATTTTTACAAGGAAATAAGTTTGATGAGTATTGGATTAATCTAATATGAAAGATTTATATCTATGACAAAACCTCATCAACTATCCACATAAAATACACTAAAACAGCTCACATGATGTACCCTTCCAATGGAATTCATAAAAACAAGATTTTTTCTTGAACAATTCTGGAATAGTTCATGAACTGTGCTTTACTATTTGACAGGGGTTTAAGAATGTTCCCCTTTCGGCTAGACACATTGAGCCAACACACCCATGCTGTCCCTGATAATCCATTGAACAGCATTACACAAAGAATTGGTATAAGACTAGACTTAAGCATTAATCTGAAGCTATCATCTCTAAATATCCCTATTAAACCAAATCTTTAGCACACCATTGAAGCTTCACACCTGACTAAACATCATTTTACATCAGTGCTCATATTTAACCCCATAATGTTACTAATAAATTTCCATGGTACATATTTTAAAAGGGGACCATATTTTGATGAACATTCCCACTCAAAGGTCATTCATACTTGATGAACTATTTACGGAGTAAGAAAGAATAGTTCAAGAAAAATTCTTGTTTTCGAATGGGGATATATACTGACTTTATATTTTACAGAAGAGGGAATGAATACATAACTTCAAAATGTGTGACTGTTAACTGTATTGTTTGAGTTCACAGCTTTTTTCAACAGTCAGGGTCATATGAGGCAAACAGTTCACCTAACTATCGTTCCTGGAAAGAACCAGTACTAGACTCCCATACTCTGTAAGCAAATGCCTACATGTACTTTCTCACATAAAGAGACATGGTTGGTAGCTGGGCTAGAACCCACGACCCTCGATCAGTGAAAGGTTACAGTGATATGAAGTCCACAACCTTAACCACTCGACCACTGAGGCGAGTAACCAAAAGTTCAAATTCACAAGAAGGAACCCATAATTATACATTATGAGGAAACCTTATATAACAGTAAAACATCAATCATTAAACATAAAATCTATCACACATTTGTGACACTAAATAATCATATATATTCCCTATGGTGTCTGGCAGTATGATACTGTCATAAAATGATAGTAGATGTAACAATACATTGATATATGAACACCAATTATATGGCAATTACAGCTTCATTCATGTAAAACAGAACAGAACCAGACAGTGTGTGGTCAATAAATATCTTCTCCAGCAATGACTGCCTGCATGTGTTTAATAATGGAATAAGATCCAATCACCCTAAACTTGGTTTATAAATGTTGATGATCAGTCCTTGATGATCACCCTTAGTTTACTTCATTTATTGAGATCCCCTGACTGAACATAATTACCATCAGTTACACCTACATCATGTTAATCATTGATTGATTTTCCCCATCTTTACTAATTTTACCATTTCTTATGAAATTGACAACATTGACCAGCCCAATTTGACAAGCCACTGACCATCTCTAAACCAAGTGTTTGTTCAGCTTTAGGGGAAAGGACATGTCAGGCCCTACAGAGGGGGGGGGGGGGGGGGGGGGAGTCATGACAGGATATATATCCCCACATTATTTAATTGCCAATAGTTTGTAACCTTGATAGTTGCAGAAAAAATAGGCAATTCTACGGGTCAATTTTACAATCAAAATGTCCGCTATGAAAAAACTAATTCAGCTAAATGAGTACAGCAACAGTAACAGCAACAGTAACAACAACAGAAAAACAACAAAGGGTGGGAGTAAACAAATTCTAAGAGGCACTAAATTCAATAAACAGAAATATATTTTTAGACTCAAGAACTCATTTAACAAGTCACAATATATTTTTTCCTCAATACATCTTACTTATACCCTGAAAATACTATAAAGGAAAACAGCTGACATATTATTGATATATCTTGGTCCAATATATGACTGACTGGTACACAATCTTATAGATCTTAGAGATTTTTTCTACTTGCATGATTGAACCAAACAAGTTTTTAGGAAAAACAAGACAACCAGTCTGTACTAAAAAGATCATTTTAAGTACACTGTCCTATATCTTTATCTAGAAAAAATCCATTCAATGTACCGGTAGAGCAGCACATCCGACACCCGACATAAAATGAACATACCATATTGCTTCAGTAATTAGATAAAAAGTGTAAGATGCTAAAAAAGTGTCATACTAGTTTTTATGTCTTCATTTCTTATTCATACATTACCTGATCCTATGGTAACAGGTAACAGAGCATTTTTTCCTCAATATTTTTGCTTCAAGTTTTTTTTGTTATTATTTATTTAGACAGTGAGGCCAATCCTTAAAATTGTTTGGTTGGACCCTGAAGTCATCCGTCAGACTCTGTAAAATTCCCCAGGTCCAAAATTGTTTTTAATGATTTTTGCTAATAAAATTCTTCTTTATTCTAGCTTTCTGTTTCAATAACAAAACAAGCCTACCTACTTATCTACTTTTATAAGTATGGGTCACACAAAAAACACACCATTTTTTTTAAGAATAGCCTAATTGGTCACACTTTGAGTCATCAAGTATATTTTCAGTTCACTGCCTGGTCATCGACAAACCAACCAACAACTTCACACATCCTGACCAATTTAAATATATACTCGTACAATGTGTGTATCAAAATACAACACTTATTTCATCATACATGTACATACACACAGACAGCCTGAGAGGTGGACTTTACATCACTGTATGTACTAGTTCAGGACATAATGCATCCTTGATAATACTTTGTCTGTGTTTAACACTACCTATTCACCAAAAAAGCCACTATCAAACTTTTTCTAGCCCCTCTCTTTTTAGTAAGTTCAATATAAAAAATAATTTGAATTTTTTTTTTCAATCTTGCCTATACTCACTGAAAATTCTCTGGGTAGGGTTACCGTAAACATATATTTATTTAAGGATGATCTCAACTCGTTGATTTATACTTCAAATTATTTTTGGATTGCATTGGGTAAACATTTGTTTTTGTACATTATTCATGGTGAATCAGTCATATATTCTCATTTTTTACATGTATAATGTAAGGGAGTGGATTTATTCAGGGAATAAGGAGATATATCATCAAGGTTTTCTTAAATCTTTAATGTAGCTGCTGTAGCTGAAATTAAATAAATTTCAACTAACTGGTCGAGTGGTTAAGGTCACTGACTTCAAATCACTGTAATCTCTCACTGATAGAGTTGTGGGTTTGAGCCCAGCTACTGAATATGTCTCTTTATGTGAGAAAGTAGGCAATGGTTCTAACGATGGTTAGGTGAACTGTCCACCTCATATGACTCTTGACTGTTGAAAAGGGACGTAAAACTTAAATAAACAAACTATGATTTAGGTCTGCAAGAAGCTTTATAATATTTCTCATTGTATGAAATCCATCTTAATATTTGAAATAAAATGTCGATTGGAGACATGCATTTTATGACGTTCAAAGAAATAAAAAAGCACTGTTGTTAGTAATGACTGAGCAGTTAATATCAGGACTCAGGATCATGATTTAACTAATGATTAATTAATGTAATTAGCAAACAATGAGTCAGACATAAATATGTCAGGCGAAGTGTTCTCATTCTAGATTATAGTCAGATTTAATTCACAATGAGAGTAACACACTCAAAATTGGAATCAAACATAATTCATAGATCTACGATACCGGTAATCTAAACACCCACAGGAACAAAACAACAATAATCCAGCCATTATTTTCCTTCTTTGTTTGGGTCTGGTAAACAGACCTTTCCCAATAGCATTTAGGCTTCAATTTTCCCAGATCTAAATGGAGAAATTCCCATTTAATATTAATACAAAAAAGAAAGAATTTCAAAATCAGACATAAAATGACAAAGTTAATGTCGCTGACTTCAAATCACTGTAACCTCTCACTGATAGAGGGTCGTGGGTTTCTAGTAGAATTTAGAAACCAATACCAGGTACATTTAACAACTACAGAAAAAAATCAATACAAATTAATCAATCAAATTAATTGAAAATTTATCAAGTCATTACACAGCAATGGAGCACCATTAATAATTTCCCAATTCACAAATGACTCAATCATCAATAGACTTCTAGTGAGTATAAGTTTGTGTGCGGTCAAGAACTAAAAGCAATAAATATGGAATACGGACATTATAGCCCGCCCCCCATGAAAAAATGGTCATAATGTCCGGGGGTGGGGAGGGGGGTCAAATGTCCTAAACTCATAAATAATACATGTACTTATCATTATGATTCAATATTTTAGTGTAATAAGGATAAAATACATTTTTTTCAACAAAATATAAACTGTTTCATTAAGGGGATAATCTTCTAGTAAGAATTTAACTTTCAAGCATAAACTGTCCGATTTTCATTTATTTAAAGCACTGTCATCAGGACTTGGTAAGTTAACACCAGGCCATACAGTTGGTCCAGTAGAATCACTCTGACATCCCTACATATATCATTCATGTTTTTGCCTTTTGTTTTGACCATTGCATTTGTATAATTTACTGTCTGTACATATTTAGGAGAGATTTTTTTGTATTTGGTAATGTTTGTTGGGAAGTTGATACTATAGTTTGCTTCAAAATGACAAATTTATAACATAAATAACCTTTTCCAGAAAATATACTATGAAGTTACAGTCTACGGACATAGAAATTAGTTTAAACTCTATAACAAAATTTTTGTTTAAATAATTAGCCAGAAAGTGATTTATTGATCTAATACATAAAGATGTTCAACAACAAGAAAGTTATCTCAACAGAAGACCATAAAAGAGTAAATTCTGAATAATGAAACAGTAAGTGCATAATGCATGAATTACCAAAAAAATCCTAATAAATGCACTAGGAGAGGAACATCAATATATTCTGTTCAATTCTGGCCAAATCAAGTGTACTCTGAAAATCAATTAATCCATTTTGTTGCACTTTTTCTAAAAGAGAGGGGATTGATAATCTGAATGATAGAGCATTAATTAGAGTATATTTGGTGTAATTATGGGGCATTTATAAGGCATTGTTTGGTGGTAATTATTTAACTCTTGGGACAATTATACCGCAGTAATAAAGCAGTACATAGTACAGTGGGGTATATACAGTCCGATTACAAGGCTCCAAAGACTAATGATCAATAGTACTCTGACTCTAGTGTAAAACGCAAGATCAGTATTCATTGACTGAACAATACAAAACTACGAAGAATCCGTACACGATCTGTATTGGTTTTTTACTAATCAAGCTAGAAGTTTCCCCGCAATGAAACAAGAAACACCCCCACACAATGTGTTCTATACACAGACAGAAATATCGGTCCTAGACAAGTGCCTGATTAAATACAACATGACAATTTTGATGGAATTTTCTCTCTGTTTATAATAGGATAATTATTTTTTACATAAAAATCAATCTTCAAGTACAGAATACCATGAAATATCTGTTGCTTTTTCTTTGGTCTAGATATATAAAGAACAGAGAATGATTTACTGAGAAAAATCAAAGAAAGAGCTGTAAAGGACACAAAGATCTTAAAATGGTGAAATGATCATCAACAGGAAAAGTACAGAAAAGAAATGAATTTGTTTAGAAATAGATAAAGCAGGGCTTTCATTTGACCCATAAAATGGTATTTTGACCATTGTTATTATAGTAAACTAAGGATTCTGATTCTTGAGAATTTGTACCAAAGGGTCAAATTTGTTATTACAATAGTAGAAAATTTTGCTGACTCCTTAGTTCATTAACAGCCAAGGGTCATTACTTAACCTCAACTTTTGATGTCTAATGAAAACCCTGTATTAAAGGTCTCAATCTATTAAAAGGATTGGTTCAGAATTTCAGGCAATTTGAAGACCAAAGAAAAGGGTAACAATAATCTTAGTACTCATTGATTAGAGTTCAAAAAGAAAAATATAAGGAATTCATACAATCTGACTAAAGTATTCGATCTTCCTTACGGCAAGATCTGATGACGGCCTATACCAGTTTCTATTTTCAAAAGTCGGAATTTCCATGATCACTATTTATATCTATTTATAATTCAGCCAATCGTATAACTCGTTTCATCGGTACTTTGGCCGAATGAATTTTCTACCTGACGATGTTATTTAAACGTTAGTAAACATTAAATTACGTGTAACATATTTGTCTGCAACCACTTTTTGATTTTTTTAGTAATCCTGATCGATTCGGCCATAGTAGTATAGAAAATTTAATAAACACGCATGTCACATGGGCGCTATCATTACATTTAGTTGCAAAAGAATAGGTGTTCGTGATAACTACAATCCAATATCGCTTTTTTTACTGCGGTTAAAAATAGAATCAGATCACTTTCAGAATTATGAAAGTAAGGCGCTGATTGGCTAGTGGAAAAGGTCACCTGAGGTGACCTTCTATAGGTCGTCTTCAGATCCTCATAGCGTAGCGGGTTTGAGGATATGATTTTAATCAGATTGGAATTCATAGGAACTCACAGATTGAACAAAAACTTTGTGAAGCTAATTCCATACACCAGACAGGCTATAAATCAAACATTAGCCGATAATACGCTAATTGGTATATATACAGTAACTTTTATCAATGCCATCCATATTTATAACAACGAAAGAGTTACTTAATACATTAAACCATCAGTTTCACTCTAAGAATGGTCAGAATATGCAAAAATGTATTAACTCTACACCAATTGATAACACCAATTATACCCTCATGACTCAATATGTTTGAAACAAGTTGGCAAAGTTACAATGAGAACACTTGAGTATTGTACAACATTTCTAACAGTAAAATACCAACAAGGAACATGCACTGGAAGTGTTTTATATCTCAAACAGGACTTTTATTTGACATAGAGATAAATCTGTCCAATAGTTACAGAAGATGACGTGTCAATTCAAACAATGGAAACAACCCAAATTTTACATGGGAAAACCCTACTAGTAAATTATCTTGTAGAAAATGGACAGCTAAAGACAAATTATAGCTTTGTTATGACCAATTTCCTAAAGAAATAACAATTGTTGTATTAAAGGATCTTGGAAAATCAGTAAAATTGAGGGGAACTAAGAACAAAGACATGAGTGTTCTAACTCGGTAAATAATTCCTAGGTCAGATAAGAAACCTTAAAAGCAATTAAGTCTTGCTTAAAACTTAAAGGCACAAAACAGTACATGAATATCATTGAATAATGTCTCTATGCTGTAGCAAATAAAAATCACAGACATGCACTTATAGCTACTTGAACATGGTAAGTATCTAGCATGTATGATAGACACTCAACAGTGTACAACTGTATTATATAATTGATACAAGGCAGCAAAGGAAACAAAAAGAATAAATTCAATATTCTGCTAACTACAGACATGAACACAGTAGTTACACTGTAGACATGATTGATAAATAACATTGTAATTACAAGGTACTGGTACCAAATATCAAGGCATAGGGTCAAGTTATATATTTTCAGGGCCAAATGAAAATTCCTGAAAATCATAATTATGCGGCCGACAATTTTTGCAAACAAGAGGCCTTAAACCACATTGTTCACATATTTACCTCAGTTTCTATTAAGAAAATCCTTCAGAACAGAATAAATGGACCATAACTTTGCCATTTCTTGAGATCTTTTCATCAAATAACTTTTATGTTGCTCAGAAATCATAGCTCTTTCAAGACATATAAATACGGAATTCCAGATATATCCGGAATATAATCGCCCAGGGCTGTATTTTTCTACGGAAACATTTGATAATATATATGAGAATATAACTTACCATAAGCAGTACCAGGACCAAACTCATTACCAGAATCCACCATTACACCGCCCAATGTTTCATATACATTGTTTCTATCTCTTTTCCTTTTGTCAAGTTTTTCATAAAACATCTCCTCCATTCTTATATCTACAATAAAATTGCACACATTATATTAGTACAATCAGCAGTTTTCGAATTAGCGGGTTGCCCGCTGCTCGAAAGGATTTTTTCCTTCTTTAAGTCTTTTGGGGGACAACCTAGTTTTAGAGAGTTTCCTTCATAAAGTATACAGTCGGGCAACCTGTCATAAAATATCAACACAAAGACTGAATCACCATTTCATATTAAATGTATGCAATGAACAAACTACACATTGAAAGAAAAGCAAATAGCTCAAGTTCAATCGTATTTCGGTTTAATATTGTTATTTGGTAAACTTACATTCTATCAATAATCTTTCAGTATTTAGAGACAATTGTCTTTATATTAAAAGAAAGATCAAAACATGTATATAGTTTATGAATTGCATTATTCATATTTCCGTATCAGATATTTTTTTGAAATTCAACAAAAATAATGTAAATAGAAACAGTTTCAGGCCATTTAATAAATATATAGAAATCTTATTATGTTTAAAACTAAGTTGACAGAGTTATTAAGTTTTTGCACTGATCATAGCACTAAAAATGCTCTTATCAACAAACAATGATACTTACTTGGGTTTGGTTGAAGCAAAGCTTCTGTAGATTTGAGAGTTCTGTCTGTCCATACCCGTGTTTTCTCAGCTCTGTTCAAAAGGTTTTCAAAATGAGCATCAAGTTCAGTCTTCTCAGCAGAGCCAAGTTTCTCCTCAGTGAACTGAATAAAAGCCAGCAATTAATGATTAATGACATGAAAACATTTAATTAACTAAACTTAATTTAATGAAACATAATCAAAGATGAAATTGTTAGAACCAATTTTGGTCTTCCCATGCGTTGGGCAGGAAGCATAAATTGCACAATGAAATCATTTACAAAACAAACATATACAAAAGGATTATTCGGCAGTTGAAATATAATGGTTTACTCTATAGATCACTTTAAAATTAAGTTAGGTTGCTCCAAAGCTCTGCGGCTTTGAATACAAAATATGTTTACCAAATTAATGTAAATGAATCTAATCTGTATGAAGTACTTAGTAGTGCTTAGTCCAAATTACTCCAATTCTGGTACATACAGGGCTTTTTTTAGGAATAGGGGAAGACACTAGTGGAAAGGGGAAAAAACACACAAAAGAAGCAAATTTGGGGAAAATTCCCTATATTTGTAATATTGGTTTTATATAGTAAGACTGATTATACTGATTTTACAATGTTTTAAATATCTTAGTCCTACAGCCTCTATACAGGGGCATTTCATTGTCTTTTTGTATTTAAACTTTAAAGACATTATCATAGTCTTGATCATTTAACTGATCTTGCCATAGTCACAACTTTTATTCAGGGCCCTAGCTGTACTTTAGGGGAAGGGGCCCGGGGCCCTCAGGTAGGGGGATTTCGCGTCATTTTGAGGAAAAAGGGGAATTTCAGGGGATTTTTTCAACTGCCTTATTACCCTGCAAGAAACCTTTTAAGCTTAAAATAGCTGTATTTAAATATATTCCATACATTAATAATAATATACAATTAATCAAAGGTTAATAACTTAATATCAACCATTTATGAAAAAAAATAATTATTTGAGGGGAATTTTTATCAAATATAGGGGAAAAAAAGTATATTATTTTAGGAGGGGAATGAAAAAACATCAAATGAGGGCCCTGTTATTTGACGAAAATCCACAAAACACGGTCCAAAGTTTTACCAAATCAACATAAATACTATACACTATAGGTAATTTATACAGTTACTTAAAAGTATAGATCTGGTCAATTTTCAAATCAAAACACCATGTCTGAGCGCAAACAGTGCTTACTTCAATACATAAACATGTTTTCTTGCTTTTTGAGAAGCAGCTATTTTGCATGCATGTGATTTACATAGGAAACAATAAGATATCGCTGGACACTCAATTGTTTTGATTGCTGATGCGACCACGTTGACAGAAAAATGATGAAGACTGTTTGCTTTCAGACACAGAGTTTTTATATGAAAATCCAAATACTGTATTTATGTTGATTTGGTGAAACTTTTTTGTGGATTTTCGTCAAACAAAAAGTTGTTGACTACGGCAAGAACAGTTAAATGATCAAGACTATGATACAAGCATCTTCCCAAGTTCCTAAAAAACCCTGGTTGCTGTTGTTCATTAATTCTTCAGACAAATGCATGATCCATTTCATTATTTGTCATCATCATTGATGTGTTGATGACATTTGCATGTTTTATACTGTTGATTTTCTATAAACATTTATAAGAAAGAAATGGATCTAGTCATTATTTTGATGAATAGCCCTTGTACACTACAAAAAGTTCATAATGGGCAAGTGATTTTTACTTAACCCTTTACTTCATGTAGCCGTATATTCACGTGTAGACCGCTTACTTCATAATCCCGGTATTTTGCGGGTAGACCGTCTACTTCATAATCCCGGTATTCTACGTGGTTGATTTTTGAAGTTCAATAAATCATTTTTCCCAAAATATCGGCGATTTTTTAAAACAACGATTGTAAAATTCAATATTTCATGAAGACATAACGTTAACAAAAAAATATTGTTTGTATATAAAATTATGTGGTTAACTGCGTTTAAACACAAGACAGGTCGCGCGCGTACACGATGACGTATCGTGTTATACAGTCTGCAGACGCGCGGTTCATTTCTAATGACAATTTTGCCGTGGAATTTTAAGTCAAAGCCAAAAAACAGTAGAACAATTATATATCTTAAATATTTTCAAACAAAAATGACATAATAAAGATAATAATCAGTAGTTCGCCGTGTCTCGGGTGCAATAAAAGAAATATACAGTGTCAATGTCTCGTGTGAAAATCAAATTCAGATTAACAAATAACATGTGCTAATTGATGCGGTCATCAATGGGATTAAGTTGGCTAACAGTATGGGTCCCTAATTATATCATCAAATTTTAATGTCACCCGGAGTTTTATGGTGCCGCATTGTTTTTACAGCTGACACGTGTGACAAATTTCCATATGGGATTTAATCTTCTCATGGGCGGGGCTTATTTATTGCAGAACAATATGACTCTTCCAATCAAATCAATTTGTTGTTCAGCCTAAATAAATACCTATCCCTCCGAAATATCGCCGATTTTTTATTCCAAAAATTATAATTTCTAATATTCCATGAAGACAAATCACAAACAAAAATATTTCGTCTATTATTCGGTGAAAGTTGTAAATACTATGTAAACACAAAACGAGTCAGGTGCGCGTCGATCACTAGACGTATCATGAACACAGAAGTCTGCAAGCACATGGTTTATTTTTGACATGAATTTAATATGCTGGGAGATTTGTTGAAACATACGTAAATATTATCCTTTATTCCGTATCATCAAACAAATTTGATGCAGTAAAAGTCATATACGACTGTTTCACTCGTCTTTGTTGTAAAACAATATTCAAGTCACAAAGACTCGCCGCGAATGCGTGTGAAATACGATTAAAAGCATAACGAATTCGGTGTTAATTGATATGCCAAATTATGATCAACTAGGTTAAAGTTTTTTGTACTATGGTACACTTTTACAACCTCTGATTGTTTAAAAAAAAACATCCTTTGAACTTGACACATTTATAAGACACTCTGTCTGGGTCACGATGACCTTGATTGTTGGACATGAATTCCTGCACGTGCACCGTCAATCACTGGCACTGAGCCAAGTTTTACCTTTGCACATTTATTTAATCTCGAGTGTAAAGTATTGATTTTTACAACCCAAAGTATTATTTAGTGGAGTTTGCAATAACAATTCTTGCATTAAGATTTTTTATTGTATGTCTTGTAGTAAACAGAAAGGGCAAATTAAAAAAAAAAGGATCTGGAAAAAACATGGACCTTGTGTCAGTTTGTACACATTATATTGCCCTTAATATTTGCCTAACATCAGATATTTTTGCATAGCAAGTAAGATAAATTAAATACCATCAATTTGGTATAATTCATAAATTATAAAATCATTATTTAGCATTACAATGAAGTGATAAAATGACCAGGTGTCAATAGAAAAAAATCAGAAAAGGCAAAAATATGCTTACAGATTTTTTTTGCAATTTTTGTTCCCCTTTATTTCTTTTAATATTTATCCCACAGTTACAAAAATTACATCATACAAAAGGTTATTAAATTATGAACAACTTTTATATTTACTACAATTTGATGGGATTAATATTTAGTATAATAAACCAGTGATGAAGTAGACATGTGTCAAATCAGTAGCATTTCCCAATAACCTGTATGAAGACAGTGTACCAAGTTTATCTGATCCACTATTAGTATACAGTATGTATATTGACTAGGGGGCTATGAAGTAAAGGGTTAATAGCTAAAAATTGAATAGTTGATTTTGTTTCGCACTTTTGATTAATCAATTCAATTTGATTATCGATAGCAATTTTGTTCCGATTATGGACCACTAATATTGGGTCACATGCTGTATGATATCATGCATTAACTTAATGTTGATGACTCAATGTTTAATTGTTTTTTGTAAATTTGACAGTAAATTTACTCATAGTCACACTTTTGATCTGGTACCTCATAATAATTCAATTCAAAGTTAAATAAAAAGTAAGTTTCTCACAACAATATTTTTATTATAAATAATAATAGTATGTCCGTCCATGCTCCAGTAGAAAACGTGTGTTAAATAAAACACATGAAAATGTTTCCAATTTTCAGCATCATTTCACAGAGATGTGTGTCAATGAACCATACTTTAATTATAACTTTTTACAATTTAAACAAACAGCATATATTCTAGTTACAGGGACGACTTCTCACTGACAGTCTCAGCTTCTCTACTCCACTGTCTTCAGCAACAGAAAAATCAATGATTCAACGACGGGATATTTCTTTTTTTATAACATTTTGAAAACGTGACAGTTGATCTCTTCAAATTTCAAGGAGCATAAAATTAAAAAACGCGACTTACCTGAACGGCACGGTTGAAGACAGTACCAGCAGTACCTGCAAAACGTTTTAATTTTCCTCCGAAGTTGTTAGAATCCATTTTCGTGTTGATTTGCAATTCACTTCCGCATTAATACGAAGTGAATGAAAATAATAATATAAATACGAAAATATTAAACGAATTAATTTAAGGTTATTATGTACCAATAAATATTTATTATTTTATTTTCAGATATATTTCATCCTTGAAGTAAATCTAAAAATAACATGAAATTCTATTCTATTCACTGCGACCCTGTAAGTTGCCAAGATTTTGTTTTAAAATGGCGGCGATTGTCCTGTTGACTTTTCCTACATAAATATTTTCAAGATTTATTCTGTTGTAACACATAGACAATTTGGTTCAACCGATCGAATGACATTGGGATTATGTTTTAAATAAGTTCGACAATTTCAAACAGGTTTTATTATATGTCATATATTTCCAGATCGATTTTACTTCAGAAAATAAATGTGTAACGAACATAATTATGCAGCACATCATGTATATACTGGTTTCTCGTTCTATCGGGGCTTCCATTTTATCGGTGTAAACAGTTTTTCTCGCGGGGTTTCAACATTGCGCCGTCTATGGTTTGTTTACGTTCCCGCTTCAATAACACAGATATCACTCGTCCGTAACAAACTTTTTATCTAAAAATGTCTGAATTACTGGTGATTTACTTACGATTTTACACAAAATCACGTGAAAAACGATTTTCTTCGAATGATGCCTACCCCTATGTTTATAAAACGCTCTATATTTTCTGTAAACGAATGTTTAAGTTTTGAAATCGCTACTGAAAAAGTTTGTCTGACATATATTGTGACGTCACCAAACAGCAAGTATAATAATTTCTAAATTTAGTAACACTTCTGGGAACTGAAAATATGGCAAGCCATTAAGGTCATAATTTGCAGTAAAAACAATGAACAAATTTTAATGATACACAAGCGGACACCTGTCGATTTTGAACATTCTAAATGTGTGTATATCACTTATATATGATTCATATACACACATATTACCTATTCTTACTGCTCTTAATGCAGTTTTTGAGTATGATCTTGTACTTTTGTAAAGATTTTACTAGGGGTTAGATTCCTGTTTAAGTATGTGAAATATAGAAATTTATCTTATTTCAATGTTCCAAAGAGTTCAGCCAACTTGCTGTATTGAACTTACTGTTGAAATTTGTCTAAAATTGTTTACTATTCCTATGTTAAACGTTTTCAATAATAATCAAATCATTATGTATCCGGTGTTCCATAGTTGGCACATTTTTAGATTTACACCGATAGAAGGGGAAACAACTCTTAACATGTCAATTTCAACATGGCCGCTTATCGGCGGGATTTTGTAAATATAAACTATTTCATCATGTATTTTGAGTTCGTTTTAATAAACAGAGATGCATTTTAAAGCCTCGATCCAGTAAAAGATCGATGTTAGTTGCTTTAATTTATTTAGATTTTATTACGAACGTTAAGTACCCCGATAGAACGAGAAACCAGCATACTATGTCATGTTATAGTTACCTTCCCCCATCCAGACGCTACTATTCCCATTTCTAAGGGCCCCATCACCATTCCTCTAAAGGTGAAAAGAAAACTGATATGTGCATTACAAATATTCACTGTTATTATCACAATATTATTAGATGATAATGCAGCATTTTTAAAAGTTCATTATTATTGTTTATAGTCATACTGACACAGTGTCACTTATTATTATATATATATGACCAAGATTATCGCAGTTGATGTATATGATATATGATACATATTATCTGTATATAATTTAGTTGATTATTGTTACATATTTGTGACTTTAAAAGCTCTGAAGAGCTTGTGTTATCACATGTAGTAATACCCGACTTTATAAATAAAATGACTTGACTTAAGCACCATAAATTTCCTCATGAAAATCAAACAATTGAAACATCACAACATTTAGTTTGTCAAAACTAGCGTCTGGTCTGGTTGATATATCTACATGTGCTATTTCTTATTTTTTTACTCTGACATCATCATAAATGTTAACTTTCTCCACTTCACAGTAAGATAATGTAGATAGTTTGTTATACATTGTAATTATTTTTCTGTATTTTATTACAGATAAATATGGCTTTACAAGTCCACATAGATGAAACAAACTGTGGTCCATTATGTCAGCATCCTTCATGCTGGCAATCCAATACCAGACAAGCAAAAGGATTTCCTAAACTGAGGACCAGACCACCATCTCCTCCAGATTTTGAGCTTGGTTTGTTGTTTTTTATTAAGATTTTTGATAATGTATATTTTTTTCTTGTAATTTCCATGGCTCTTTATGTGGTAAACATTCAATATGGATGGATAGAATCTTAAAACAACTTCTCTTAGTCACACTTCATTGTGAGTTTAACATTATTGTCGTTTTATTACAGATTTACCTACAATGAAAGTATGTAACATGTTAGATGATTATGGTGAAGATAACAGAGATTTATTTCCATCTAAATTTGGAGGAAAACCTGCACATGAAAGACAAAATAGATTTACAATGCTGGAGAAACCCATTCGAACACAAAGGTAATGCCACATTGGATAGAATTAGCATTATTACTTTTGGAATGGTTAAATTATATTTTCTTTTGTTTATTTCTAACATTGTTATGAAACCTTATTGAATGTTTTCAAGTATAATTATTATTTACTTCTAACTAGACTCAGATCATACTAAATTATTTTATTTGTTTCTCATGTATTTAGTTGATAGATTTTATGCTGTTCTGTTGTGATTACCTGCAGTTGACAGTAAAGTCTTCTTTATTCTTTCAGCATCAAAGCTACAAGAGCACCACAGACATCTCCAAAGTCAACACTGACAAATGGTGTACCAATTGTGAAACCATCAAAATTCAAAGTTGTTGAGGTAAACTTCATTTTTAATATACCGGGTGTATAATTATTTTAAATGAGAAGGTATTTGAATGTGGCTAACATCTTCAAATTGGACATTTATAAATGGTATTTGTCTGTACTAGGCAGTGGTAAGTTAGTTGAATAAGATATCTTTTTACAGATAGTGTCATCTATATCGGTACTTAACATTATATATATAATTATTTGTATAACAATGAGTGTCAAGTTAAGTAGCTTCAAGTTCAATCACACGTCATTGACTGGGTAAATCTAGAAATGTGCATATTTGGATATATCCGCATTGTAGATAACCTTACCAAATGATTATAATCTATGGAAACATCGTACGGTAAGTCACATTGTGTCTGTCACCAGGCTGTGAAAAATACATAGCCAATGCTTTGATGAGACAAAAATTTCCATCAGGATTGGAAGATTAAATAACAATTAATAATAATAAGTTTAAATTAAATAAGATATCATTATTGTTGCAGGATGATATTAAATGTCAACATCAATGACAATTACATCTATGTATAACAGTATTAGAAACATCAATGACAATTTTTATATTGTCATTTTAATTGCATTGGATAAACTTAGAAATCAAAAATAAACTATACAGGGTATCTTGTATTTTTGTATAAAAGTTGAGAATCTGGCTGACTTGGAAGAGTGAAATTTCTAAAGACGATAGCAATGAGAACCTGCCATCCAAGAATACTATTATTATTGATATATAGTACAACCTCTCCAGAGATGCCCTCTCTTGAGCTACATCCTCTCTTGAACAGCAGCATGATTTTTTATCCAACTGCACAACTTAACTATCAATTCAACCTCTCTAGAGCAACAACCATTCAACGACAACATAATTTTGCTTCTCCCAGAGGGCGTTGCTTTAGAGAGGTTACACTACACCTGAATATCAACACGTACATGTATTCTTTTATTGCATTTATTTATTACTTATGTATATCACTGATGTTTGACACTCTGTGACAGGTACAAGAAGTATTTGATCCGGAAGACTTACGAGGTACCTGGGATGATACATTCGTACCTAAATCATACTATGTCTGGGTGCCTAATGCAAAGAAAAAGAGAAGAAAAAAGAAACAGGAGAAAAACTTGCAGGAGAGGTATATTGTGTAAACTGCCTTGAAAACAATATTCATAAAATTAACAAAATGAAAAATAATCTCCACATTTAAATTTATTTGTTTTATATTGTAGTAAGAGTTAGTTATTTTAATTGAAAAAATCAGGTTCAGGCTACAGTTGTACTAGAAATAAGCTTGTGCATAAAGTTTAAAATGCACCTAACTGGAAATTTTAGAAAAAAATATGTCTTATTTAATGACATTTTACTATAATTTACTTATGATTTAATCGCTCAGCCCATATCTTCTAAATGTCAGTGTAATGGGTATTTGAAAGATGAACAGATAGTCAATATTTCAGACGTATTGCCAGTGTTTATAGTTATATCTTATTTGTGTTCAATTGAAATTAAAGTTTTACGACAAACTCCCAATCCAATATTTTGCTGTCTGGTAGATAAAAGAGTTTTTCAAATATACTGATACATGTTAACTACATATTAACACTTCAAGTGATAGTTTGGACTTTTGTTAAACAAAATATCAAACTTGACTTATTGATGTTGTATAATGTTAGGGTAAAATATTGTTTGTCTGTTAAGGTTGTTGATAATAGTCAGGGGTTTTTATCTAAGAAAGAGGCACTGATAGTCAATGTCTCTCTCTTGTAAAATAGGCTATATTTTCCCCCAACAAATATATCTCCTCCATTTGCATTGTAAATATTCCAGTGTCTTTCCCTTTACCTAAAAAACCCTGACTGTTTAATGTTATTGTTTCCATTCATCATTATATTTGTATTATTACAGTGGTGCAACTAAGATAAAAGGTAAAGGATCTGTGAAATTTAAGGATATGACAGAGGATATGGTACCAAAAGAAATAGAAAACAACAGAATCACTGCCAGGGTAGGTGTTCAAAACTTTTGACATCCGTTCTAACATACAGACAGTTGCTTGATAGCTTTCAATATCAAATCTTACTTAAAGTTTTTCTAGAATTGATGCAGTTTTTATTGAATAAAAAAATTAACTGATGGTAAATTGGTTGAAGTATTAGTGTAATTTAATGTTTCATTATTCTTGTCTAGAATTTCATTACTGTTGAATGTATTTAGTGTCTTCCCCAGAAAGTGAATAATTAGGAACATTGTGATACTAGTAATTAGATGATTCAGTATCTTAATTCTGATGTATATGAGGTAATTTTTATGTCACCAAGTTTTTAAACATCATTGAAGGGTATTCCATTACAATTTGTTATTTCTGTGCAAACTTGCAACTAACCAGCTGCTCACTGAGACATCTACAAGATTTACTTGACTTTCTGACTTAGATTCACATGAATGTAGATTCAGTTTATGCCAATCTATAACACTTACAGCTTCATAACGGGGTTATGGTCCTCTGACTCCACATACTAACAATAGTTGCTGCATTTCTTCATGAAGAAAATTAACTTCAAACTTTACAGTGTATCTTAGCAACTGGAGTAGTCCATTTACACATTACAATAATAATTTAACCATCACAAAGTCATGTATAAAATTATGTATAAATCAGTGCTTGTGTGTAATATGAGTAAACTTAGCTTACAGCTTTTAATTGAGTTAACAAAAGTTTCTAGTTGTGCTCAGAAAAATAAAGCTATGATAATTGTACAGTATCATATCTCACTGATAGATTTGCAGGTTAGCTGTTTGTTATGTATTATATAAAATTTACCCACAATTCCAGTTGGATGATGAGTGGCCTGTATTGAAGGTATACTTATATGTTTGCAACTTTCACAGATATGATCTAGTCTAGACTATAATTTCCTCTTTCTCTACTAAGCTTTATTCGAAAATCCCATGATTTAAATTATCTGCTCCTTATATACAAAGCTATAAATTTGTTAAATAAGATTAAGATCAATTTCATTATGAGTTAAACATCTCTGTTTGCATCTTTTGTCTGCAAATATTTATTAAAGATAATGTTCTGATTGGCTGATGTCACTTTGAAAGAACCAATCATGTACAAGATAACATATTTTGAATTATTCAATCTTATTTCAAACTGTTCATTTGAATAGCTTTTTAACACTCAATATTTGTTGAATGAATTATTGACAGTTTTTATCAAGCCATTTCAATAGAAAAATGTCAAATATTCTGTACATGTATACCAGTATGTGTCTGTGAAAGTTAATGTATCGGTACTCACTTTTGTCATCTAAAACATTCCATTAATATATTAATTCATATACTTATGTAAGCACTATAATGACTGTACTCAGCTTGGTACACATTGTATGACTTTCTGTGTATCTCAAGTCACCAGATGAAATATGTTTGTTTTCTTGATGTTTGACTTCATTATGTTCATCTTCAGAATAATTGGCTTAAATTATAGGATAATTGAGATTACCATTGTGCATTTTTGTGTTATTATAAGTTGATAAATATTTCCAATCATAGGAGTCAAGTCCATTGTGCTGATAGCTAGTGTATAGTAGAGAATTGAGGCACAAACACGTGTTGGGTCTGTGTGGCCATTTTAAGCTATAAGTTCACCATTATAAATAAGCCATGGCCACAGAGGAATATCCCTTATGCTTCAAATATTTACATTCACTCATAATTTTCTATGGAATAAAATAAGCGTTTATTTTTCGTAAATACTCAGCCTTCATAGACCGGCATCGAGGGCAAACTATTCTGATTGTTGGAAACTGTCAATGATAGTGCATAGTAATATACTTACCATACTACTTACAGTCTGAATTTAGTTACAATTAATCCAAAACAAGTTTTACGTGTCAACATGGAAACCTGCATGTACATTGACATATGTGTGTCTTGTATTTACAACTTAAGGATTTTGACTGGATTTGTTCTCATCAATTAATGGATCAATGGATGGAAAAAATCAAAATGTTTGCTAAATGTTAAACCCCTAGTCTGAACTAGTTTGGTCAGAATGAAAGAAAACAAATGTATTGAAGGTTGACAAACTTAACGTAACTGTAACATGGTGTTTTCCCTTTTATAGTCTTATTCTTATTTTCCTGTACTCTTGTCTAATTTATATACATCTATCTAGACTATGGACTTATCATCACATATATCTTACACCATAGATTTTCTGTGTGTTAACTTGTACATGTTTTAGAATTCCCATATATTTGTGTTATTTGATGTTCGAGCTATCTCGACATGTGAGATAGTTCACTAGATCACTATAGAATGATTTGTAGAGTTGTATAATTATATGCATTACTTTTGTCTCAATGTTAGTTCAGTCTTTGGTCACACACACACATCGAGGGTTCAACGCAACAGTGTCGTAAATCATACTGAAATAAGAACAAGTTACGACTGTGTTGCGCTGAGCCCTCGAGTCATGTATCTGTTTTGATGAGTTATTTGTAAGTATTAAGCTTCTGCTGCATCAGTGAAAAACATTGTTACTCGATTAATTCTTTGGTTAATTTTTTAGAACATTATTCTAGACATACTCACGTAAGAATGTGAATTAAAAGTTTTTAAAAATGTGCTCAAGGAAAAAATAAAGAAGACAAAAATCTATTTGTTTTATAGGGATATTTAACAAATATAGACATTTAACCACACATGTATTTTTTTATCGCTTTGGCGAGGCTGGAAAGAGGCTTACTGTCTTTGATTATCAAGATGTTAGGTTACATTTGTGACGTGATTCAAGAAAGAGCTAGCATTGTGTCATTTATATATTTATGTCATTTTCTTTGTCTATAATCCAAAAGTTGCAATCCTTTGTAGCGGTATTTATATACGTGTGTAGTAATCTTATTATGTATCATAATTTCAATGAAGATTTTGTGTTTGTTTTATTCCACCAAATTGTAGGAATTCTATGTTTGGCAGGTAATATATATGCACACAAAGCATGCATGTGATGTATTAGTTCACCATTTTTAGGATTGTGTACAAACTATTGCCGGGCTATTGTATGAATGTTGTGTCACACAGGGTATTGTTCATATCTGGTATGGGATTTGGGTAAAGAAATGAATATTCCGAGTACAGTTTTAATGTTTGCTAGCTGAAATTAAAGCCATTTACAGTCAAACCTGTGTTTACATATGCAACTATGGGGGAGGAATTTAGGTGACTTACATGGTTATGATCTCTGACTAGTAATCATTATCCCCTTAATGCTACGAGTTCAAGTTTCACACAGAAACAGACAAATTATACATGTGAGGAAAGCTGTCCAGCAAGCGAACAAAAGGTCAGTGGTTCTACCCAAGTGTAGGCAAAGGGTTTCCCTCCATCCATTAACCTTTCCAAATGGCCTCCTGGCTGTTGGTGGGATGTTTAATTCCAGTGAAGTTTTATTCACTAGTTACCATCAAGCCAGGTTTCACCGTTTGACTGTGGTCAAGATTTACAGTGTTGTCAATGTTTTGCGAATTTAAGGTTATCTTGAGATTTTGTGTTTGATCAGATTTAAACCATGAACAAAAAGAAATGAGTTTTAGTGATAAAAGAATAAAAAATATATATTTTGTCATATATTTTTATCTTTTAATATATGAATTGTTTATCATGATTGTTTTGATATTTCTAATACAATGTAATAACTTCATTATAATTATTATGAACTGGTTTGTTTGTGCTTAAATTTTCGTTCTTTAAAATCTTAAGACTATGAATTGCGTGCTTATCAACACACTATTTTAAATCTTCATATTTTTATATTGGTGTTTAGTAACTTTACTATTATGAATTAATTGTTTATATTGTTATGTTTTTTACCTGCACTTGAAGCCACTGAATGAAAATCACAAATACAGACAATATACACGGGTAATTTGTCCTCTGGTCTATGATGCTTTTAATGTTCTTATTTTATGGTATAGGTACATGCTACATAATACAATAATTTGTTGGTGCAATGGTTATTAAAACTTGATTGTCTTCAATTTCTGAACTAATAAGAATGTTGTTTAGTATGGCAGTGTAAAATCAATATTTCTTGCTTCTAAATATTTTGTAAAGTAATTAAATTTATACAAGTTTAAAAGTTGGAATGATTCATCATTGCAGTAGTGTGTATGTACAATGCTTATTTCATGGTTTCATTGTCATTTGGGAGCATGGTATTCATACATGTAAGGTTTAGTATGTTCTTTCGATCTCCTAATCTTTGGGATGAAAAAGCAATTCTTTATTGACTTATTGAATGAAATAAAAGTGAAGTGTGAAATGTATAAAATTAGTTGAATCACATGACTTAAAAGCATCCTTTGAATCTTTTAATCTACCATTACGCACATATAATATATATGTTATATATATATTCAATAGATTGAATATTCTTTTTGTTGTCATTATTGTTGTTGTCTTTTTTTTTGTTGTTGTTGTTGTTGTTTTTATGGTGTATGGTTTTATCAGGCCTGTAGGAAGCAATTTCCGATTAGAGATTGAGGTTCATTTTAGATTTTGGCTGACAGGAGGGATATATAAAGCTCCATTTGAACTGTTACAGCAAAAATTATTTGCCCCCACCTGATTCCTACAGTCCTGTTTATTTTGTGTAATTGCAGATCTATATAATGTGCATATTCATTGAATGAATAGTTTATGTTCAGGGCATTATGTTATATTCTTACAGTGTTCTTGGTAATCTGTATTATATGAACAGACTAATAATGACAGTGTTGATATTTATAAGGCTAGAAAAAAATAGTCAATTGGCTATACTTGACTTTTCTATTTTTCTTCTTCTTTGGATTATTGAGGGTTTGCACAAAAAATAGGTTTGATTTTTTTTCTGACCCAAGACTGGTCAACATTGTTATAAAGACATTATTTGTATGCTCACATTAATTGGTGCATTGTATTTTGTGTTATATATATAATAATTATGTGATTTTTCAAGTAAGTAAATTAATGAAATTGTAATATGATTAAAGCCTTTCTGATATCATGTTTTAAGCTCACAATGCATGATTCTGACATTTATATATCAGACCAGTGACATACAACTATGAAGCCTTACTTTCGTTTTTGTAGTGGTCATTTTCTAAATTTTAATCGCATTTTTTCTACAATGATTTGGATTCAACTATCAACTTATATACAAGAGAAATAAAAACTAAATGAACCTTAGAAGGAAAATAGATATGGCATGTGATGTTTTCATTTAAATGTAAAAATACATTTGTAAGCTGAATTTCTAGTTACGTTTATTTCATCATATTGATTTTAAATAGTCTTAGAATATTTCAATGTAGTTAGTTTTGTTATAATGTCGTTTTCTATTATTTTGCTTTTGACATCAACAGTTTTTAGACCCTCAATTTGGAATATTAATTTAATTTTTGGCTGATGAATGATTCCATTAGAATGTGTGAATTGTGTTCAGAGGAAAAATGAACAGTGTTGAGTTAAATTAGGTGCAAAAATAGGCAATTTAGAGAAAAATGTTGCCTCCATAGTTTTTACATGAATATAGCTGTGTTGATAAGTTCAAATTATGTCAAGTCATCAAATGGTGCATCCATTCAATGAACATGAAAGTCTGTAAAAAGGATTGCAATTTCCATACTAATGCAACAGATGCATTTTTAAATGTTTTTGTTAATGTCTTTAGAATTAGATGAGTATTACTATGTTAATGAATGCATTATACTTTACCTGACTGAATTTCAGAAAAAGCGCTCCTCTACTAAATCACCAACTATGATGAATCGTGGCTATCCTATGACACCACGAACACAAGCTTCTTCCAGGATGGAGTTTGATCAAGAAGGGTAGGTGTGCTTTATAATTTTAAAGATTAACTTTGTCAGGTTTACACTGGGTACAGAAATGGTCTAGCTGTTAGCTCATACTGGGGAATTCCTTGATCATCCTTCTTGAGTATTTTTTGCTGATTACTTTTCAAAATGTTTATTGAATTATTAAGGTTGTTGAAAACCTTTGAGAAAAGTATTGTATATATATGAAATCTTAAAAATATGGTTTATGAAATAATAAGTTGAATTTATTTTGAGTGTTTGATAATGTAGTACAGTTGTAAATGTATAATTATTAGTTATGTAAATAATCTTTAGTTTGTTTGTACAGATGATAGAAGTATTCAGACATGTGTTAATGATACAAGCTACATTTTCCCTGTCCCCAAATTGAAAAAATGGTCTCTTTAACTCATACACTGAAGAGCAAAAATGATTCTCAATAATGTCACTAGGGGAAAACTCAAGACTTTAACTGACCAGTTTTGCAATATAATTATTACAAGATTTGGAATGACTTTGGGATTTAGAAAAAAATCAAGATATTAGAATATGCATCACCCTTCATTGATACAGACATTGCTTTTTAGATCAAGCATTTAAGTTTTGAGTATTTTTTTTTGCTATGGTTTGTTTTAAGATGTTATTTTTCTTATCCTTGTTGCTGGAACTTCTTTCAGATATGAATTTGATGAAGAAAGTTTTGACATTTTAAGGTACATGGCCTATTTTATGCTGCTAAGTCACATTACTATCTAAACACAAAACAGATGGCACGGTACAATGCTGTTTGTATGATTCACCAACAGAGTCATGATTCTTGTGTTAAGATGCTGATTTGTGAAATTAGAATTACAATTAGGGCCACATTTAGTTCTTAGCTACATTTTGCTTTACACAAATTGTTTTAGTTTTCAATTGTGAATACATGTAGTTTGTTTGATTGAATCTGGCTATAGTTATCAGATTTTAACATTTTGCCGTCATCATGAGCTCATTCTTGTGCAGCCGAATGCCTGACCATGCCCCGAGGTTATTAAACTTAAGATCGGTCTCCGAGCTCAAATCTCATTTTCATTCTCAAAGTATTATGGTTGAAAAGATAGCGCCGATTGATGTTTAAAATCATATTTTGATCAATTACGCTGTCAGGCTAATGTATCAATGATATAATAATTGTCTGATCACAATTGACCTAGAATTATTAAAAGACAAGGTATGAGATTTGAGCTCAGAGACCGATATAAAGTTTTATAACCTCAGGACCATACCTTATTTACTGACAGTTGGTCGTATCCTGAGAAAAATGTCTGCCGTATTTGCCTTCGATATGGTTGTAGAGTATTCCACACATACAGTGCAACCTCTCCAAAAACAACACCCTTTGGGAGAAGCAAAATTATGTTGTTGTTGAGGTTGTTGCCTTAGAGAAATTAAATTATTAGTTAAATCATGCAGTGGGTAAAATGATGCTATTGTTGAAGGGAGGTTGTTTCTCAAGAGAGGGCCGCTCTGGAGAGGTTGTCCTGTATTGGTTCCTTGAAGGAATGAAATAATGAGTTTTTTGTGCTATTTAAGGCAATTGTAATAGAGATGATATTTATTTCATTGTTACGTTGTTATATTGGACAGAATAAAAACATTTACATTGTGTTTTAGGTTCTATTCTCAATATAGATCAACAAATAGTATCTCCGACAGTAGTTCAGAGGATTATTATGATCCTGGGTAAAATTCACAAATTATATAAACATGTAACCATGGTAACATCACATAATGTAATGCATGGAATGCATGGTCCTTAAAATACATGTATGTCATAATTGCATGTTCGCATAATATAATAACGCCAGTAAAAACTTATCTATATTGTAATACAACCATGAATGTTATAGTTTAGGCCATAATTATTATTTGCTCTGTATTATTATATTAGTGTATGCATGTTCATTTATAACCCCTAATGTCTGTTTTCCAAAGGATGAAGATAATATAATAATTTACTACAATTCTTTGAGCATTCAAATCCCATATTGTGTGATATAAAAATGATTGATGCACCTGAGGTAGCTAAAGGTACATGCAGACCCTCCTGCGTGGTTGAGTGGTTAAGGTTGCTGACTTCAAATCACTGTAAACTCTCACTAATAGAGAGTAATGGGTTCAAGCCCAGCTACCGACCATGTCTCTTCATGTGAGAGAGTAGGCAGTTGCTTACGGAGGATGGGTGTCTAGTACTGGTTCTTCCCAGGAATGATGGTTAGGTGAACTGTCCACCTCATATGATTCTGACTGTTGAAAGGGGGTGTAAAACACAAACAAACAAAGGTACATATTATCTTGTCAGTTATTCTTCAAAGAATGTTGATTAATTGCTTGTAACATGATAAAATCTTAATAAATGTTCTGTATGAAAGAAGTAAATCTGGCAATTGTTTTGGGAAGTTTCTTCTGTTAGTAGCATACCATTTAATTTCAATATCCTTATAATCTTGTCTGTGACTATCAGTATGAATGTATAAAATGTCCTGTTTTGTTTTATATGTTGGTTCATTTGGTATATATTCACCCAAATGTCTCCATTTTTTCTCAAAGATCATTTGATCAACAAATCACTCTGTTGGCATATTTTCAACTCAGGTATCTGTCTTCGCTTATTGATGAATGGAGCCAGTGAGGACTGGGGATATATATTTTATACTCTGGTCCTTGTAAGAACTAACCTTGGTCCTTTTTATTCCTATGCAACAGTGTCTAATTCTGCACCATGGCTACATTGATACACTGCCATGTAACTACACTTGACAAAAAGAAGTTTACCACTGTACTCAGCCATGCTCTGTAATTGCAATGTACCAAACACATGAAATATGTGAGATTGTTTTTATTCAGCTATGATCCACATGTATCGAGGGAGATAAGTGTAGTAGTGCCTTCTCAGGTCAGTGGGTGGCGTACCCCTGGTCAGATAGTTTACGCAAGGTAACATACAATTGCTGTTGCAATATGGCACACACATTGTGTCTGGCCATACCATGTTGCTTCTAATAACCAGTTATATCTACTGAAGATCTCACTTGCAATGTATTTATATGTCAAAAGCGGTTCTGTAGTTGCCAATGTATTGTATAACATGCTATCAGTATTGATTAATTATATCTTTTAAACTCCTCCGGCAAATCTTTGATTATACTGGCATTGCTGAGTTGTTCATGGCAGAATGCTTTTTCTGTTGCACAATATGTTTAAATATATAAGACCATGAAAGGTCATTAATGTTGCTTGCATTGAGTGGTACAGTCTAAGAATGCCTCCGGAGTGGTGCTGTCCAAGAGTGCTGCTTTCAAAGAGTGCTGCAAGCGATTAGTAAAATTTGTCATGAGTTCTGCTTACTATAAGTATTGCGTGCTCTGAGTGCCACAAACAGCTTGAAATGTTTGTCACAAGCCATGAATATTGCTTGTTTTGATATTGCTGGCCAATTTGTGCTTATGTTGACTATTAATGCTACTTTCAACAAGTACTTACCATCATGATTGCTGTTTGTTTTGAGTGATGGCAGTGGTTGCTATTCTCTTTCTCCTGCTAGGTTATGAACACTTGTATACTTTTATATCATAGTTGTAAAAAAAGCTGCAGCAATGGCGTTAAACAGATATTTATATATATAATGTCATATTTCATCCTCTACCGACTTTACATCATTGTGGATTTTATGCCTAATGGGTGTATAAAGACAATACAATGTTGAAACATATTTAGCAAATGTCCATATACAAACGTACCCTGTGCATTATGTTTAATGTATTTTGTCATGGTTTTAGGCTTCGACATAATTTACACCTGAGGTAACCATGATTTTTAAATGTGATCCTTTGTAGAGATAGTCTTGCATGTCTTTTGTCATAGTTAATTACAAGTACTGTAGAATTTGTATATACTCCCATTTTCTTATACCAGTACATTCTTACATGTATTTCCCCCTAGATCTATTTGTATAAAGAAATTATATAATTTCTGTGTAGTCTGTTGTAATATAAATGTGATTTGTTCTCACTCTTATCTCAGGTTTTACTCATTTCTTTAGATCCTTTACTAGACAGATCAGAAAATTTAATGTCAATGAACTTTTTAAGTTTTGAATTGCATGTATTTGAAGTACTGTCAGTTGAAAAGCACCAACCTTTAAATGTCTAGATCGTTTCCATGACCAGGCACTGATCTTTTGTACATTATACCTCATGACCATAGTTATTACTATTTTCATGTACTTAAACTCTATTTACTTGCTATATGACAGTGATTCAGTCCATTCATGCGTATAAAATGAAATTATTATATTTTATCTAATGAGAGTACAGTTGTTTATCAATACATCAATATATGAGGCTTAAATTAAAATTAAGTTTGTTTGCACTTTACCGACCGACATGAAAAAATCATGCCGACTCAAAAGATTTTATTGCAAAATCTGGGAGAACTTTATTTTTATACTTGGGAAAATATGCATGTACTCACTGCTTTCGATAAACATTGAAAGTAGGTATCATGGAAAACAATAATGTGTGTTAAGGCACTGAGTACATGTTTATGGTTGATTAAAGCACACAATAAATGGTTGAATGGTAGCAGAATACATAAAATGAATAGATAGAAGTGTAAAGGTCAAATTCAGAAATAAAATAAAATATTTTTCCTACCTACCAACCCTCTTCTAAAATTCAGGGTCGGTAAAGGGCAAACAAACATATTTTTAATTTAGGCCTGAGTAACTGTTATTCGCAACTATTGAAATCCTTCATACTCTTTGAATTGGTCATAACTATATAATTGTATAATTTATGTATGCTCTAAAACTAAAGGTTAAACAATTACAACTTCAGGTAATTATAAGCACTTGATAAACTCCATGTTTTATAGGTCACTAACTTAAGGTAAAAAAAGTAATGTTCACTTTCACGGTACACTGTTTAATTATTTATTTGAAATATCATAGAGTATGTTTGTTAATATTAATATTTTACCCTTGTATTTTTATATGGTCACTTCCAACATTGTCTTTGTCATTTGAATTCATACATTATCATTATTACTTTACTAGTTTACTGATATTGAAAATTATACATTCACAATTTAGACATTTCTCCAAATGTTGTTCTTGTATGATTTAGTATCATAATCAGTCTTGTCAATAAGGGCTTCGGCCATGCAGAGGCCAAATTGACTGCTTAGAAATGAAAATTGGCCTCCTAGAAATCCTAAATATATCATTTATGACATTATAAATAAGCATGGAAAAGCTACTTCAATCAAGTTTGGCCACTTACAGAAAACTTTGTTTTAAATTTACATAATATTAACTTCAATCAGTTCGAATATGTTTTGACATGACAATTATCAAAATGTTATACTTCAGTTTTTCTTTGTTTTTATATTACATATGGTAACTTAACCATCAACAAATAGAATAGAGGTCTGTTAAGACTTATTAAACGTACCATATCTGTATAACTACTGATTCAGGCTAAATAATTTATTTTCCACTTAATATACTGTAATTATTATAGATTTATAAATACCTTCCAGTTGATCATAATGAAGACATGCATTGTGTGTCAGTTACTATTGTTTTATACACATGTAACAACTTACTTACATTATTATTATCTTCAAATATATTTGAATATTTTACGTTCATGGTAAATCGTTTATCAGTGTTCTCCAGAAGATTCAGACTTGTAAATTCAAATTGTAGCAGTTTTATTCACAGATTATTAATTTTTTTTTGGTGTAAATTTTATTGGGATTGACGTAGAAGGTGAAATATGACTGGCTGCCTAGGCTTCTAGAGAAGACTGTTTACACAGAAAATAAAATACATTTCAATCTGGTTTAGAATTAACTAACAAAATTTGTAAATATTGACCAGACATCATAGTATATATTATTAATGAGGAGAATCTGTTTTAACATTGTATTTTGTGGTGACATTTTTGATATTGTATATAAGACACCAACATTGGCTTGCTATCATAGACATGCTTGTATCTTTGCTTCATTATAGTATCAGTGAGTTGCTTGATTTGCCTCGAGATGTTCTTATACACGTTCTTCAAAACACAAGACAAAGGTAGGTAAAGTTTTTATATCATGGTACATCATAATTATCATATTGTACATTGTTGTATTATATGTATCACAAATCTGGTGTTAGGTTATTTCAACAAAAGCTGTACATTAAGAAACTCATCCAAAGACTTGGGTTTATTCCTGTTGGGGTGTGATTTTTTCTACGGATTTCCACAGTTTTGATCATCCTTAGGACCCTTACGAATTGAAATTCTATTGATTACCGGTAATTCAATATTAGTAATGTTATTCAAGTAAGATATTACTACCTGTACTTGTAATTTATAAAATTCTAAGTTAGATATCTGGCAGAAATGAGTATCAAAACTGAGTCCATGGATGGACATGTTTCTGGTCAATCTATCTAACCACCTTAAAGTCCCATTAGCTTTTTGGATGTTAGAATTATAGTAGGTCTTATTTTACCTAGAAAGATGTCTTATCAGTGAAACTGACTTTTACTTGCAATAAAAACATTCTGAAATTTTATTTTTTTCAATCACAAAGTAATATAGAAATGTAGTACAGTATTTTTTCAGTGCTATTGCAAAAAAATAAATAATAGCATCTGACATTTATAAGAGATGTGGCTGAAGAAAGGCATTATGTAATTATTGTTTTAGAGCAAATAAAATATATTTCTTATAGTTTACTATCATTTCATCTATTGTTCTATATTATACTAAATTCAAAAAGCTAATGGGCCTTTAACAGTTCAAATGATGTAAATTATACCTTCATACCTTGTATCTATTTGTGTGGCTGTGTTTGTTTATTACAGTGAGTTGATGTCTCGTGAAAAGATACGCGATATTATAAGAAGATATATGCCAGCAGCTATGGAACGAGGAAATACAAATATATCTATGGCCAGTCAAGATTTATTACAACAGAAAAAACTGAATTTACATGAAGGTAAACACAGTAGAATGTAAAATACATTGTTACAAAAATATGCTCTAGATGATAACCCGGGCGGGGCTCACACTATCCGTGACAAATTTGACTGAAGATATTACATCCTATGTTAAATTGTCCTCCACCTCTAAATTATGTGGGGTAGCTTGGCTGAAGCTTACGGATAGAATGGGGTTAGTACTGGTTAAGACTTAAATGAAGTCCAGGGAAGCTGGTTAGGATCACTGCCCGCCACGATATGACTGAAATAATGTTGAAAATGGCGTTAAAACCGATGAAACAAACTAGATGATAAATTTGAATTATATCCCCATGGTTTTAAATAAGTATGACCGCATTTTAGAGATTCAAACAAGGACTAGTATGTCACAGTACAGATGATCTGGAATGTGTTGTAGTATTACACAATTTTTTACTCTTGATAACAATTTTTATTAAATCATTGCTTAGTTAATAAGTAAGAATGTGATTAAAAGGCACATTGTAGTCAATGTGTAGAGCTTTGAAGGAAGCAGGTTCAAGTCCAAGCTTGCGTTTTTGGGGCTTGATAAGATAGTAGTCATGAAGTTATTTAGTAAAATGTTCTAGTTACTTTCCTTGATAATGATGGAAACTTACTTTCTTAAGACTAGTGTTTTAATTTTGGTGCTTCAGAAGACAGGACATGGTTTTATTTTGTCAGGTGGAAATGAAACCGCCAAATATAGAACCCGCCAATTCATGAACATCTTAAAAACGCCAAATTTTGCACCCGCAGAAATAAAGACGTATACAGTAATATAAATCTATGTATAAACTAAAATGTAATACAGTGCAACTTCTCCAAAGCAACACCCTTTGGGAGTAGCAAAATTATGTTGTTGTTGAGAGGTTGCTGGGTCCAGCCAAGTTAAATTAATAGTTAGATTGTGCAGTGGGGTAAAAAATCATTGTTGAAGGGAAGTTGTTCCTCCAGAGAGGGTCACTCTGGAGAGGTTGTACTGTATGTTATATTGAAACAGTTGACATTTTTCAGGCATGTGTTGGAATTTCCAGGTTTTTTTGCATCAAATTGTCTGAACACGAGCTTAATTTAGTTTTTGGGATTTTAAAATTGTCTTTCACACATGCATTGAAGACTTGTCTCTGTTAGGTTCAAGTTAATTACAGTGTAGTGTTTCCTTCAGGCCTATTTAGGGTGGCACAGTGACATGCCTCATAAACAATGCACCATGTTGCCCCTATCAGTCATACATAGTGCCATGTGAATAACATCAATAACTAAATGAGAAACCAGTCAACATGCCCTGCATGGTAGAAATTGTGCCATGAAAGTGCCCCTTTAGCTAAAAAAAAATCCATGCTTCACTTATACTCTGCAAGAATCACTACATTTATGTACATTAAGCTGAGATATAATTGCAGGTAACAAGAATATTCGACAATCTCATCTGATGGAAACCAAACCAGTATTTCATCTAGATGATGATGTCATAGATGGTGACGAGGAAGTGGATGAAGATCTTCAACGCGGTCCAAGTCCTTACGGTTCACTGAAGGAACTCTACTTTGGTGATGGAAGTCTTAGAGACTTGAATAAATACAAGAAAGCTTTACCTTCTATACCAGGTGAAGAAAAAATACTATGATTATAATAAAAATATCCATGTTGCTTTTATTGCTATACTTCTTATTATTTCTGATAGAGCTCCATCGTTCCAAACTGTTAAGAATTTGTATTTTGAGTCTTTTATAATTTATACACATACATGTTCAATGATTCATAAAATGTTGTGATTTCATAATTTTGTCCTGGGGCAAGTCTGATGTCCTTATTCATAAATATTGCATTTGCATAGATATGTACATATTTTTTTATTTTCCATTATTTATATTAAGAAACCTTTTATTCATATCTATTACTTTACTATGTAGATCATATTAGTCACCCGCCTGGTTAGCTCAGTGGTTAGAGCATTGGTCTACTGATCAAGAGGTTGTGAGTGTGAACCGCATGCGAGGCTCACTCTGTCCATGACAAATTTGACTGAAGATATTACATCCTATGTTAAATTGTCCTCTACCTCTGAATTATGTGGGGAAGCTTGGTAGTAGCTTGTGGATAGAATGTGGTTAGTACTGCATGGTTAAGGCTTAAAATAAGTCCAGGGAAGCTGGTTAGGATAAATGCCCACCGCGATATAACTGAAATAATATTGAAAATGGTTTTAAATCCAATTGAATAAATATAACCTTAGATAGTAGCTAAGTGGTTAATAATATATATTATACTTGTCTTTTTACAGGCGGTGGACGAGCAGTATCTGTAGGTGAAGTTGTTTCTACTAAGATACCATCTATCTCCCTGGGTCTACCCGAGTTACCTAGTGGTATAAAACAGACTAAAGCTTTTACTTACTCTAAAAAGGCAGAGCTGGACTTCACATTGGGTATGTTAATATAGATATTTGTTGATCTACTGCTTAATTAAAAAAGTATTGATGTGTGTACAGTATTTTTACGCCCCCGATCTATCGATGCGGGGGCATATTGTTTTTGGTCTCTCTGTTTGTCTGCTAGTCTGTCTGTTTGTCTGTTTGTACCAAACTTTAACCTTGCCTATAAAATCCAAACGCCTGCACCTACATCCATCAAACTTCATATGTAGGTTCCTCATGACAACCTGTACAGGACCTGTGCATTTTCAGGTCAGTAGGTCAAGGTCACAGGGTCATTGTGTTTAAAAAAAATCCAACATATCTTTTAGGATACTACTCCTACATTTTTCATGGGATTTTGATGAAACTTTCACAGACTTGTTGTTACCAAGAACGCCCACACATATATTCCGGGTTTTGTGATTCGATCATTTTTGACGGAATTATGGCCCTTTGTTTATTTTGTGTGATTGTAACAGCGAAATACTCTTGTTTCCTTGTTTTCTCAAGGGATTTTGATAAAACTTGATACCCAATGCATGTTGTAAAGGTTTTATGATTCGACAATTTTTTACAGAATTATGGCCCTTTGTTTATTTTGTGCATATGTAATATATAGAGAAATACTCTTTTGTTTTCAACTACTTCTGTGTTTCTCAAGGGATTTTTACCAAACTTTGATAGAACTATTGTCACCAAGTTCACCAGCACATATTGTTAGGGTTTTGTGATTCGATCATTTTTAGCAGATTTACGGCCCTTTGTATGCCTGTACCGAAATTTAACCTTGCCTATTAAATCAAAACGCTGCCACCTGCAATCATCAAACTTCATATCTTGGTTCATCATGACAATCTCTACGGGACCTGCGCATTTTCAAAAAGGGCAACCGGAGGGGGCATGGTGTTTATAAAACACATCTTGTTGTGCATTGTTTTTTATTTCAATTTTTTGTGACATTGTCTAATTTTTAGCCTTCAGATAAAATATGAACATTAGTTTATCTCTCTAGATGTGTAAGAAAGATTGTTTTCTAAAATCAAAAATATTATTTCCTTTATTTTTATTATCTTTTATGTATACACAGGTCTATTTTTTCATGATGATGTTTACATTTTGTATTCGGTTGAATATGTTGATTTTTTTTTTTTTTTTTTGTAAAAAAGAAGTCCGACTTCAATAAAACTTAAAATTGTATATTTAATTTATCTGATGTATCAGTATGTTGCAGATTTGAATGTTTATCCTAAATCATTTGTTCTAATCACTATGTATAACTTATATCATCAGCAAACATGTTCATACATTCTCATAATGTGTAAATTACCTATTGACATTGTACAGGTGATTCAGGTGGGTACATATATACATTTAGTTAGGTGGAAATGGTTGTGTTCTTTTTCAGTTACAGTATTTCATAGTTTCCTGTTTCAAAGTAAAATATACTGCTCACATTTGTTAAAATTTACAATATCAATAAATATTTGTTTATTCATGCATACAAGGAGAAAACATTGCACAATGGGTTAATCAGAGATTGTATGCAAGATTATGACTGTATAAGAAAGTTTAGGGAAGTACTATATTAAAGTTAAGTACTTTTATTAAGCAATATTTTTTACTAAATTCCTTCTAATATAATGTTCCTACTTTTGAACAGTTGATAGAAATATGTACTAAATGAATGTGAGCAGTATCAAAAGAAGGAATTTACACATTGGTACACTCATGTACATATGTATTATAAGTAATTATGATACCTGTATTTTAAGTTCTTTTATGAGTTGTGATATAACAGATCTAGTCAGTGTTTTATTCCTACCCCAATGTTATACTTCCTTGATTAATTTGTTTTCTGAAAAATTAAAATTTGATGGAATCTTTTTTTAAAATAAACAAGGTGCTGCATTATTTAACTATAGATGCAACCTCTCTAGAGCAACAACCTCTCAACAACAACACAATTTTTGCTACTCCCAAAGGGTGTTGCTTTGGAGAGGTTGCAATGTATTCATTTTTTGGAGCTGTTTTAGGAATTGTCTCGATCTTTTATCTTAAGGTTCTGGTTCAAATACTGCAAAAACAATTTTTTCAGATTTAATGCCAGTACTTAATTTTTCCAGAAAATGGATTGAGGATTGATTTAAATTATTGTGATATAGTTTAATGGCATTAGAACATAATAGATAACAATATACTTTGCTGGGATACATATTATGTAGTTTATACAATAATATATATATTTGACAAGTTTTTCCATACAATGAATGTCTGAATTAGTTCATTTGAGTCATTACAATAATTCCTTACTGAATACTTGGTTTGGTTTGTATACTATACATTGTTTTCTGGTCTCGGTGTGTGCCAAGCATAGATGTGTGCACATGGATACTGTACTTGATATTCTAGGTGGAAGTTCTCTCTGTTCAATTTTTAATCGAGTTAAATTAGTGGAATACGTTCTTAGTTCACTTTTGTGCCAGGTAGAAACTTAGCCAGTTAAGGAGAATTCAAGGAAATGTGACTTCATATGAATTAAAATGTATTCAATAAAGCTAAAACAATATTGTAGGTCATCATTAGTATCTAGCCTAGTATGAGTTGACATATCGAGGGCTCAGCGCAACACTGTCGTAACTTGTTCTTATTTCAATATGAGTTACAACACTGTTGCGGTGAACCCTTGATATATAGACAAGTCGGTCATTTACTTACTAGTATGTGTGTAGGTTGAATTTCACATTCCTTAGACAAATAATGTCTATACAGGCTTTGAAAATAATGTTTGTGTTTCATGATGAATACCTATTGACTGGAAAAAATGTCATTTTACTCTAATAATAGTGCTTACATTAGAATATGTTTTCCCAAAGCTGTGGCTACTCTTGACTGATTGTGTTCAATGTTGGGTCATTTTTATGCTTTTTTAATAATTGTCTTGTCTTTTACTTTGGTCATTTTCAAAGTATCACTTAATTTATTATTAACTTTTTAGCTCCTGTACCCACCCCACCCACCAGTGTTAGAAGTGCTGAAGTTCTTGGTTCTGATCATGGTACAACTATACGTGTAAACATACCTTCCCAAGCTTCAGAACGTAGTGAACATGGTAGTGATGGTATAGAGAGGAAACAAGACAGTCCTGCTAGGGTATGTTACTTTGTTGTACAATAAAACAGACATTAAAATTCATATATAAATACCAAAAAAAAAACAAAAAAAACATGAAGCAATTTCCAAATAATGAACATCTGTAAAGCAAGATATTTTCAAATTTATAACAAATATTTATTATTTTATCAATTTCACTTTTTTAATTGTTAAAGTAAATTCTGAATACAGAAAGTTACCATTTTTTTCTCTGGGGTCTCCTTTGTTGAGAATATCCTGTTAAAATGTTGTCTAATAGATCCATGCAAACATCTACAGTAAAACCTGTGAACAAAGGCCACCCCTGGGAAATACATAATGTGGCCTTTATTGACAATTTGACCAGGGGCTTTTTTTGAAATAATTTTGTTCTGAATAATCAACAACAGATTTTGAAAGAATGGCCTTTATTTACAGTAAGGCTTTTATTCAGAGGTGACTGTTATCACAGTTTTGACTGCAGTTTTAAATAAATTCAATAATGGCAATTTTATAAATTGTTCATCATGTTTGGAAAGATGGGATGTCTTGATGTTGTTCTATGAATTCTTTGGTTATCTATAAATTATAATTATACATTCTATAACATTACACATTACAGGTGAATCATGATGAAACATTATATGTTGTATCCCCCACATTTTCTACAAGAGTACCCAATGCTCCAGCTACTACACCAGCTACATTTAGTATGTCACCAACAAAATCAGCTCCTTTATTACGTGACCAGTCTGGATCAATGGCAACTACACCACAGGAATGGGTGTCTAGAGATAAGCAGAATTCACCATTACAGATTCTTAGAGCACCTGTCAATACACCTGGAAGCTTGATGCAAGACAATACAGGTAATGTGTCTTAATACTTTATGTACCGGTACTTCAATACCAGTAATGCTTCCTGTTAAATTATCACATGTATCGAGGTCCTCTGTAAAAAATTATTAAAATTTTCTTGATAGTTTTACTGGTATTCTTTTTGTACATTTCTCAATGGATCAACATGGGCTATTCTGAATGTTTTGTGAATATGACTTTCAATTGCTTATTATACACCCATTTGATTTATAAACGGGTCGTATTATGGGAACACCCATGGCATGCAGGCGGGCGTTTGGGCGGCGTCCACAATGGTGTCTGCTCTCTAATTCAAAGAGTTTTATTTGGATCCTCACCAAACATGATGGAAATGTTTATGGCCATGAGATCTCGGTCAATTTCGATAACCAGGCACTTCTTAGTTATACGCCTTGACGCTTTGAAAAATGAATTTTGACGGGCATACTTTGTGACCTGGCACTCTTGTTACATATATTGTGCAGATTAATCATAAAATGTCATTTTATTCTATCGTGAACTTTGCATCTTGTAAAATATAATGGTATTTAATCTTATCCATATGATTGTTATCGAATAACAAAAATGATTGTTTTAAATATTGTCATGTATTATGAAATATTTAAAAATGTAGGCAACTGATTATAAAAGTTGAGCAGTGTATTCATTTTGATATTTCTTGATTTTTTTACTGATGGATTTATGTTAAACTTACAGGTCTTGGTACAATACATGAGATGGGAACCACCAAGGAGGAGGAAGAAACACCACTTCCTGTATCACGTGGTCGTAGTGTAAGGTTTGAGATTCCAGAAGTACCTCCTCCTCCATCCTCTCCTCAGTTATCTGATGATGGTCAGAAGGAGGGACCAAGTAGAGCTATTGTTACAGTCAACACAAACATTCCTCAGGAGACCCCGTCTACAAGCTCCAATAAGCCCATGTCTGGTGCCACTTTTAGAACTGACGCTAATGCATCGATCAATACTTCAACTTTAATAGCAGAGAATTCTTTTATTAGATCAACCACTGGACCAATAAGAGAAGTTTCAGTTGTTTCTTCGCCAGAACCATGGCCCCAGATTAATGAGGCTGACTATGATGTGGCCCCTGTTCCTTCTCCTATGTCCACTTCTCATGATGCACAGAGTGATGAACGTGTTGAGACTGTAACTAAAACTCCAGATGACAACCAAATGATAAATGCAAATGAAGAAATAAAACAAGCACCAGATGAAAATGTTGCAGAAAAGGATGGTGAATTCATTAATAAAACTGAAGAACAAGGTGATGCTGTTAAGAAGATGGTTGAAGATTCCAGAAAGTTAGGTTCTCCTGCACCACCACCGCCATCACCAGAGGCTAAGGAAGACAGTGAAATAATTATAAATAAGTCAACAAGCTTAATGGAAACATTAGTAGAAGAGAATGAACCACACAGTGCTTCTGAGGATGAAATATCAATGACAGTGACCCAGATTGCACCTAAAGGTTCAGGGGGTCGTAAATCAATCCATCGACAAATTGATACATTTCAGAATATTGACATTCCAGCCTCATTTGATACGGATAAAACACATTCTTCAAAACAATTGCCTGAACTGACAACTACAACTATTCTAGAGGAACAGGAACCCACCCCAGAACTGTACGATAAATCTAACAGAGATGTGGCACCTTCTGTCCAGAGTACTCTTGCCAACAGGACTATCTCTGAAAGAGCTCAGTCTGAAGTTTCTAGCTCAGTTATAGAACCTGCAATATCTCAAGCGTCTCATGGGCCTGCCTTGTCAGAAGATTTTAATGAGAAGCGTGACGGTAATCCTGAACTATTTGCTGACTGGTCAGGTGTGATTGTTGGCTCTGAGGGACAACAGACACAAGCAATGCTTAGTTCTGATAGACAAGATATGACTGAAGAAGGCGGAGATCATGAAGGATTTAAGGAAGATTTGAGACAAGAATTTGAAAAGATTAAGAGTGAGATTGAATCTACAAATGATGAAAGTGAAATAAGTTGAAACAATTGAACTTCAATTTGATAAAGATTTGAATGTTTCGTATGCTAAATGATGGACACACTTGGTTATTTTATTTTTATAAGTCTTTTTTTTAGTAAATAAGTATTGATAATAGTATATACATGTAATAATAAATTATGTACACATGTTATGATGTAATCTAATTGTTTATTATTGTTTCTTACAAACTGTTTCCTTTGTACATTTACTGCAAATACATTTATTCTGAAATAATCTACTAGTATGCTGTACACCAAAGTTGCCTTTGTCAATGACAAACAAAATATTATATTTATATATAATACTTTAATATCATTCAGGTATAATCCAATTACGAATACTGTATCTATGAATATTACAGCATGGCATTTATAGTAACTTATACTCCTTTTCTGGTTGTAACAATGACTGTTTTTTGCGAGTTTTTATCTTGTTATCTACTTAAATTTAGAATATTATTACTTGTTGATGCTTCTTCATTCCCTATTACTGTAGTTTGTACATGTCATCTTTTAGACTTTACTTGTTTGAATCATGTATGCCTTCAAGCAAGTATCAACAGATCAGTGTTACATAATAGTCTGTTGAAGTAAACATTTTTTCTGTGATACATGTTTTACCAAAAGCATTTTTTTTATTTTACAGAGCTATTTTTATTGTTAAATCTTTTTTATATGTTATATAATTATATACATATACATTTTATTTACGTAAAATTTCCGTCCGAAACAAATCTGTTTCAAGTCACATTTTGTAGTTTTTTAGTGTACACATTTTCTTGAATGTAATTGATGCTTACTTGTGTGTCTTGTCTTTGAGTACAGTCAAATCTGAAGAATTGCAACCCTAAGGAAGGAAGTATGCCCTTTAAACACAGTTGGTTGACGTGGTGAACTATGTAAACAACTGTGTGCTGGGGTTTTAATATAGGTGATTCAGGGCCTTTTTTCCTTCTATAACAGAGGCCGAAATTTGTGATTTCCCAATTGCAAAAAGCCTGTTTTTTCCCAATTTGAGGCAAGAAATTCCACAAAATACAATGCTTCTCTAACTTGATTGTCTAACCTTCTCAAAATTTGGCCAAATACTGCACTTGAGTTTCCTAAAAATGAAAGGCTATGGCCCCTTCCCAATTTTTGGAAAAAAGGCCCTGTAATCGTTAAACAGGCTTTACTGTATTAAGTACATGTATGTGATAGTATACTATTTTGTCAATTTTGTTGATACAGTACCTAACATGTCTTTATTTTGTACCCCTCCCATCTGATCATCATTGGTGTAATCTGCATGTATAATATGGTATACATCTCTGTTTCTAATCATGGTAAATGTAATTTTAAAGAAGACTTTGTTTATGGTCTACGAGGTGTTACTGTGAATATACCAAGCAGGATTAAATGGTTATTTTTCATGGGATTAATATATTCTATTCATGAATAATGTTTCAAAGTGTTGACCATGTTATGATATATTTTGTGCAATCATTGATCATGTTGTGTAGATTATTCAGATTTTAAAAATGCTTTTTTGATTGGAAACTATTAAATAAGTTCACATGTATTGATGATTCAGAAAAATCTGGTCTCTGGTACAAATGTGTAGGTGTTGAATACAAATATCTCACAATTCACAAAATTATATGAGAGACCAATATATAAGTCCATGTACTGTAATCACTTGTGTATAGGTCACACCTGTGTATAAGACGCATGTAAAAAAAAAAAATCAGCGGAAATCCAAGAAAAAATATATTCATGTGCAAAACACAAATAAATTCTTTACCAAAGAAACATGACCAAAGACTAGAAAGAGAAAAACATTTGTGCCATTTTGTTTGGTTTTGTGTTACATACATTAATTTTGTAATAAGCCATGATTGTCTCCTGTGAACACTAGGTTCAGTTTGTCCCGATTTATGTCGTTTTTAGAAAATTCAGATCAAGTTCTACACCTATGTCTAGGACGCACCCGATTTTTGTACTCAATTTTGGACGGAAATATGTGCGGCTTATACACAAGTGATTACAGTATTACTTTAAGATTTAGAATTCTAGAAGAACTGAGTTTTATTCTCTTTGTTGCCATGGTATTTTGAGATCATTTGTACCTGGCATTAATTTGTTTGCATCGAATGATTGATAAATGTATAACTTTACTGTGTGCTATATATGATGGTAATATTTTGCATGTGCTATTGGTTTACATACCAGGACAAGGATGTCTGTATTATGTCATTGTACACATTGCTCCCTACTATTATATTGTAAGCTCTTGTGTGCCTTTTTCAAGCATTATCATTCAGTATTTTTGTTATTTGATGATCAATGTATGTGATAGATTCATTAAAATAACTTGTGATTTATCTCTGTGTTTGTTGTCAAAAAAATGTTTATTTATACCCAAGGATTTATTACATGATACTGCATGATGTCTGTTTTGGACACTTTATCGCCTGTCAGATGAAATAATGTTAATATAGCGGTAATATGTCACTGAAGTTTGACTGAGAAAAAATACAGGAAGACTAGCCTATGTTTCTACTTCAGAAGAAAATCATATTAGTGTGGTGTATGCATACCGGTATCTCCATATGTTTGCTACAAATGAATTTGAGATTTCAAAACTGGAGTTAGGTCATCCGTTGAGCGTTCTCAAATAATGTTTTAACACTTTAGGTATGTTCATCTACATGCAACATACTGGTAATCTAATAATATGTATTTACGGAAACTTGAATATATAAGATAAAAGTTTTGAGGGTAGAGATTGATCTGCATTCAATTAGACACACACTGGTTAAATTTAACCGATGGGTTAAAGTTTAGGTTTGGTAAAATAGTTAACCAAAGGTTAACCAGTACCTAAATGCTGGATGTCCTCAACAATTAAGGCAAGTATATAGACATAATTTCTCACCAAAGTTTTATACATGCTTTACCAAACTTTAATTCAAATTTGAACCCAGTGGTTAAAATTAATCAATACTTTTACAATTGAGTGCTGATATTATAATCTCAGACAATAATTGATGATACAAATGTGATAGACCCGCTTTCCGTGGTCGAGTGGTTAAGGTCACTGACTTAAATCACTGTAACTGCCCACTGATAGAGGGTTGTTGGTTTGAGGCGGCTACCGACCATGTCTCTTAATGTAAGAAAGTAGGCATTGCTTACGGAGGATGGGAGTCAAGTACTGATTCTTCCCAGGAACAATGGTTAGATGAACTGTCCGCCTCATATGACTCTTGACTGTTGAAAAGAGGGCGTAAAACTTCAATAAACAAACAAACAAAACAAATGTGATAGAATATAATGTAAAACGTTTATTTCAATCAAACATAAACATAACACACGTATATATATATAGTCTGTTACGAAATTAAGAAATCAAACCAATGAAAACAATGGGCAATATATTTTAAACAAACAAGCAGTCCTAACTGATTGAAATATGAATCAAATTTAAAAATCATATTTTGACAAAATGTATACTGTAATAAAAGAACTGGAAAAATTTGATTTTATGAAGAATTGAATTAATTTGAATATCCTCACGTAACAATATGTCAACACATACAGTATGTATGATACTAATGTTTATATATCAATTAATACAACATGAATAGACTCAATATGCAAAATAATGTTAACTCATGTAAATAATGTAATCAAAATGCTTCTAATGTCTCGTCACGTGTTATGGTATGAAGTATCACAGATTTATCATATCAATGTTCATACATGTACAGTATGGTCCTCATTTATTTTTTTTCTGGCTTTTCTGGGGCTGAAAATATAAAAAACAGGCATGCAGATATACAGTGTAGTTTAATATGTTTGTAAATACAAAAAAAGAATACATGTACATGGAAGTTCTAATTCCCTTATTTCTACATATTGGGAAGTACATAATAAATATTATAGACATCAACCTGATACTTCAGAGCTATGTTGCACAAAGTTCTATTCAGGACCAATTTTACCGGATTTATTCTAAAACAATCTTCAATGGAAGATCACCAAAAGATACAGTTTATAAGTTAAATAAGAATGTTGATATATCCTATTAAAAATGGACAATGGAACTCTATAACAGAAAACATGGAATTTCTTTCTTTTTTTCTGTAATGTCAAATATGTTTATTTTTCTATTTATTTAACAGAACTGGTAGCACTACAGTAAGCTCTGCAATAATGATAATGTAAAATTTAGTTGTTTTATCCAAAAGATCAAATTAGAAAACAATTAATTTCAAGCACTAGCTGCCATATTATGAGTTACGATCTGAAATCAAAGGAGACTTGGTGATCAATAGTTTGATTAACAAGTTTTGCATTCTTATAATGTAAGATGATAGTCGAGAGTTCTCCTGTCTAACACTTCACTTATTACATAAACATAGATTTACTATAAAACAATTATGAATAAAATGAATTATTTATTTATTTGGGTTTAACTTCGTTTTTCAATTATTTTTCAGTTATACATTACAGCCAGTTCACTTAACCAGTTTTCCTGGACTACATTCTGACCAGTACTAACCCTTCCACTAGGTACTAGCAACTTCTCCACATGTGGAGAGCTGTCATGTTACAACAGTGGATTGTATTATTACAGGGAATTTATACAACAAGTTCACACTATAGTCTTTACATTTAAACTCCCTGCATGAGCAAGAAAGGTGGACCTCATAGATAAAATTATGAATTTCGACTTTTCCTGATTTAAAGTCACATGCCTAATGCTTAGGACAAATGAATAGTTACTAATGACAACATTATAAACAAGAAACGCAGCAATGTCACGAAACCAGGTTTTCCAAGGCTTTGATACCACAGTACTCTAGAATTCTACGCTATGGCTTCATCAGTGGTTCAGTTTCCAGTGTGGCTAATAAGTTAACAGTGACCTTTACCCTATTGGCATACTGAATGCAATCCCAAGCTTGGTTTCCATGTTTACAAGCTTACAAGCTACCTACACACAAAATTTCATTGCAATATCTTAATCACTTTGTGAAAACCTGGTTAAAAATGTTCACAAATTTAAACATCATGAAGCTGCTGAGCCATGATCAAGTGGTCAGGGCGCCGGATTGTTATCTGACAAAAATGTTGATTTTTCTCCAAATATGGAGAGGTAGCCTGCTCCTTGTCGAAGCGTAAAATAGTACTGGTTGGAATATAGTCCATGAAAAACTGGTTAGGTGAACTGGCTGCCATATAATTATTTAACTATTATTGAAAAATGGAGATAAACCTGCTGAAATGAAAATAAATCATAAAAACTTTGATACATAGTAATATTGAGCAAATTCATGCACCCAGCAGTGACAGAGCTATAAACAGCTCTATGTGTGACGTTATTAAGCTACTGTAGTCAACAGAAGGTGATAAATATCATTGTATATATAAACCAAACACAATATTGTGACAAAAAGTGATAAGAAACCAATCTGCATCTAAAACAATGACCCCAAGTGGAACTGTGTACAGATAAACGTGATATACAACACAATAAAACCTAGCCACATGAGTTAGTCGGTGATTTTTGTATATCACAACAGGCCTGCATTTTTGAAACTAGCAATGACTATGAATTGAATATATCATGGTGATCTGACTATTTTGTTTGTTTGAGTTTTACACCCTTTTTCATCAGTTAGAGTCATATGAGACGGACTGTTCACTTAATCATTGTTCCTGGGAAGAACCAGTACTAGACTCCCATCCTCCGTAAACAACTGCCTACTTTCTCATATAAAGAGACATGGTCGATAACTGGCTCGAACCCACAACCTTCTATCAGAGAGAGGTTACAGTGATTTGAAGTCAGCGACCTTGACCACAGAGGCGGTGCTGACCATTTGTTATTTTCCTCATTAATTACTGAGCAAAGCAGTTGAAACACAAATCATGGCTTATAAGCTTACAATTTACTTCACAAAATGAAATGTCAGAACTGTGGAGGATTCTTCTGGTATATGATTTAAAATACATTCATGTACAGTCCAATGCCATGCATAGGTTAGCCACACTTATAAAACTACTCAACTCTACTTTTAAATCATGCATATTTAAATATATGGTAACATAAAATCTTATATATTTTCAGTAATTTTGTTCTATTATCAATAGATAAGACTAGGTAATCTTCGTTTCATTTTACATCGGTTTTTAACAGTATTTCAGTATACACTGGCAAGCAGTTAGCCTGGATTCTGTACCAGACCCACCAGACCTTACCTTGCTCTCCGCAAGTAACCGTAGACTTTTCTGCTTTAGATCAATCTAATCAAATACACGGGATCACTAATGACTAGTATGGGGTATGAAGCATAACACATTGCAGTTATGGGTCACTTACAGTGCATACATGTACAATGTAATTATCAAATGCTATTATATAGATACTGAATATGTTGATATTCTATCATATACACACTGCACACAATATTGAAAATGAAATATTTGAAAGTATTAAACAGACAAAAAAATGATGAAATGTTTGTTTTGGCTTCAAGTAATACATGTAATTTAATTAATTATCAAGCAAACAATAAAAGATCATTTCTCCAGACATGGAAATTTAGCAATATCTAAATTTTCACTTTGTCCATTTTGTAAACTGAAATATATATTATTCCTTACATGTCTTATATTGTATAAAACTTGTGTTATGCTGAAGATTATAAATGTTAAATCAACATAGCTTATATGCAACTGATAAGCTTAAAAGTAGCTATAGTTCTCAAAGAGCAAAGTGGCCAAAAAAATGTTTTCACAGTCATATTAAGACAGGAGAAAACAGACCTTGTAGTTGGACAGACTATATAATGTTTTGTATTATACATTTTGTTTAGGTTTATTGACTATGCATTATTATGATATATATACAACATTTAAGCTGCATGCAACACACATCATTATAATACTTACTATATCATCTCCTATTTTAGAATGCATGAAAATAATACATTAATAATAATAACATTTTATACTATACTAATATCACAGACAAAATTATTATTGAAACAAAAATTAACAATAACTAACGTATTATATCCCCCTTTGTTAGTATTTAATATATACATATTCATTTTGAAAAAGCAAGTGAGAAAGAATACAATTTCTAATGATCTAGAAGTGTATTTCAGGAATGGAAGCTTGACGTTTATAAAGATCTTTTCCCTTTGTTGCAGCTGGAACATAAATAGAAACTAGGAATGTATCCGGAGGACATGAATGCCACAACTGAGCGCTAAGTCAAAAAGGGGCCGTAACTCCTGTGAAATGTTTTAATTTCAACGGAAATCAAGCTAGACCTGTATTTTATTATTATACACCTTCATGTAAAATATGAAACCAATCCATTACATATTTCTTCAATAATCGGTTGGAAACCAAAATTTGAACAGAAAGATGGACAGGGATAACACTTATGCCCTTCTGTAATTTAAATGGCTGGAGCATACAAATTAGAGGAAAGCACATCAATTCTATCATTCAATGGCTGAAAATAACCTTCATCTGAGAGAATTTTTTTTAACTTTTCGATTTTTTATTTATCGCAATACAAGTCCTTACAAACTTGCATTAGTCACTTGCGATGATTGCTATCTGGGTAACTAACCAGTAATTCTGATGTATATGGGAATAGCATGGACCTTGAAAAAAATCTGTAAATGAACTATTTTACCAGTCTGACTCGTGATACATATCTAAGCACCCAAACCATACCATTATTAAATAATTAATACATAATGCACTGATAATTATTGTAACATAATTGTCAACACTCAAGGTTTATTTAGCATGTTTTAGTTTCAGAAATTCCGGTTAAAAAATAAAATTTATGGTTTTTCAGGGTATTTGAAAGTATACTAAGACATTCTGTTTCTAGGGTAAGACATTCTGTTTCTAGGGTATCAGACAAAAGATAATAAGATTTCAATCATTTAGAAATATTGACTTGAAAATTCAGCTTACGTGGTTCTGTCAGTTTTAGCAGTATTGGTCCAAGTATTTCATCTAGAAGATCTCTTTGTTCTATAAACTCCTGAGTTGTTGCCCCTGGATTGCTTTCTACCCACTCAGCCTTTTCCTTACAACTGTTCACTGCTATTGTCTGTAACAGTAAAACAAATGAGTTCACATACACACTGACAGTGTGTCATATATGCACTAAAATGCATAGTCTATATTTTGAATGATGTTACAAAATTAATTAGTGCAGTTGTCCCTATCTCATATATATCCTTATGCTGGCTTGTTAATGTTAATTTTTGTTTTGTGTTCAGTTGTTTGGAGCTTTCTTCCTATACATCTGACACCGAGCAGAAAATATATGTTGTACATACATTGTATCATGATTTATAATATGTTCATAGTGTTACTATTAAATAATTGATTGTAAATGTTTATATATGTATTGTTTAGTACAAGGTGTACTGAAGGGCATATTTGCCTATTGTATATGCTAATAAATTTATGAAAACTAATATTGTAATAAAGATGCCATATAAAAATAGTCTAGGAACATGAATTATCTGAGTTGTCAGACTGACAAATATCAAGAAGCTGACATTCGGCAATATTTTAGTCTTAATCTATTTTATGATCAGAACTATAGAGAACTGACAGGTTTCACACAGCCTGATGATACACAGTTGTAACATCTATACTGAGAATAAGCAACACATTTATTAATTTCATAACAGACTTTTACAAATGAACAGTTTGTGATAAAACTTTAAAATACATTATACAGTCATACCTGTGTTAGCAGCCACCTCTAATTAATTTGAATAAGGACCATGCTTTGAAAAGCTCTTTGATTATTTAGAACAGACAAAAGAATAAAGGCCACATTTTGTCTTAGGGTGGCCTTTGTTCACAGGTTTGACTGTAGTTAATAGTGTTGGAAATGTCCGTAATTTACCAGACTGAATGCTACGTTTTGTAAACAGACACAATATCATTGTCATTTTCTATAATATTAAATACATTCTTCACGAAAAAAATAGTGATGTCAATGGAAACATCTTAATAATCTTCGGCAAGATATTAAATGAAATCAATAATTGATCTGTTTGTTGTGTTTGTATGTTTATATCAAGTTTTACGCCCCTTTTCAACAGTCAGAGTCATATGAGGTGGACAGTTAACCTACCGTAACCATCGCTCCTGGGAAGAACCAGTACTAGACTCCCATCCTGCGTAAGAAACTGCCTAGTACTTTCTCACATGAACAGACATGTTCTGTAGTTGGGCTCGAACCCACAACCCTCTATCAGTGAGAGGTTGCAGTGATATGAAGTCAGCAACCTTAACCGCTCGACTACGGAGGCGGGTCTAACAAATGATCTAAAAATAATTGTCGCATGATGATATCAAAGATTTGATTATGATGTAACAAATACCTTGTCTTCCTTTGTTAGTCTTCCTTGAACCTTCTCAGGATCCTGTATTGTCTCCTGTGTTTGTTTTATTAAGTTCAACAAGGAAACTTTAGCCTCTATAAAATAAAATATCATTTATGATAGCATTTTTTAAAGATATTGCCAAATACATGTAGATCAAAGATTCTACTATTGTTATTGACACTTTCATGTCATGTGTGAAAAGTGTTTGATATTCCATTGAATCCCCAAAAATAAGTGAAGCTATAAAAACATGATATATATAAAACTCTTTTTAATTGCATACAGTTTCATTAAAATGTTTAAAGCATATTCATAAACAAATAAAATAGTTCCATATCACATTAATTAATCGGATATAAATTGAAGTACTTAATTATTCACAAATTTATGATTCATATGCAGATTTCTTAACAGCATAGACACAGAGAAAACACAAGAAGTTAAATGATACTTTTAACTATTTGATTAAAGTGTGCAAATTAATGCTGTTGTAATATGTTCAAACAAAGAATTAACTTACCAGCCCAGTCCAAGTAATCTACACATTCTGTCTGACTGTATCTTAAACCTGTTTCTCTAGCACGTTCACCGTGAACATTTCTCTGTTGTAAATCACAATTAAACTCAACAAGAACTTTTATCACGTCCAATTTTCCCCAAGCTGCAGCATGGTGCAAAGCACAAAACCCTGTAAAACAAATTGCATCAATGTAATCAGTCATTACCTGATTAGCTATAAGTGTTTGAACAAGAATTACGTAATGAAGATCAGGGCTTACTGTTTACTTAGAAGCCCCAACCAGGTTAACCAGACCCACCCCCTCAGTCTCCACCAAGCTCATGTCACTTCAGACTCCTTTAAATTTTCCCCCACACTACAGTTCTGTGGAACAGGTTACCTGAGCGTGTAGCTACCATGTCTGATCTTGAATCGTTCAAGCAGGCAGTGACCCAGATAACCTACTAAGACCACAGCAGTTGCTTTTACCTTCTTTTATCCTTTATATTTTAATCACTTATTTCAATCTTTGACTGGAAGAGCTGTCTTCCGTTTTTTTACTTTTTACTAATAGTAATACGTACCAGGGATAATATAGCATCCCTGTACGTACCCAGCGTGCACCCTAACAATAATACTCGTGTGAGGTGTGTTGCAGTATTGGAAGATAGATAGATGCATCATATCCTATGTCCGGAATGGCGCCAAATCGAAAAAGTGTCTCGCCGTAACAAACAGTCTTATCAGTTGCAGGCCTATAACTAAAATTTGGTGTTTCTAAAAATACATTACAAATTTACCCTTAGGTGTAGTAGAATTAACATCTGCCCCTCTCTGTAGTAATTCTCGTGTCATCTCAACTCTCCCTAGTGTGGCTGAAATATCGAGAGGGGCTTTCCCATCACAATCTCTTTCGTTTACCAATTCTGCAATATTTTCTTTGAATGGATCCGTATCATCTTCAAACGATTTTGTGAGTCTAGGAATGTCATTTCTTAAAATACAATGAGTAACTATGGTGGTATTTGGAAGCAAAATTTCAACGGCATCTTCTTGATCCACGGGAGATTCTGACTCTGGCAAAGTCATGTCGAATTATTGGAATATTATTCCTTCAATCACGATAATTTTCTTAACGGAATTCCCGTTACTCCAAAACATTTGACGTCATTCCATCTGCTGTTTTGATCCATGTTATCTGCATTTTGATTGGTTTCTTGATTGGTATTTCCTAATAAATCAACCAATCATGAAGCGCGTCTCGTCGTAACTGTGATCGAACGGCAAGTGCTCTGTCAAAAATATTGAACATCATAATTGCAAAAATGTTGATTTGAATACTTTAATTACGACCAATTGTTACGAAATTCTCTCATAGGATTCAAAAATGCTTAAAGGAGCAGTTGGTATGATTGATTTTTTGTTTGATTCTGAATATAACGCATAAATCAGCATCATACATAATGGATGTGGTTTAAATTTAGTGGGTGGGGTAAAAACACATGCATGTTTAATGTATTTTAGGTTCTCTTTTGCGTTTGTGCTTACATTGATATTATCGTTGGTTTTAAACTATCAAGCGTGGTTAAAAATCATAAACGCTAATTTTTAAACATTGATTTTGTACATTGGTATTGTAACTTCCATCATTATGACAGGTGACAGTTTCATGACATGAGTATACTCCGTCTCCAAATGACTTATAAATCATTTGAGTGGAGGCCTGTGGTGATTCAAGCCACAAGTTGGGGCCAACTGTCCCCATGTCAAACCGCAGAACTAATGAAAAGAGATTTATTTGACTAATTGTCATTTTATGGTATTATCACGGATATATACAAGTGGTACTGGATAACACTAACAGTGTAGCTAAATTTAGAATGGAAATTGAACAAGGAGAAATAGTCACTGCCATGAACCAAATATTGTAATTTATATGTACATATCTCCTTTACAAATGCCAGTAGTCAAATGCTCAAAATCTGTACTAATCTAGTGCCCACAATATATTATATATAAATACAATGCAGTCGGCTGCCATCTAATGATCTTTCTTTCCTCGAACGTAGCAATGAAATTATTACGCTTGTTTAAAGTCCAACTCCAAACAATGATTTCAACGCAGAACTATTTTATAACGGATGTGGCATAAAAACCAGCACCTGCATTCAAAAATGCAGACGGCAGTGAAATAAATCTAGTTTTTCAGAGAAAAGCTTCGTATTTTTATTGAATCATTAATATTTCATGTACTTTTTAATATTTGGATAACACCGGTAAACAGGGTACTGACTATATATATAATAAATTAAAAGCTGCATTTAATAATAATAAATTATTATATTATTATTAAAACATTGGATGTAAAATGATTTCGTGCAGAAAACATGTGGCCTGGTGCACAAATTATGGTGCATTGCCTTAAATTTGACTGTACAGACTCAGATTTCAAAAAGTTGTGTACTAAGCTTTTAAAGGTTGACATTTTCTTTCAGTATATATACTCCTGCAGATGTGCAAAAAATTTCAGGGTGATATCTTCACATATGAAAAAAATATGACACTTTTATGTTCGCAAAATGAGCCATTTTTGCCTGTAATGAATTAGCATCTAGTTTTTTCACTTTTTTAAAATCAATGCAGTTGTTGGAGTTGGAAAGTAAAGTATTATGAGACTTCTAATTCAATAAGAAAAATTAAAGCTGATTAATCTGATACCCTATATATTAAGATACACCCAAAAATAGTGGAGTTATTTTGAAAAATCTGAAATGTGGGTCGCTGTAATGGTCTTAAAATTACAACAACCCATATTCCCTATAGTAAGGAATTTTTTTTGTTAGAATGAAGTAAAATGTACTTCTCCTACTTTATGGATAACACAAAGGGTATAACTTAATGTTTATATTGGTTCCTTGGAGCAGAATTATGTTTAGCGCGATTTATTTTGAAATTTGAATGTCATTTTATGTTTGTGTCAAAAAACCTGTAATGTCCGTCCCCCCCTGTCACTGGAACAATTAAGCATACAGAGAACATTTGAAATAGGTTACAATATCCCCTTATGCATCATGATGATAAATCAACAGTATTTGCATGAATGTAAAAAATAGAACAAAAAATATTTGGAACAACATAAAAGTTATCTGTAATGTCCGTCCCTGTAATGTCCGTCCCCAAACAAATGGTCATGGAAACAATTACATTAAAGTTAATTTAACAGTGCTTTTTATAATAAATGTTATCTTATTAGACATAAGGAGTACAAAGATGTTTGTTTCACTTAAATTAATTAAAAATAAATATGTTTAATGCATATTTTCCAGCTCATTAAATGCTTGTGTCAAAAATACAGACTATAATAGATTAAACTCTTACAACAATTATATTTTCATGTAAAAATGTTATTTTTAGGCAACATTGAAGGTTTTCTATTCATATAAGCATCAAGGTTTGCTCTTTGGAAGTTTAAAATGCTTTTTCATGAATGGGGACGGACATTACAAAAAGGGGACGGACATTACAGTATCCTATTTATCTACTTATTGATGTTTATCTGACATGATACATATGTATATAACTTGGTTTTAATTCTGCTTCATGCTGCTTCACTTGTTTTATGCTATTTATGTACAATATTAACCTCTAATTAAAAATAAATTAAATAAATGTGTTAAAATTTAACAACAGATTGGGAGTGGGGTTTATTAACCCTTTACTTCATGATCCCGCCAAATCATGCCACTACCTCATCTGCATAATCAAGCTAAATCACGCCTGATTTTTTATCCCTAATAAAGTGTTTATTTTCTGATATAAAATGAAAATTTTATGTAAATAATTATATCCCCGCAAATGAAGTTTGAGAGGGGCTATATTCGAGTCAGTCTGTCTGTCGTTTGGTCGGTACACAAACAAAATCACAATTTTGTGAAATGAACTACTTCCACATTCTTTAAGCAGTTGCAATGAAGCATAAAATATGTCATCAACATGAAGTGTAGATGTTCAAGACGCATTTCCATGCCCAGTGATCCACACATTATAGAGTTATGTGCCCTTGAACTTAGCCATATACTGTGATATAGTGTACTATCGCATTCTTAGTGTCTTTAAGCGGCAACGGGGGTATAAGTCACCTCTGTGACAAAGTTCAAGTTATTTACGTCAATATTCCATAAAATCTAATGTTAAAATAAAATGTGGTTTAAACTTTAAAAAATGCCTAAATTTAAATTACTGTGAAAAAATAACACCATCATATTTTCTGGGTCACTTAATACTGAAGATCTAGTCAAATCTATATTATAAATTTTTGATAAAAAAAACAGCAACAAAATTTCATCCCAGAGTTTGGCAGGTCTTTGAAGTTAAATCCAGTGGCCACATTAGATGTTAATCAGTGCAATTATCAAGGGTCTTGGGGAGTAAGTCCCAGAACAGTATGGGTCCTTAGATATCATCAAAAACATGTGTCACCATAAGTTTTATGGTCATACATTGTTTATTGCAGCTGACAAGTATGACACTTTTTAAGACTAATATATACCATCAGATAAGATCGAATAATGATAAATCAATTGTTCATTATGATAAAACAATGTGTTTGTAAAAAAGAATTGCCAAATATAACATGAAGTTTACATGAAAAACAAAATAAAACAAAAAATTATTAATTTGTGTCCTCAATTATAAGCTTAATATTTGCCTAACAACAATACTTTTTATATCAAAAGAATGATAATCTAAACTGCAAAATATCTTACTTAAAACAATTTTTTTAAATTAATGAATTAATGCTGTAATTAAGAGATGAGTCAAAAGAAAGATAATCTAAACTGCAAAATATCTTACTTAAAACAAAATTCATAAGTTCATTAATTAGTGCTATAATTAAGTGATGAGTCGAACAGTGTCATAAAGATAACAAAAAATATTTTATTTTAACTTTATTCTTCTAAATGTTAATAAAGATGAAGATGTGTTCTTGTTAGCTACTGAAATAATGTAAGAACTGTAAACAAATCATGATATAAGTACAAAAAGGACCTGGATATCAACTGTGTAATGTCCGTCCCCTTATTTGTAATGTCCGTCCCCTTTCATTAAAATTTAAAAAAATGCTTTAAATATAAAGTAAGAATGAAAAGAACTGTTTTTGTAAGTTTTATGTCTGTATATCTGTTACTTCAGTTAATTACTGCTTTTTAATGCTAAAATGGCAATAATTATATCATTTGATTTAACACAGGAAAAAATGCTAGTTTTTTCCTATTTATGTGTTATTTTCAACTGCTTCATATTTCTCAATATATGATTTTCCTCATGAAAAAGACGATGTATATTGAACTAGTATGTACTGAAATAGCAAATGGTATGAAATAAGGACAGTTGGAACTTTCTTTGTTTTCTGGTTATTTGTTTAAAAAGGTGTAATGCTCCTGTCTGTAATGTCCATCCCCAATCTGCCTATGTGTCTATGAACGTCCAAGAAATAAAAAACAGAGTGAAAGTTATCTTTTCATTACTGAGTTGTGTTTCTAGATGGTCTAGACTTACTTAAAAAGTGGAAAAATACAGAAAATTCAGTACTTTATTTTTTGGTCTTGATGCTAACTCAAATGCACCATAATTTGTGCACCAGGCCATGTACAATACTCAATATATCAGTTTTAATATGACTTTAAAATCAATGTGTTTTATCCTATTTCCTAAATAGATCTATATCAGGTTAATGCTAAATAAATTTTAATCAGTTAGATGTTCTGTTTCCTCTTTTTAGGGAGTCTTTTTTTGTATTGGAATTCATTTTTCTTTTTTAATTCTGTTGTATGTTTTTCATCTATTTTGCAGACCTTACCCAGACTGGGATAGATCGACCCTCGTCACCCGCTCGTCTGGCTTATACTTCTGATAAACATCCTAAACTTACGCTTGAAGCTATAAATGTGCTAAGGAAACACAGAGAACTTTGCGATGTTGTGTTAATAGTTGGCCAGAGAAAAATCTTTGCTCACAGAGTGATACTTTCAGCATGCAGTCCATATTTTCATGCTATGTTCACAGGAGAACTTGCCGAAAGTCGTCAAACAGAAGTGACTATTCGAGACATTGACGAAAATGCGATGGAATTATTAATAGATTTCTGTTACATGTCGAATATAACAGTTGAAGAGAGTAATGTACAAACTTTGTTACCTGCAGCATGTTTGTTGCAACTTGCTGAAATTCAGGAAGTTTGTTGTGAATTCCTAAAAAGACAGCTTGATCCCTCAAACTGCTTGGGTATTAGAGCATTTGCTGATACACATGCTTGTAGAGACCTGTTACGCATTGCAGATAAATTCACTCAACATAATTTTCAAGAGGTAATATCATATTTACACATGTAGTGATTCTAATGATTTGAACAATAGTTCTTGACTTAAACAAGTAGAATAAGATTTTAAACTTGCCATAATTTGTATGAACTCTGATAAACATAATGCTAGCTTACTATCTATGCTGTCAGGTCTAAATGCAGACTGTGGCTGACATACATCAGGGATAAAATATTCAATATTAATGGTAATGCATCAGTTTTGTTCCAATATTGCTTTTTCAGTTTCACATTATTGATTTAATGACAGCATGTGTGCTATTTTCAGACACTTTAGTCACACACTGTAAATGATTAACCTGTGAAAATAAACGTGTTATGAATTTATTATTTTCTAGGTGATGGAAAGTGAAGAGTTTATGTTATTGCCAATTAATCAGCTGGTAGATATAATCTCGAGTGATGAACTTAATGTACGGACAGAAGAACAAGTATTTAATGCTGTTATGGGTTGGGTTAAATATAATATACAAGAAAGAAGAGGCCATCTACCATCAGTAAGTTTGAGTTTAATAAGTCTTTTAATTGTACATATATATTATAATTATATTTGTTGTAAAATTTGGAATATATCATTTTCCCATACAATGTAGACTCAGCATTAGCATATTACTTGGCATGAGTTTAGGAAATCTATATATTACTTTACAAAAAGTCTTATTATGAATACTTAGTAATAAGTTGTAATTGAAATTATTTATCATTGTAGTAATAAATAATGTGTTACTCATTTTGCACTGTACATTTTGGTAGTATCGTCTAAGTATGAAGTTATATTATATCTAAAGATATTAGAATGAATTTTTCTGTTCAAATTTCAATCTTCAGCTAATTTTCACCGTGTAATGAGAGATAAATGTTTATGCATAAGACTAAGAGATTGGTCACAAATTTTGTGATAATTTATGTCAAAAACTAAAATCATCTAATCAATCTATTTTGACTATGAAAATTTACCATTGAAAATCAGGTTGAACTTGCTTGGTGAATTTGATAGGCATTATTAGTTAAAGATTTATAAATATTATTCAGTAAGTGCTGCAATATTGATACATGTACCTTCTTTTTTTCTCACTATTTTTTGTGTTTAATTTATAGGTTCTACAACATGTACGTCTTCCATTAATGAGTCCTAAGTTTCTTGTTGGAACTGTTGGTTCCGATTTGTTGATAAAAAGTGATGACTCATGTCGTGATCTCGTTGATGAAGCCAAAAACTACCTACTACTACCACAAGAGCGGCCCTTAATGCAGGGGCCCAGAACAAGGGCCAGAAAACCTATAAGATGTGGAGAGGTGTTGTTTGCAGGTAAATCTTAGAATGAATGATCAACTCTCATCTATAAGACATATTAATTTCATTCATGCATTAAAGTAAACTGGAATCTTCTTTTGATTGCATGGTCTTGAACTTTTGAACTAGCAATTACCTGTGGATTCATTGCTTGATATCAAGTTTAAATCTTATCTTTTGTCACTTTTAACTCCTGCAGATGGTTTCAAAACATTGACTATACAATTAAAACTTATTTTCCCTCATTTGCGTATAATTATATTCAGACATTATTCCTTTGTCTAAAGCTTTGTTTAATACAAGTGCTTACTAGGTATGAGAGTTTAGGGTCAAAATGTTCCTTGGCTGATGATAATTGAAGGGTTAACAAATTTCTCAAGAGTCAGAAGAATTATTTTACTAATTCCAAGAGTCAAAATGCCAGGTCAAATGAGAGCTCTGTTAAATGAATATATACAATTGTATGTAGTGATTGATGACACCCCTTTGCTATGTATAATGTATTGTGTATTTTATCATTATGTAGTTGGTGGTTGGTGCAGTGGTGATGCTATCTCAAGTGTAGAAAGGTATGATCCTCAGACTGGAGAATGGCGTATGGTTGCCCCTATGTGTAAACGTAGATGTGGTGTAGGCGTGGCTGTACTCAATGACCTCTTATATGCTGTAGGTGGACACGATGGCCAGTCTTACCTTAATAGTATTGAGCGGTATGTATTTATCTTCTGAATGAATTGTGTTGTATAACTTACACACTGCTTAGTATCTTTCTCTTTTATAAATTAGTGGAATTTTTTACTTATAGACAAAAATGTTTGAGTTGACCTTGTATGTCAGCAAGTATTGATGCCTGTTACCCTCAAAAGAACTACATCTTAATTGACTATGGTAATTGTCATAGGGAATAGTTTATTTTCAGGTCTAAAATATTCTGACTCTTCTTGAATCTAACTTTCTTCCAGCCAGGATCTTCATGTATATAGAACAAAATGTGAAAGTGTATTAAAAGTAACAACTATGCATGTCAATTTACCTCCCTTATTATTATTGCACGATATGCTAATGTTTGTCTTTGTGTATTATAGATTTGATCCTCAGACAAACCAATGGAGTAGTGATGTAGCACCGACTAGTTCATGTCGTACTAGTGTTGGTGTCGCTGTATTAGATAACTATATGTATGCTGTAGGTGGACAAGATGGTGTGTCGTGTTTAAATTTTGTGGAAAGGTGAGTGTCCCAAAATGATTTACGATAAAACTTTAAAAAAACAATGACATTCCTTTGAGTTATTTTCCCTTTAAGTTTTGCATTGAAGTCAATGGGAGTACTGTAGGCCATTTTTCAAAAGATCAATGAAAACTAATGGTAACAAGATGCAATAAAACAGTATCAGTCTGATTTAATAAAGAAAATAATAGGTCCGTCGCCTAACAATATCTACAGAAATTAATATTTTATTATTTTTCAACAAGGGCAACAACTCTTGCAATTTTTTAAAAATGTGTCGTAAAATTAATTGAAGTACCTATACTAGCTAACAGAGAAATAATGATAATTAGGCTGTTCAATTTTTGTAATAATAACATTTTCATGCAGCATTGAGCAGATATGTCAGGATAGTACAGTATTAGGGATCTAACACCTTAAGGCATGTGTGCTGTACGATATTGTTGAATGTTTTGTATCACTTTACAGATATGATCCGCAACTAAATAAGTGGACAAAAGTTGCGTCAATGAGTACCAGAAGACTAGGAGTAGGTGTGGCTGTCCTTGGGGGTTATCTATATGCCGTAGGGGGTAGTGATGGTACCTCACCATTAAATACAGGCAAGTTTATAATTTGTATACAGTCAAACCTCTGAACAAAGGCGGAATTTAACAGGAACCTTTACAATCCCTTCTTTCGGCACAAGTACTGGTCGGAATCCAGGAAGCAGTCATCAAGAGCAGTAAATATAAGTTGTAAGAACTTGCTCTACAATTGATGTAAAATGAATAAGTTTAAACTAAACTAACAAAGCCCCTGTCCCCCTAAAGAAAGACATGATGTGGCTTTTATTCACAGACGGCTTTTATTCTGATGTCATTTTGTAGTTAATAATCAATTACAGTTCTTAAAAGAATGACCTATATTTGATGATGGCCGCTAATACAGGTTTTACTGTATTTCTATGTCTTGGTAAAGTATGTTATTAAACTTCATTAAAAATTTTGAGGGTTCGAAATTCAATCAAATAAATTGGTCGTGTATTTAACTTATGGGTCGTATTTTTTTCAAATACTTCTTTTGCTTTTTATGCCCCGTATTGATAGTTCAGGGGCATATTGTTTTTGGCCTGTCTGTTTGTTTGTACCAAGCTTTAACCTTGCCTATGAAACCAAAACACTTCCACCTACAGTCATCAAACTTCATATGTTGGTTCATCATGACTACCTCTAGAGGACAGGAGGGGGTGTTGTGTTTCAAAAATACATCTTGTTAAAATGACATACTAAAAAACTTCATTTCATGCATTAAATGCAATTTTTTTTTTCAGTCGAGAAATATGATCCTAGAACAAATAGATGGACCCCTGTATCACCTATGGGTACACGTAGAAAGCATCTAGGTGTGGCTGTGTATAACAATATGATCTATGCTGTTGGGGGAAGAGATGATACAACAGAATTAAGTAGTGCTGAACGATACAACCCCCAGACAAATGGCTGGCAACCTGTTGTTGCTATGACATCACGAAGAAGTGGCGTATGTAAACTTTATATAGCCTATTTAGATAGATATTTTGATACTCACTTGTTGCTTTCTTCACTGCTTGTAAGGTTATGAAGACTTTTGAAAACAGTTGGATGGTTATAACATGTATTTCTTAGACTGTTAAATTTCATTAATCTGGAAATTGGATACATAATTTAATAAACCAAATAAATTCAAATAAATGTCTATTTAGCTGAAATTTTGTGTTTGTGTCAGTCATGGTTATGACCAAATGGAAGATGTTATTAAAGAAATAATTTGATTATTGTTTTATTTAATAGGTCGGTCTGGCTGTTGTAAATGGTCAGTTGATGGCTATTGGTGGATTTGATGGTACAACATACTTAAAAACAATAGAACAATATGATCCTGAAAATAACTGTTGGAAATTGTGTGGGGGAATGAACTATAGAAGATTAGGTGGAGGAGTAGGTGTTGTAAGAATGCCACAGCATGAGACTCACTTGTGGTGACCTTTATCCTGGAGGTGTTGTAAGAATACCACATCATGAATTTCACTTCTGGTTACCATTGACGTGAAAGTTTTGTTACAATTCTACATTGTGACATACTTTATCAGTGCAAAATTAGTTTGGTGAATAGTTACTGCCATACATTATATCTAGTATTCTACCTGTAGATTTATATAGCCAAATTGCTTGACCCTAGTCTAGTATATATGAATGGTTAATGACAGGTCACTATTCGGGTACAGATCCGACAGGTACGGTCATTTTGACTATACAACAGATTAAATAAAGCAATCTGATGAACATGCAGAGCTGAGACAATTTCTCTGTGAATTCTTTATCAAATTCTTAATATCAAAAATAAACTTTTCGCATGTCTTTATTACTTCATTGTAGTGTAAATGATCTAGTGCTAAGTCATTATATGAAACTGAGAGCTAAATGGCCCTATTTCTGCCGCATGCCAATTCAGGGGTTTTCTTTATGTTTTGGGGAAGGCACCCTAGCCTCTTTTCTGGAGAAGATTTCCATCTGAAACCAATTTGAGGAAATGAAAATCAAGGAGTAAATTTGAACTTTGGGAAATATTTCATGATTTCAAAGAAATTTTCAGAGAAGCCGCCCTTCACAGGCTACAACTATATAAGAAAGAAAACTGCTTTAATTAGAGGTTGTCTAGTTGGGACTTAACTGATTAATAATAATTTATGTTCTTTATCACTGCTGATTTATATTATTGACGTATTGATTTCTTCTGTTCAATGATATTATATTTTTTTAAAACAATGGTAATCATGTTTGTGTTTTACTCTAATAGAAAGTCATAGCACTTGTTATTTAGTAAAATTAGATGCATTTCACACTAGGTTGGACATGTTGAAGTTATTCTATAAACTCTGACTTTTTTATAAATTTGTGAAGTGTTCGATTTTTGTCACATTTTTTTGTATACGATAGTACAAAGGTTGTCAAATTATGACTAGATTTAAAAACTGACAAATTTGTACCATTCAGTCAGATAAGGTAGACTTCCATCTGTAATTACTATTACAGTATTTGGTTGGAGAGAAATTAATGAAAGAAGCCATTACCAACTTATTACCAAAATATCAAACATATTTTTATAGCTTAAATTGATATTATTTTCTGAATTTCACATAAAAACATTACATGTCAGTATTTAAGCAAACTCAGACCTGGAGATCAGTATCTGGGTACAAAGTTATGTAATTAAGAATTAGATTTGCATCCAAATCTTTCATACTGTAAAAATGGCAGGGTTCATTTGCTGGGTACCGTAATCACTGACAAATAGGACACATGTTTTTACCTTAAAAATTTTGTCAAAAAATCGGATGTGTCTTATCGATAGGTGTGAAACTCAATTCTGTTTTTTCCAGGACAAAAAAAGCACAAACTGAATTTTTGTTTTTTACTGGAGATGTCTGTCAAAATTCTGTTACTTTGTATACCCCAGAATTATTATAAAAGTTCGCTGTATTTGTCACTGATTAGGAGCAATAATTCAAAAGCCATTATATCATACCTCATAATCATTCATTATATTTCTATACTTTGTCCCAAGCATGAATTTTTTCTTAATAATATGTAATTGCTTCGTCCTAGCGTGTGATTTTGTACATTGGTCAAAGGAAATACTGTATAATTGTTCTTACTATATTTTAAAAGATAAATATCAGGTTTTTTTCCATTTCCTTTATTTTTAGGGTAAAAACAAGTCTTACTGAAACTGTACAACATAAGTTCAAATTATGATTTATAATTTAATCTGCAAATCGAGGGTTCAACGCAACAGTGTAGTAACTCATATTGAAATGAGAACAAGTTACTACAGTGTTGCGCTGAGCCCTCGAAATGTAGTGTACAGTCAAACCTGTGAACAAAGGTAAAATGTGACCTTACTGCCTTAATTTGGAGGTCCTTTAGTTCTAAATAATCACTGACAGTTTTTAAAAGAATGGCCTTTATATACTGTATAAAACAGGGTGGTCTTGATTCGGAGGTGGCTGTTAACACAGGTTTGACTGAAGTTAATTTTAGAATTTGTATTGTTAGACCAGGGCAAGCCAGGACGAGAATCTTCATTGTATTTGTATGGCCTTATTTTGTTTGATTTGTTAACAGTGCAATAAGTTTGATATCAAGTTTAGTGTTATATATCAGGTTTAAATCATATTGGATACTTTGTAAATATTGTGTAAGTAGTTCTGTTGTTTTCTTGATTCCATTTTATGTCATATTTCTGTCGTGTGTTTTACCCTCGACACCTTCATTTTGAAACATTTCACCTTTTAAAAGCAGGTAGAGAAAATATCAGAGAAAACATCAGTGATATAAGATATTTATTTAAAGAAACTATACTGTGATCAGTTTTAATGCTATGTATTGAGGCTGGTTGATGTACTTAAGAGTAACTTAGTCATTACAAGTTCTGCCTACAGTTGCTTTACTTGTAGTTGGCATACGTAGATAAGAAAATTGTCAAAAAAAAGAGAATCAATATTTGTTCACAATTGTTTCATTGCCTAGGCTCTTGAAACGTAAAGTTTCCTTGTATCAGAATATGTATGTGTTTTATTACTAAGTATGAAAAATTGTGCCACGTTATTCTCTCATTCATAGCTTGAAATACTTCAGTTGAGTAGTTTTATTCTTAGGTAACTGATATACGTGTATATGATACATATACTGTAATACATGTGTTTCATATTGAATTTCCCTCTTGTAGGCATATTCTGTTGTGACTTTCTAAATGTGATACTATTTGTTTAAATGTCTGTAATATTCTATACTTGCTATATAAATAAATTGCTTAATAATTCTTATTGCAAATTTGTATTCTTTACTACTGAGACTTGCCCTCACTCGACCAATCATGAAAACTTGGTGAGGTGAAGTATATAGATAATCATGTTCTTATCTCAACATGAAGATGTCATCAAACACATGAATGATTCTCTCAATTCTGCAGAATAAAGCTGTCATGTATATGCATATATTTCAGTGTATGAACAAGCACTGCAAGCCGTGCCAACACTCGTTGATCGAGATCTATCCACCTATCAAGTTTCATGTTGCTACATGTACCTCTAAGTCATTATGAGCTACATTAGAGATTTTTTGCTGACGCAGTGATCACAATAGCTTGACTTTTACTTCAAAAACAGCTGAGCTAAACAGTAAGATTGTAAACCAGTCCTTCATGTTAAGAGTCTGCTTGTTTCAGGGCACAGTCTAAGTAGAACCAATGGTGAACTCTTAGAGATCAAGCTATGTAACCAGTTTTCATGACATCAAATAATTTACCTCTTAAGATAATAACAAAGCACTTTCATAAGATATTAACTAATTTGTATTTACATATTAGGACAAAACAAGAGAAACATCACAAAATAAAAGCAAAATATTTTGCATTGACACACATGAATGGTAAACAAAACATAAAAACATTAATTATTGTTGGCGAACAATTATCAGATACTCATAAAATCTCTCCACAGCAAGTGTGACTAATTTTTTTCTCAAGTTGTTTGTATCAAATGTAGTACCTCATACAAAAACTAGAGCTTTGTCACAGAGTGATTAACAACTCGACCGCTGATTTGACACTAAGAATGCGACAGTACACTATATGGCTAAATTCAAGGGCACATAACTCTGGAATGAGTGGATCACTGGGCATGAAAATTGTGTCTTGCACATCTATATTTCATATTGATGATATATTTAAAGTTTCAATTAAGTAGTTTGCTCCACAAACATTCATGAGCAAAGAATGCCATTGCACACTATGTGGCTAAGTTCAAGAAATTGTGTCACATCTACACTTCATGGTGATGACATATTTCATGCTTCATTGTAATTGCTCAAGGAAATGTGGAAGTAGTTCGCACCACTAACTTGTGATATTGACCTACCAACTGACAGTGACTCCAATATAGCCCCTCTCAAAGTTTGTTTGCGGATGTATAATTACTGATTACATTTCATCAACAATACCACCTGACTTTCATTCATGTTTAATGGATGCCATTAAACACACATATTTTCTAATAAATGCCTTTTTTATTAGATTTCCACCCTTTCATAGACGAACAAAATGTCTTGACTAACCATTATGCCAAAAAAATCCAAATATCAAATCATGACAAATGCACCAAAAAATATTTTAAAACAAGATGTTTTTTTATAACACTATGCCCCTGCCCCCTAAACCTTTGACCTACCGACCTGAAAATGCGGTTATCATGAAAAACCAACATATGAAGTTTGATGATTGTAGGTGGAAGCGTCTTGATTTTATAGGCAAGGTTAAAGTTTTATACAAACAAAAAGGCAAAAAACAATATGCCTCAATCTATAGATACGGGGGCAAAAAATTATCAGTGAATAATACCATATCTGAGATTTTCATTAGGGGACATTTCACACTAAAATACAAGAATATTATGTAATGAACAGTTTTGCATAAAAACTAGAGCTGTCACAGGGGTGACTAATACCCCCGCTGCCGCTTTGACACTAAGAATGCATAGTACACTATACAGCTAAGTTCAAGGGGACATAACTCTGCAATGAGTGAATCGCTGGGCATAAAAATTGAGTCTTGCACATCTACACTTGATGGTGATAACATATTTCAAGTTTCATTGCAATCGCTTAAAAAATGTTGAAGTAGTTCGCTCCACAAACTTTTATGCAGATGGACTGACCAACTGACCAATATACACCCTCTCAAACTTCATTTGCAGGGGTATAAAAACTGGTACATTGTTGACTTAAATTATGATGAACATGCATGACAATTAGTTCTCCGAGTGATCTGTACCATCATCATCATTCTGTTTTATAAAATGAACATACTCATATTTATTGTTCACTGGTTCAGATTTTTTTCAGTGTTTAGACAAAAGCTTACTTAAATGTTTGGAGAAGTTTTGTGTTAATATTATTGACCTATGAAACATAGGAACAAATATTGCACTGGTTTTTTTTTCACATAATAAACTTTACAGACTTTTGCTGTAAACGTGTCCCTCTTTCATGCAGTCTGCAGCTAAACCATCAGTGAATCAGCCAACTAGGACAAAAATAAATCCCACATCAGGTATGCACTAAAATTTTACAGTTTCAGAAAACCAAGTTCCGAAGCTTAAGTAACATACTGTTCATGTATATTTATAATACTGATAATACAAAACACAAATAGACGAGCTTGTGTCATCTTCTTGCATCTTTTCTATGGTATGGCTTACTGGATCTCTGACTGGTTCCCTGACTTTGACTAATACTGTATTTGCTTGAACCCGGCAATACAGATGGTTTTGTAGTCATGGTGAAGTCATGTTTGTTCTTCTCCATATTCTGAAGTTTCATCTCAATAGCTTTGATCTGAGACTCAGCACTGAAATAAAGATAAAGGACTAAATATTTTAGTACACAAATACATCCCAGCACTTATTTCTTCAAGCAACACATCTTAGGCTTTGAACAGTTTATCAACATCACATTTAGCACCACATATCAACAACATTTCTTCTACATTCAGCAGTTTGCCTCGGCCGTGGAGTTTGCCTCGGCCGTGGTCCAGTGTGCTGGGCTTGTAACTCGGCAATCTGGGTTCGATTCCTGGTCACGGCAGGTCAAACTCTAACGTGCAAATTTGATGAAAGTGTAGATTTCTTCACATGAGGAGAAGTTGTCGGTTCCTTGTGGAAGGGTAAGAAGTTAGTATTGGTGAGAATACAGTCCAGAAAAACTGGTAAGGTGAATCGGCCACTGTACATTACTGAACACTGTTGAAAAATGGCGTTAAACGTGAAATATAACATGTAGCAACTAAAATGTCTACAAAATGAAGTCCAATGCTACAAACTGGTCAACAATGTAAACTGATAAACTTGAGCTTTTAAAACCCCAAACAAACAAACAAATTACTAATCAATTAAAAAATAAATTGGTTGACAAGCTATGATAAAACATTTGTACATCAAAGGTTGTATGTGAAACAGAATACAAGACATTATGTTGTATAAAGACAATAAAATGTACATGGTACTAACCTAACGTTTTCAGGCTGCAAATCACATGACTTTTTCCTCGATGCTGCACAATCTACATCTTTATCCTAAAGGAAAAATTTAAGCATTATTGTACTGTATTATTGTAAAAGGGGAGGGAACTGTTGACCAATCAATAGTTTGATAATAATGCATGTACAAAGTAAGTGTAAATTACATAAATCCTGTTTTATTGAAAATTATTTCCATTTTTAGGCAATTTCTAGTGTAAACATTGATAATATGGTCAATTATCTATTGGTGACTATTAAAAGTGAAATCCGTTCAGGGACAAGCTACAGTATATATTAGATGACTAATGGGAAGTAACTCCTGGTAAAACTGTTGTAACAAGAAGGGAGATAACTCACACTTTGTTTATGTGCCCATTTAACAACCATACGTTTGGATAATGCAAGTTTTCTGTCTAAAGCTCTCATTGCTTTTTCAGCCTCCTAAAAAGTTATATGTATATATGTATAAATATTATCTCTACAAAAACATGTATATCGAAATATTGTAAACATTTCATGATAAAATGTTCAAAATAAATGTAAAATATTAAATACTTTTAATACTACTACTAAATAGACAAGAATGTTTTTATTGATAACTTCAACATATGTAGCATGCAACTAAAACCTGTGTTTACAGGTATCAGGTGAGAAACACACGTAGTCTATACAAAACAAAAAATTATAAGGAAGCATACTTTTTTGTAAGTCAGGACTAGAGGTCTGTAAGATTTTGAAAATGAGGTCATAAAACTTGAAAACAGTCTCAGAGCTCAAACTCCATTCCATTCTCAAAGGAGTATGGTTGAAATCAAAGATCAGATCAATTATGCTGACAGATTAATGTATCAATAATATCATTATTGTCTGTTCATAATTATGTTAGAAATTTTGAAAGACAAAATATGAGAATTGAGCTTGGAGACTGACCTAAGGTTTTATAACCTCAGACCCTGCAGCTCTATAGTCTTCTGCACTACAGGCTTAGCTGAAGTGGAAAAAATCTATGACCTCACCATAATAATAAGCTGCTACATTAAGTATCACATACCTGTTTAGTGCTATATGAGACAAAACAGTAGCCTCTTGGTTTACCCTGGTCTGGACCTGTCTGGTTATATAAGAAATCATATCTATGTAAGTGACCAAACTTCTGTAATATCTTCAACAAAGCAAACCTGGAACCAAAAGTATCAGAATATTCTGAATGCCCTGCACATGTACAGTCAAACCTGTGAACAAAGGCCATCCTTGGGAAAGACATAATGTGGCCTTTATGGACAGGTAGCCATTATTTGGAGATTAGTTGGTTTTAAATAATGAGTTTTTAAAAGAATAGCCTTTAATCACAGGATGGCCTTTATTTGGAGGCAACCACTAACACAGGTTTGACAGTATATGATTTATTTGAAATGATTGCATTAGTGCAGACAAAGCTACTAAGAATGACTAAAGTTAATCTATGTTTGAAATGTTGTTTGATTACATGTATGCTTATAGTCTCAAAATTTTTGGGAAATTCAAGCATACAAGATCTTCGGCAAAATTGGGAAAAGGTTGACCGACTTAAGAAACATCAATAAACTAATGACTACATGCATGCATACAGAAAATAGAAAGTTGAAAACAAAATGTAACCGGGCATCATAGTTACATCATTCTATGATTCAAGAATATCTGCGCATGATGAAGATGTTGTGACAGAGAGGCATACGGGGTGATGTCAGCTTTAGGAATTTCAGAATTCTATTTTTTCAGGAAATTCTTCCACCATATTGGGAGAAAGAGGCTTTTTGCAATTTGGAAGTGACCCAATATCAGCCTCTATGATAGAAGGAAAAAAGACTGTCATTTAAAAATTACCCTTTTTAAATAATGGACTGAGTCATAACACATATTTTGACCATTCCATTCTACTAAATCAATCATGTTACATGTATAAGTAAAAATGTCTTACTCCGTGACTCTTGTATCTAGATTACCAATCCATAATCTTCTATCATTCTCCTCCATACAATCTACAGGATCATCAGGGATTGGAATCACATCACTGCTGGGCACAGTCTGTAAATATCAAACAATACTCTATATATTGAAGTTCAGGGGATGTGGCAAAATTGTTCAATATAAACAAACTTATATACATATATGTACAACCTGTGTTAGCAGCCACTTCCAAATATAGGCCATCCTGTGAATAAAGGCCATTCTGTTTAAATCCGTGATTGATTACTTAGAAAAAATGACCTCAGCATAAAGTCAACCTGTCAATAAAGACCACATTTTGTCTTTCCTAATGGTGGCCTTTGTTCACAGATTTGACTGTACATAAGAAATAAAACTGTCAGTATAAGTACTAAAAATACATTATATCTGAAAATGTACTATTAACAAATAAGAAACAACCCTAAGGGAAGAAGGCATTCCACATAAGTAACTATCACGTCATATACTAATTACTTACGTAATATTGGACCTACCCAAAACTATAATGAGGAAAATATTTTCATACAAAAACAAAGGAAAGATTTACATAAAAACAAGCTACTTTCATCTTTCAGGGCGTATTACAGCTGGATACAAGAAGTCTGTAGATAAATTATTCTGTCATATGGACTTGTTTATATCTACTATTAATGAATGCCCTGTGGGCAGGTATGTCACAAGATGCAAGGTGTACACCAGAGGTGTGAACAATCTGGACATATCACTGACACAACAACTTACTAGTAAACAATTGGTCATAGCTAGACTGAGCAAAGCATAAACATAACTGATCTATCTTCTACATTGATGTTGATACAGTTACAACTCTATTGCACTGAATCAAAAACTTGTCATAACAGAATCAGCAAGTGTAGGTATGTTACAGTAATGTTGTTGATACTAACAAACATCTATTTAAGTTTTAGACTATTGGGTCAACAATGACCTTGTTTAGTGAATGTTCACATGCTGCAATCAGCTTGGACGGTTGTAGCATTATTTTTTAATGGGTTTTACTCCGTTTTCAACAAATATTTCGGTTATATATGGCAGCCGATTCACCTCACAAGTTTGCCAGGACGTAATTCTAGCCAGTACCCTTCTACTAGGAACTGGCAACTTCTCTACATGTGAAAGAAAATAATTGTCAAATTTTCATGAATGAGTATGATCTGCAGCGACTGGGAATTGAACCCAGATCACAGGGTTACAAATCCAGCAGACTTACCACTGGACCACAGCTGCAGCTATTGCCGCCCTATTTCAAAGTTTATTTCAATATTTGTATAGTGCATGTACAAGTATTTCTGTAAACATACATGCAGTAAGTCCTTAGATCATGGTGGAAATAAATGAATTGATAATACATGTAGCTAACAACTAGTACAAGGTAAGCTGGAAAGTAGATCACCTGTTTTTTTTGTCTTCATCCAAAAAATGGTGAGACAGTGAGGGGCCGATGTCAAGATGAAAACCACTAACAAAAACATGCAAAAACTTTAATGTGACCATATTTATTTGATTGTGCTATAAGTAGAGAGAATGCATGAAAATGGCAGAGATAGATAACATTTTGTATCTATGTTTTATACATATAAACACTGTATAGTAAAAACAACTGGTAAACTTCATTATACTGATACATAAGTGTTCACATTAATTTTTTTAAAGCACTAGCCCAAACTATTAGTGCACTATTGAAAATATACAATTTACCACTAGCCCAAATACACAATTTTGAGAAAGTTCACTAGCCTGAACAGAAATTTACTAGCCCCAGGCTGTGGGCTAGTGGGTTAGCGTGAAGACTGACATAACAAGACATGAATTGTTACCTGTAAGTTCATTAATGAAGAAAGCTTTGAGTCTTATTCTTATTTCACACTTTCAATAATTTGTTCTCCTAGTCTTGTTTTATACTTACTTGTTTGTTATACAGTTATAATGATTATTTCTGCATTAGTCAATGTACTGTTTTGTAAATATTGTATAATTCACCATATTATGTAAATGTATACTTTGAGGCCCACATGGAAGATTGGTTTTATCCAAATGTGCAGCCTCTTGAAATAAAGTCATTATTATTATTATTATTATTATTACACCATGTGTAATGTTTTCAAAAAAATCTCTACAAATATTTGTATAATACAGTATAACCTCTCCAGAGCGCCCTTTCTTGAGCATCAACCTCCCTTCTGCAGCAGCATGTTTTTTTGCCACTGTACAATATAACAATAAATTAAAACTCTCTAGAGCAACAACCTCTCAACAACAACATAATTTTACATCTCCCAAAGGGTGTTGCTTTGGAGAGGTTGCACCATAATCTGATTCGATTATCAATGCAATTATGAACTTTATTCATATCTGCAAAATATATATAATGACGTTACAATTTTGACGTAGTGTACACGTGTACGCATAAATGTGACGTTGCTATGTAACTACGTACATTTTGACGCCATTTTATTATTAATGCCCTGATGAGTCAGTGACGAAACCGGTCGGCAATTGAATTATTTAATAATAATACCTATGGAATGTTAGTTATTTTTCATTATTAAATATAATTATAGAGACACCAAAAAATATTCCAGAGTCTAGACTTGAAATAACTACATGCATATAATATTCTTAATTGTTGTAGTCTGCCTCAAATACACATAAAAAGTTCAGATGAGACTAAAGCATTAAACTAATGCTCCGGGTAGCGCATGTATGTGCGTAACTTCATGCACAGAAAATTGTCATTCACGTCCAGATTTAACACTGCCATACATACATTTACGCATTATTTGTCACAATTTGGTAGTTGGATACGCTCAAAATTGAAAAAGGTGTGCGTACATTGATATACTGGTATAATCGGCAAAATACAAGGGAATAATTAAATAATACATCATATAAATGCTTGAATCGTTCAAATAAAGCTACTACATAAGCCTGATGGTAGGAATGATAAATATATATAAATGAAATTGCTGACACCGATCTTCATTTTGAAGACAAATAATGATTACCATGTGTGCACTAACACAAAATAGTCTAGCTTTCCAGCAATGGCTCTATTTTTAGCACAATAAGTGTTTTAGATTACATCACTCAATTCTCAAGAAACCACTTTGAGATGAGTATTTTATGGTAGAATACAAAACTGATCCACCATAATGCATTAATAGATGCACCACTGGGAAGATTTCCAGGAATAGTTAGTTGATGACTCATACTGAACAGTGGCAGGGTACCAACCAGGTAAATACGTAAATATTTCATCACAAGATAGGTAGATAACCTGTAGAACTGATAAAGCTATAAGAGTTAATTGAATCAGGCATTCTACAATTTGGTTCTAGTACTAAGATTAAACAAATTTAACATGAATGGTGAAACAAGTTATTACAACCATCAATCTCTTGCAATGACTGCTTTCTGGGTGTCCATAACTAGAATCTTCTGTTTGTTTGGGTTTTACGCCCCTTTTCAATAGTCAGAGTCATATGAGACAGACAGTTCACCAAACAATCGTTCCTGGGAAGAACTAGTACTAGACTCCCATCCATAAGCAAGTGCCTACTTGTTCACATAAAGAGACATAGTCTAGTCACATTTAACAGATTTTTTCCATTCGTTATGTTTCTTATTTCAATAAGACAATGGAGGGATTAATATTGGCGGGTCATTCATCATGGAACATGTGGTACCTGTGTTCACCTGAAATCTTCCTCTACTGGTTAAGTTGCCAAATGACCTTGACTGTTCTAAAGACGCTTTTAAAACAAAATTCAGGGCGCATCAACCATCACTGCCACAGTAATCTCTACTTTCAAGGATATATTGTTACAGGCAACAAAAGCCTCAAATAGGATTCAAACATTTCCCAGCCATGGGTTCGAATCCAATATTTCAGTGACACTGTGTCCCCAATCCCGCTGTGTTTAGAAAATCACAGAAAACGGGTGAGGCATGTATCAGCGTTTTACACAGGGCACAATAAAAAACAGAATCAAAGTACCGAAAGTACTAATGGAAACTGAACTTAGAATTTTACTGCACCATGGAACGGGAACTGTTTAACACTTGCATGGAGGATGTTGAAAAATGTAGTACTTTAGTCCGCATCAAAATTCATTGTCAATGATGACTGATAAGCCTATCAGGCTGGGGAATCTACTACAAAGATTTTGGCAAAAGTTTCATCTTTCTATATATGAAAACTAGACTATTCATGTGCACGGAGCGAGTGACGGCTAAGGAGAGCTGAGCTATCATTCAGGTTTCAAAACTATTCAGTATAAAGTAGGGGTATTCATGTCCATCCAATTCTCCTGTATCTTTGCTCTCCCTATTCTCTGGGGGCAGCTCTGAAATGACCATAGTTGTTGTTAAAACAATAGGTAAACATTTCAGACAAAATGATCTGATTTTTCCCAATTTGGTTGCTACCTGACTACCTGTACCTTTTCCAAATTGTGGAAAAATCCATGTGTATTACATTAATGTAATATATACACATGAATATATAACACACAACATGATACCATTTGGTAAAACAAGTTACCAGCACACCAGATCTACCCGGTATAAGAATGTTCATACCGTGTTAGTCACTAATTACATGACACAATGGTCATATTTAATTATATCAAGCAATAATAGGCAGGTGGTTGTATCAAGTTTTATTGTCTATTGTGGAAGGAAATCCATTGTGCAGGAATTAATTAATGATGACTGATAAGCCTATCAGGCTGGGGAATCTACTACAAAGATTTTGGCAAAAGTTTCATCTTTCTATATATGAAAATTAGACCTGAAACAGTTACAATCTTGTCATTGTAGATAAAAACTTTTCATTCATAGTGTAAACAAGAGTCCATGTTCTCGTACTGTTGACCAAAACAAAGCCCAGAGATAAAGTATGGTAGAGGTTTGTCACTTGTTCCAGTGATTTTTTTCCATCTCTTTGGGGCAGGGTCTGGGTCCGTTCAGATTGGGAATTTTGGAGTCGCGACAACTAGGTTATTGGGAAATTTGCCAAATAAATTGAGTTCTCTGGTTTCTTTGCACTAGTATACTATACTTCTTGTAAAAAAAATGGCCGTAACTTTGTCATTTTATGTCCAATTTTGAAATTTGTTCTTTTTTAGTTCACTGGAATTTCTCCATTAAGATTTGGAAAAATTGAAGCTTAAATGCTATTGAACCAGACCTGTCTAAAGAAAGAAAAAAATCACTGAGTTCATTGCATCCATGCACACCAGTTTAATGCTAACCAACACTAAATTATTGAAAATACTAAAAAGTTACAGGGATACTACAGAAGGCTCAGTGTTTATCAGAAATAAATAAAACAGCTAGGGGGGGGGGGGATTTAGCTCGTTTTCAAATTCAAAGGTTTTATCATGATTATGCATCTGGATTGAATTAGAGTTTCTGAGTTTAAACATCATAGATAAACCAGTTAGATAACATCCACTGGATAATACAAACAGTAACACGTGTAACAAAAATGAAGCAATTTACACAATTTTTCCGTGGAGATTTCCAGAACTAAAATTTGCCATTTTTCGTTTAGTTTCATAAAATAATAAGAGTTTTATTATGTTGGACGACCAATTTCAAAAACATGTCACAAGGCCATAGTGCCAACTATCAAAGGTAAATGACCAAAAATACTACAATTTGTATGTATTGGCATGATTTTTATGTAGATAATGTTAGCTAAGATTTGTCTATAGTAAACAACAGAATTTCTAGTTTTCAATATAAAAGGTAACAAAACTATTGGGAGTAATTTATACTGAAAGAAAAACACAATAAATCATTATTTATTTTATCGCCATTTTCAGCATTATTTCAGTTATATTGTGGCCGGCAGTTATCCTAACCAGCTTCCATGGACTTCATTTAGGCCTTAATCAGTACTAACCACATTCTATCCGTAAGCTTCTGCCAAGCTACATGTACCCAACATAATTCAGAGGTGGTGCAGCACAATATCACATAGGATGTAACATCTTCAGTCAAATTTGTCACAGACAGTGTGAGCCTCGCCCGGGGTTCGAACTCACAACCTCTTGATCAGTAGACCAACACTCAAACCTATGACCTAACCAGGCAGGCCATCACAATTAATCAAGTACGGTTGTATTTACTGGTACTAAAACACTGAGAAACCATTAGTAGATCTATCAAATATTTGAATAAGATGTCCTCCTATCATTGTAAGACGACATTTTGATGTATACCCTCATTTATATGCTGATACTTTCACGTCCAATAAAAGTTCAGCTAACTAGCTTAGCCATTAAAATGAAGGACATATATACAAGTATACATGTACACTGACATACACATGTATGTTATAAATTACCAATTTTTTCTGGCGCAGTGTCTTGAGTAATAAGAATATTTGTAGGGATTATTCATTGTATGGTATACATAATATAAATATATCACTATAAATTAATGATGCTATGTAGGGTACCGTAATGGGTTTTGATGACATAGCTTAAATTCTTGTTTAGTATATTTATATGTCATTATAACCCATTACCCTACATAACATTGTAATAGTGATATCCAGTGGTCAGTACAATACTATTATAACTCAATATTAAATACCTTAGTATTGCATTGAAACATATCCTTAAATTAATCAATATTTGACTAGGATTTTTTAAAATTCTATTTTTTTTCTCTTGAAATTCAACAAATAATGCAGTTGAACATACAGAATGCGTATTTAAAATACACAAACCTATACTTCCAGTCAATTAATACATGACATTTTAACTTTAATATTATACTACTAATAATATATAAGTATCATTTTTGGTAAAGTGTACCAATCATTTTGAATTGTAATGCTTTAATTTGTATTTTGGGCCGGAGTTAATTATGTGAATAAACTATTGTATTGAACATTGGTGACAATAAAAAAAGAACAATAAAAAAAAGACATAAAATGATTGAAGTTGAATCATGCACCATGTTTCTTACATAACCTACAGTTAGTCAGCAGTTAGTCAGCACACTTTAAGATCAGAAATATCTTAAAACCTATGAGGAATCAACTTGTTATAAAAATGAACATTTTGTTGAGAATTATTCTTATTCCTCACATTCTTGTTTTATATCTACACATTAAATGTGTTTTATTCCAGATTCCATTCATGTTAATCATACAGATGAAGATTCCAGGCTATTTCCAGCAGTTTACACCATTATTATCCTCATCAATATAAGATCAGTTAATATCATGTGATGAAATTTAAGATTTTATATTGCATGTAAAACATATTTTATACCAAGAGAGAAATTTATAGCATCAATAAACTGTGCTCAATAAAATGAAAACCAGAAAGTACAAGCTTTAAAATCATTTATTTATCGAAAACTTCATGTTTTCATGAATTCCTTACATGTTGGGGTTTGTAGTTGATTAGTGGACCAGTTTGCCGAGATTTCAAGCAATTACTGTCTTAATTGACATTCTGCTATTAATTGAAAATTCTGTCTATGAGTAGGTATCATTATCAAGATAACAAGTCCTTTGTTTTATAATGATTGAATTGCATGTTGATTCTTTCTATAAAAAGAATAAGAAGTATTAACGAACCATTTCAAATTTTCCTAATTGGACTAATTTTTTACATTTCCAAGCAGGTGTTTTTAAGCTCTTTAAGTCCACAATTAATTATTTTAAGATAATTTCTTATTCACAGCACATAACAGGTGTTTCTGAACCCAAGTATTGTTGAACTAAATTGTACCAGCAATACTGGTTACATGGCTAATACACATGCAGGCAGAAGTAACAGACCTGTGATGGTAAATTGTAATAAATTGTACATAAAACACCATAATTTAACCCATAATTACCTTAAATGGAAAAAAAAGTCACAAATTTGGACCCCATTGGACTGATATATATATACTATCAGAACTCTTTGTTCTGGTAAATACTGATCATACTAAGCAATACTGATGACTTTTTTCAGAACAAAGTTTGCAGCAGTTTCAGGTATATATTTTTGGGCACAAAATGAGACCAAAACTAAGTTCCTAGCCCAATCCATTCCCAATAAATTGAACAAGAAATGCTAGAATTTAACCCAATTTCGTTTGGTCAGAATAAAATTTAAATTAATGCGGCAAACCAAATTGACCTAATTTCACATGCTAATGCACGATTGTCAGTCTACCATAGGTCGCTTTGACCAATACGTTATAAAAAGAACAATTAAATACATTAATAAAGATTAACAAATTGTTTCACAAGATGCAATTATTTGCAAAATCAACATTTTTATTTTTGAACAGATCTTTTCACTCGCACACCACCATTGCTATTATAAAATAATGTTACATTATTTCTGATTGGTTAACATTGCTTTGTACAATGAAGAAATTCCGACTCAAAAATAAAAATGTTGATTTCATGAATATTTGCGTCTTGTGAAACAGTTTGTAGATCTGTATTAATGTACATTGTATTCATTTTTTCTTTTTATTATGTTTTATGGGTTAAATTATGGTGTTTAAAGCAGAATTTACTACCATTTTACCATCACAGGTCCATTACTACTGCCTGTGGGCTAATACACCATAGAGCATTGTACCAAATTTATTGGTAAAAATTTGCCTGATTAAAGCTGGATTCAATATGAAAGACAATTACTTTTGGAAAACTATTTCTACATATTATCTTCATGGGTGTCAATAGAGCCAAATTAAAAATCCTGAGAATCATATGTGGCCTTCATTCAAGTTCAACCGCATTGCTTAAACCACATTGTTTCCATATTTAACTCAGTTTGTATTAAAGAAAATCTTTCAGGTCAGATTATACCAGACCATAACTTTGTCATTTCTTGAGATATTTTCATCAAATAACTTCTATTTTGCTCAGAAATCAAAGCTCTTTTAGGAGTAAGATATTCAGGATATCTCCGGAATATTGACACCCCTGTTTCTTGTTTACATCATTTACATCACCAAAGAATAAAATAACATACTCAAGTCACACCCGTTTAACTCAGAACGAGTGGAATTTATCCTTCTGCAAAAATGTTGTGAGCACCCATATTGCATGTCATCAAGGTAAATTTTACCAAAATTATGAAGAATACATTTTTGTAAAAATATTGAAATGCAGTTAGCTAGCTAGCTATGGGTTTTCTGAGTATGCACATGTAAAGATAATGACCAGGATTGATGTTTTGGATGTTTTTTTCGGTCAGAAGAGAAGTTCATTCCCATTTCAAGCCATCCCGAGTTTTACCATCAAATTGCCCACCAACAGGCAATATTCTGCAAGTCATTCTTTCCAGCTGTCGATGTTCGTCAAACAGCAAATTGCTCAAAGCATGTGCATACAAAATGTATATATAAGTGCCATTACTGCATCCTATTCACCAGAACATTTTAAGCACATCATCAAATTCAAGAGAGATGGAACTGAATAACAGTGGCAGTATAAATGGAAGAGTCCCTAATAAATGCACCATAGGGTGTGGTATTTCCGAGTGTTTTCAATAAGAGGCAGCCAGAGGCCAAATTGACTGCTTATAATTTAAGAAACAAAGATTGGCCTCTTGAAATCCCAAACATATCATTCATGACATTGAAAATGAGCATGGAAAGCCTCCTTAAATCGAGGTTTGGCCTCTTACAGGAAACTTAATGAAAACCAGGATTTCACATCATTTGTTTTCCAGATCTTTTAAAGTTATTGCTTAATGACTTTTAGAAACATTCCTTTGATGAAATTTGATAGATTATTAAATTATTGATGGGAGGTTGGGGGGGGGGGGGGGGGCTCAAAAACGTTGAGCACATTTATTAAGGAATATTCGCAATCAAGTATTAAAAGCAAATAACACATGATCAATAGTGTAAGCCAATTTATTTACTTTAATATTTTGATTGTTTTTATTTAAAACAAGAAGTATATAACACTTATACAACGAGATGAAATAACACTGTATTAATATAGCTTAAGTAATTTTTAACATTTCAACAAACAACATCACAATAAGCTTATAACATGATACCCATAATACACAAATAAACACTGTAGTCTCTTTCTAATTAAGCAATTTTACAGTTGCAGTCTATTTCCAAAATGAACTTGGTATTGACCATAATTATTTATTTATTTATCGGATGTAACGCCATTTTCAACATAATTTCAGTTACATTGTGGCGGGCAGTTATCCTAACCAGCTTCCCTGGACTTCAAGTACTAACCACATTCTATCTGCAAGCTACTACCAAGCTACCCCACATAATTCAGAGGTGGAGGACAATTTAATATTAGAATGTAATATCTTCTGTCAAATTTGTCACCAACAGTGCGAGTCTCGCCCGGGGTGTGAACTCACAACGTCATGGTATTAACCATGTTTAAAAAATGACATACTCGAAAAACTGCAAATACAAACTGAAAGTAATAAAGAAAACTGAAATAGTCCAAAATTTACCAAAAAGAAGATTAAGAGTTTTTGTGCGGCACACCTGGTCAAATCCTTAAACCAAAATTTCAATTAAGGGTTTTAAATAGAAATACACACAGACACATAAGCAACAAATAAGGACTGTTAATTCTTTAAAAATAACTAAGGCCAAATTTCCAGAGCGGTATGGAATACATGCGATAGTTTTATCATACATTATGTATATTGTATAAATAAGTCCACATATGACCTGACAACAATGCAATTATTTACTCTGATAATATGCTTCCTACATAGTCATACAAAGACAATATGTCACCTACCAGTGACTTAATAACAAGATATATCAACTAAAACATAATACATAAAGAGTATGATGGAAAATATATCTCATGTCTTAATTGCCTCACGATCATACCACCATACTGGGAGAAATGATTTTTTAATAACTGGGTCAAGTATTAGAATAAAACATATCTGAAATAAGGCCACCCTTAGAAAAAAATGTGGCCATAATTGACAGGTGGCCTTTTTTGGAGGCCATTTTGTTTTAAACAATCAATGATGGTCTTTATTCACAGGGTGGCATTTTTTCGGAGGTGGCTGCTAGCACAGGTTTTACTGTATTTTGCAACAAAAGTATCATTATTCAAATTTTGACTCAGCAACAGGGATAATCTTTCTGGCACCAGCTAATGTAAATAACAATCATAATAGCACAAATTATATGATTACTCATTTAAATCAACATCTTAACAAGTGTATGGCATAACTGAATAATTACTTGTATTGAAACATACATACAAAAAACAAAGATAAAATTTCCAGCATTATTAACCATTACATAGTGTAAGTAAGTATCCATGAGTTGAAACAGTTCATGAGTTATAGACAAGTTTTAAAATCCAGCACAGAACCACCACCAATCCAATGAGCCAAATAATTGTCCTTCTTCCGTAAAGTTCTGTCAACGGAAGTACAAAATGTCACTGGCACTCCAAAAACGAGTGAATAATATTATATAAATTTCTTTATAAACATATTTCCTCATTTTTAAGCAATTGGCAAAAGTTTTACGACAGTTTTTTTTCTAATTGTGTTTAATTGGGATCAATTTCTCTCTGGGTCCTTCGAGCGCTGGAAGAGGTGCCTCTATGGTTAGTACTCCGTCGGTACTAAGTTTAGATGTCAATCGTTCGGGGACTACATCTTTTGGAAGAACGTAGGAACGGTTATATTCCCGAAATACAGATTTATTAGGATCCTTTTCATCGTGTTTAGCGCTCACCGTCAGTGAGTTTCCCGCAGTTTTGACTTGAATCTCTTCTGGTTTGTATTGTCGCATATCAAACTGAAGGTGAAACTTACGGCTTCCGTCAGCGTAGTTTTGAATCGGATTTTCCATACGGAAGTTTTCTGTAAGTCTCCAATCATCGACATTCTGCAGTGGAGCTGGAGCTGGTGCTGGCGTTGAACGTTTCATATTCTCCATCATTGTGCTCATTTCGTTATTCATCCTACGCATTTCCCTCTCGAAATCCATCTGCTGTTTTTCTCTAGATGGATAATGCATCATACTTGTGGAAAATTCTGGTGCAGGTTGCAATGGAGGGAGGGTTGTAGGGAAAGGCGGCGTGGTGTGAGTGAGTGGAGTCATCTCCCATCTCGGAGATGAGCGCCAGAAGTCATTATCATACCGTGTTGGAATGATCCTTGATGAGCTTTCCCAGCTTGAAGAATGCATTTTCTAATATATATATAAGTCCCAAACAATGTAACAGATCCTTAAAAATTCTCTTCACACAGCTTATTTAACTGTGACAAGAACGGTTTCACTAAATGTCTCAACAAAAGTCCTCCCACAGTTAAGTTAAACTTTTAAATCTTCTACTAAAGTTGTCCACACTATAGCTTCAGCATAAACTTAATGTAAAATAAATGTACCAACTGGTCACTTTTATGTGTTCCTGCTGTAAAAAGTTACCACCCAATGAGTGTAACAATTGTCCACCCAAATTATTACAATCATTCAACAATGACAAGACAGTAAAACTGCTTCACATCTACACCTACGTACAATAAACTGTATAATATGGCTTCCAGTATTATATCCCTACAGCTACCTCTGTTCAACTACCTGTAATTAAGCTTGCCTTTATACTCAGTCAGTATCCGACAGCATCATTACTTTTAAACAGTGCTCACTCCTTTATAACATTTTCAACAACACTATGACTCATACATGACTGAGAAAAATATAGAATATATAGAAGATTCAAGTAATATTAGAAAAACATTCCTCAGTTTTCAACAACAATCTTAATTAAACCACCAACTGTTAAAAGCTAATTATTTTTGGAAGCTAATGAATGCATCACCTTAAGTATTTGATTATGCTGTAAAAACCAGGTACAATTTTCAGGTAAATATATACATGTACAAACGTATCATCACACAGAAGTTCAAGAATTCTAAATTTATCCTTAAAAAATTGGCCTTTATTTATCAGTAAATATCAAAATTCTAAATTCACAACTGTTGCAATACTAAACGTTGTTGATCTTGATTCAAGAAATGAATTTAATTTGTTCCTTTACAAACAACAATACAAAAATGAATAATAATTTATAATTTAATGCTTTAAAAATTCCCTCATGATGTCCAATATAACTGAAAAAAATTCAAACAATTTTCCAACAATTGAAATAAAAAATCTGTAATCAAGGGAATTTACAAATGAACATTCCTAATGTTTTAATACCACTTAATGTAACAGAATATAATTAAGATTTACAATTCATGTATAATTATATTCTTATTATTTTTATAAAAACATTTTTTTATTGATTATCATCCTGAAGAAGCCAATGCGGCAAAACATCGAATAAAATAAACGTTTTCATGTTTTTTGTGTTGGGTGATTTTTTATCTTTATTTATTATTTTTATAAAAATTGGGGAAATTTGTCTATGCTAACTGGACATAAGATTTTTTTTAAAGGAATGGCCTTTGTTCACAGGGTGGCCTCTATCACAGGTGGCTACCAACACATGTTAGACTGTATAGAAAAAAATTGTGCCAGCCTACCAAACCCTGTATATTTTAGAAATGTTCGAATTTTAGAACAGAGTAGGTAAGTAGGGATTTTTTTAACATACCGGGTAATTATAGTAAAAAAATGCCAAAATAGTGCTAGGATTTTCCTGAGTCAGTCGGAGCACTCCAAACAAATTATTTTTTATTTTTTGCCTTAGTTTTTTTTTCGACTAAATGCAAACATACAAGATTTTGAGGATTGCCTGATAAACAAGAAGATACATTCCAGAGAGAGCAACTCGCTGCAGGAAACATTTAAAATTCCAGGAATTCTTTAATTGATAGAACATCAATCAACTTTACCAACCTACCATAGTACCCAACCACTAGACTGTATTCCAGGTAAATTCCACACCTGTGTCGACAATATGAATTAAGATTATAGTTATATATAGAATACATTTGTATAAGGAATAACAGCATACAGACATCCAGACTGAAGATGCTCATAGATCTACATAAAATCAATATAAACTGCACCATAATTTTATTCAAAATATTTCTGAACTATAAAATGAGTAATCACCTTTGAAATATAAGGGTACAGATTTTCGTGGTCACAAAATACGCCCGTCAAAATTCATTTTTCAAAGCATCAAGGGCCATAACTCTGAAGTGCCTAGGCTGATTGGGCTGGTTATCGAACTTGACTGAGATCTTATGGCCATAAACATTTCCATCAAGTTTGGTGAGGATCCGAATAAAACTGTGGCTGCCGCAACTGTTTAATTGGTCCCCTAATAAAAAGTCTGATTCACCATAAATTTTTTATAATCCTTCAAATTAAATGAAGAATTAAAACACGAACTTAACAGATAGTCTGCAAAATCTTAAGCCCTGGGGGGGGCATTCAACAGGCAATATTTCATAATTTGGTCATAAATTTAAAAGTCACCCACAAGGACAATCAGTAATTGGAACAAGAGGGCCAAGATGGCCCTATATCGCTCACATGACAATCACTGTTCACTCATTAAAACATTGTTTTGAACCGGTGACCTAGTTTTTTACCCCAGACGACCTATGTTCGAATTTGTCTTACATATCATTAAGACAAACAGTCTGACTAGGTTTGGTGAAGATACGATCAAAATTTGACATATACAGTGTTAATAAGGTTTTCCTAAGATTTGACCTTGTGACCTGGTTTTTGACCCTAGGTGACCCATATTTGAACTTGTCCTTAATACCATTAAGACAAACAATCTGACAAGGTTTGGCCAAGATCCAATCAAAACCATGACATTAAGAGCTTTTACAAGATTTTTACCTAAGATTTGACCTTGTGACCCAGTTTTTGAACCCTTCTGACCCATGTTCATCCTTGACCCACATATCATTGAGGCAAACATTTTGACAAGGTTTGGTGAAGATCCAATTAAAACTGTGACATCTACAGTGTTAACAAAGTTTTCCTAAGATTTGACCTGGTGACCTAGTTATTGACCCCAGATGACCCATATTTATACTTGACCGTTATATCATTAAAACAAACGATTTGACAAAGTTTGGTGAAGATCCAATAATAACTGTGAAATCTACAGTGTTAACATGGTTTTTCATAAGATTTGACCTAGCGACCTAGTTTTTGACCCAATATGACCCATGTTCGAACTCGTCCAAGATATTATGAAGACAAACATTCTGACAAGGTTTCATGATCATCCAATCAAAACAGTGACTTCTAGAGTGTTCACAAGGTTTTCCAGCAATTTGCCCTAGTGACCTAATTTTACTACAGAAATTACCCATTTTCAAACTTGACCTACATATTATTAAAATAAACATTCTGACAAAGTTTCATGAAGATAAATTCAAAACAGTGATTTCTACAGTGTTCACAAGGTTTTCCCTTATTTGGCCCTGGTGACCTAGTTTTTGACCCCAAATGGCCCAATATCGAACTCGTCCGAGATTTTGTTGATATTAACATGCTGACCCAGTTTTGCTAAAATTGAGCCAAAAATGTGGCCCCTAGTGTGGTCACAACAAAAAGTTTGACGACGCACGACGCCGGACGCCGGACGGAGAGTGATCCTAATAGCTCACTTTGTCACTTTGTGACATGTGAGCTAAAAACTGAGTCTAAAACTGTCAATTCTACAACATTACCTGACATACATGTTTGAAATTCTGCACTTACTGTAATTTCTGTCCATTATATACAGTTGATGAAATGATATAATGTGGCCTTTACTGACAGGTGGCCTTTACTCAGAGGTCAGTTTGTTCTAAATAATCAATGACAGTTTTTTTAAGGACTGATCTTCATTCACAGGGTGGCCTTTATTCACACAGGTTTGATTGTATTCCATAACCAGATCATGAACACTGAGTATAAATACATTTACTATGTTTAGGCATACATTGCATCTTTTGATGCAGAATTTTTCAGAGTCAAAATGAACAGGGTTCTCAATAAGTGTGTGGCCAACAGGCCCAAAAGCTAGACTAACAGGCCTGCTAGGGGGGTCTGGGCATTTTCAAGCAATATTTTATAATTTTTTGAGATTCCTAACCGGCCCAAACACATTTCTAAGCGGCTAAATTGGCCTGCAGCCTGCTGTTATTGAGAACCCTGATGAATAAGAAAAATTGTAAAAAACTCATATTTCTTAAACTTTTACTCATTCCACATTTTATTGACAACTTCCATTCAGTATACATAGCATTTCAAATGACAGGGCCCTAGCTGCACTTTAGGGGAAGGGGCCCGTGGCCCCAAGGTACAGGAATTTCTTGTCGTTTGAGGAAAAAGGGATAATTCAGAGAATTTTTTAAAACTGCCTTATAACCCTGCACTTAACATTTAAAGCTCATAAAATAGCTGTATTTTAATATGATGTAGTGACATGTACATTAATATACAATTAATCAAAGGTTTGATAATAACTTAATATCAACCATTTAAGCCAAACATACTTGATCTGAGTAAGATTTGATGTCGGATGTCTGGCAAGACGTTGCTGAAAAAAAATTTTAATGGCCAAAAAGAAGAAGATTGTCAAATGAGGGCCCTGAATGGAGTCAATATTTCAGCTAATGTTGACGTGTTGGAAACAGACCAAAGCTTAAAATATTCTCTTGACTTTATGACATTCTCAAACTTGTTTTTCTATTTATTTAACGAGTTGTTCTTGACAGTGATTTTTTTCGCTATATTTACCGCCGTATATGGGCAGTTTCCCCTTGCAAAATCTCCTTCATTTTTCCCCTAAATTAGCCAGAATATTCCCCTGACAAGATGTGTTTTCCACATGATCATGTAAAAAGAAGATAAATATAACAGTTTTCACATCATTATCTCCAATTACAGTGTAGTAATATTTACATTTATGATTTAAACAACTAAATAATCACATATTTCATAGAAATAAATGTTATTATATTTTCCCTCTACTTTTAATTAGACCAAAATTTTGAAGCACTAATAAAAGCTAGATAGTCAATGTAATGTCATTGCTTATTAAAATGTTGTGACATCACATTTTTCTTTTTATATTTCTATGAAATCTTCGGTATAATAAAATAAATATCACATTTCTAAGAGGGCTACCTCGGTCAACATTAATTTTCTCGCGCTGACAATTTTTAATAACGCCCTCTCAGAAATGTGTTATTTATATAATACTGCATGTACATGTAATTCATAACCATATGAGATTTACATTACCCAGAAGCTGAAATAATACAAACAACAGGGAATCACACAAACAGGGGATGCAACTCAAGTTGTATCTTCAAAGAGCTTATCAGAAGTACTGACAAAGTTACTTCCCTTATAAATAAGAAACCATATAAAATCTTCCACTGAATGACTGATATGTGAAGACAAACACAATGCATTGATCGATTCAAACAAAACACACAATGTACAAAGAAATATAAACATTATATTCAGAGATTTTAAACTGCGACCTTGGTTAAAAGTAGAACTCTAAGACTTATTTCAACTGAATGCCAGTGGATGGTACTATTTAGAAACAGTTTGAGAGCATGCAATAGACTAGTACAGACATACATTTGTATATATGGGCAAAGATCATCAAAATAAAAAGAAAATGGACATATTGCACAGTTACTTCATCTTGAGTAATATCACTTCAGCAATCATGAGTTAAAATGTACAACAGTTTATTGTTTTTTTTTTAAAATTTTTAATGTAATTCTGCATGTATCTACTTGAAGACACCCATTGGTTGACATTTTTGACATGCAAAATAACTAGACCATTTGTCTACACTTCTACTATTGATTATAAAAAATATCTATATACAAACACTCACAATCAAAGCAAATCAGTAATGATTCATTTACATTTGCCATAAATAAATTTAACATTACATCCGGATTTTGACTAAAGATGATATTTGACAAAAGATTATAAATTCTAAAGTATGACTGAGTTTTTTGCAGTTCTTTCAATCAAAGAGCGTATACACACAAGGATTAAGGTGCGGGATGGATTAACTCCTCCTGCTGCTAGCTAGGCCTAACCTCATAACATAGGCCTAACTTCACTTTTAAAAGTGATGTTACACATGTATACAAGTGTGTAAATTAACTTTGGTGCATCACTGGCTACACCCCTGTTGTATCATTAACATTATAGACTTTTTATAAGATTACAAAATTAATGTGATTATATGAAACAGATAATACATTTAATTTAGTGGTCACCATAAATCTTTATTTGTAGAAATTTTTGGATACTAGCTATTATATGAGGTATGTGTAAAGAGGCCTATTTTAATATAAATATGCATTAACAGGTACCGTACAGTAAAAGATATAAAATACTTCTGGTCAGATACAGATATAATATAAACAGGGATTATTTAAGTGTTGATCTAGTTAATTGTTCTTTGCATATAGAATTACTTCCTTAAAGACACATCCAATCTTATTTTAACAAGAGAGCCAATATGGCCCTTTATCACTCACCTGAGAACAAAGGCACTATAATTAATGACCAGGTAATATAGTTTCCATCTTGTAAAACCCATTTTTACGTAGATTTTGAAATCAAAACCAACAATGAAGGTATAATACTGTTAAACAAGCTAAAGCGTAGCAAATTTTCTAATCCAAGGGCCCATAACTCTTGAAGTTGTTGTCCGATTCCACCCATAACTAAACTTGTCCAAGATCATAAGGTCATACACATTCATTGTAAATATTATTAGGATCGGTGAATAAATGAATGCGCTAGAGTGTAAACAAGCTAAATATAGCAAATTTTCAAAGACAAGGGCCCATAACTCTAGAAGTTATTATCCAATTTTGCCCATAATCGAACTTAGCTGAGACATTGCGGCTATAATATACATTGTGAGCAAGTTTAATCACGATTCGTTAAGAGCTGCGGATGCTAGAGTGTAAACAAACTAATTGTGGCCGGACACCGGACAATCAACGATCCTGATTCATCAGGTGAGCTAAAAACTCTTTATTTTCTTTCCTGTTCTTACTAATTTTCTCTTGTTGGATAATGGTGCATGCAAGGTCTACGTCCCCATGCGGTGTTTGACCTCAACAGAAGATAGAAAATCAAACTATTTCCTTTAATAATTTAATTACTTTTTCACCAAAGAAGCATAACATAATTATGTTCAACTCAGCATTGCAAATGACAGTTCAGATACTGACAGCTTAATAGGACCTAGCAGTGTGGTATGTTGTATTTATGAATTGACTGGGATATCCAGTGGCCTGATAAGCTCAGTTGGTAGAGCATCTGACTTGCAAGCAGGAGGTCGCAGGTTCTAGTCCTGCATCGGGTACATTATTTTCCACCTCCTATTTACAAGGAAATGGCTTCATCGGGGCAAGTACAGCACGAGAATTAAAGAGGTTCTGTTTGAAAGTAAGTGGAATGGTTCTAAATGATATATGAGAAATATTTCTGTGAGTTTTATGCATTTACGAATACGACACAGATCTCAAGCTTTGTCACTCACCTTACTCTCTAATTTTGGAGGTACAAAGTTACCACTCTCAGCCATACTTGGACATAAACATCATCTGTACTTGCCAGTTATCTACCAATTAAATGTTTGGTCTTTTGTCTTCACCTTAAAATTCTGAAAAGAAAAAATTAACAGCAATGTAACTTACGATAAAGAAAGTTGTGTCATACTTATACTTACTGTAGTCTTTGACTATTACATTGCAGTTCATTGTCGAAGTCACTTTTTCTTGAAAAGCTAATAGGTCAACAACTTAAACTGAGTCACGTTCGTTTTCCTACTAAATGCACAAATTTCATGTAAAATATACCTTAAACAGGCGAATATATTGCCATTGTTCCAGACTACATGTACCCTTAATTTCAACATTTTCTTCTTAATCAGGGTTTTCATTAATATTCAGACTTTCAGTACAACAGATTTTCTTATTCTAGTATATATATTCTAGTTTATAAGTATTTTCAAACTTGGGGATTACTATAGCTGATTTTTTTGCAATTTTAACCGATGGTTTTCATTGGCTATTTGATCTTAATGAAAACCCTGTGGCATAATGCTTTGGATTAAGTCTGTACAAAGCGTTCCGGAAACCACATGAAATGATATGCTTCAATAGACGCATGAAGAAGCATCTTAAGCTGTTGATTTAGACTAGAAATGTGTCTGTAGGACACGGATGCCCCAGCCATTTCACACTGGACACAGAAATGAGTGTTGTGTGGCAAATAATTTTTTTATGTGAATACGACATAGAGCAGGTTGCTTGGGAATGCTGCCCATAGTGGGAGGTAAAGATCACCTAAGGGTGGTAAACACAAAACTGCATGTACTTTTACTATTTCAATGTAAGGAATGAATGTAAATATATAAGTGTCCGCTGTGACCTTAACCTTTGAGCAAGCAACACAGTTTTTGCGCATGAAACATCGTGTTGTTATGCTGAACATATGTGTCAAATTATTTCAAAATCCAATCATGCATGACAAAAGTTATGAGCCAGACACGAAAATCCGTAACACACAAACAAACAAACACACACCCCCACATAATCACGCACACACCAACGGACAGGGTAAACACTATATGCCATCCGCCATTTCATGGCGGGGGCATAAAAAAGAGGACATTTCCATACCTAAAATGGTCAACAAGACAATTGAAATAAAAAAAGACCATGCAATTTAGTTTATAGTTTTAGTACAGGACTAGAACCAGAGACAAAGAATTAGATACAAATGTAACAGAGATTGGCAACTGAAAATATCACGCATGACTTCTTTTCGCAAATTCTGTAGCAAAAACATTATGTACATATATATAAATTTAGTCCAACTAATTAGATTGTTTGTGACGAGACACTTTCGACTTGGGCCAGTCCCACACAGGTAGGATGGCCCTTCCGAATTCATTCACGAAAATCGGCCAACTGAAAAGCCAAATTAGTAGGGCTAATTTTTTAGCTATACCCACTAGAATGTAATCGGTCTGAAAAAAAATTGGTACCAGTAGATATTTGTTAGAAATATGGCATAAGTAGGTAGTATAAACATGGGTGTAATAAAATTGATATTTGAAAAACTCAGCAGCTATAGTTTACATAATAAACATTAATTCAGAAAATGTAAAATTTATGTGATATCAGTAGGTAAGAAGTTTTATTTGCTACAAAATCAGCAACTTTTGGGAAAAATAATAGCCACACACGATATTACATCTAGGTAATAACTGAAGTTGCTTACACTGATTTTTCACCTTCTATAACAGAGGCCTATTATAGGCTTCTCCCCAACTGAAAATTTCTTTAAAATCATGCTGTTTTCCCAAAAATCCTATGTCTCTGCTAGAACTAACACGTAACCATTTAAGTTACAGTATCACTATCAGAAATTCAGAGGCTTAACAGTCGTTAAATGAAATCTTCCATCAACTTACACTTATTTCCTTTGTAATTGGTTATCATTCAAAAACTGAATGAAATAAACTCTGACATAACTTATGTATGACACTTGTGATCTCTGCATCCATAGATGACAATGGACAACACATTTACGAACAAACGGACAAAACAATATTCTGGGGGCGTAAAAATTCAAAGTCGTACGTTTATTTTATACCCGTGTATAAATAAATAATCTGAATAACAAAACAAAACGTTAACTATTACATTATTGTTAATTTACCTGCACTAGCTCCAAAGTGAAATTTATAACTTGACGATTTTAACTGTGACACCGGGTGATATTGTACTTTTTTTAAATTTACTTGTAAGGCCGGACCTTGAAGTCTTGAGGACGAGGTAAAATGTGTAAATAACGTAAAACACTAGTATAACCAATGGTATTCCATTGAAAATTAAAAAATGCTTCTTATGTGGTAATTATAACATTTGCATTCAATTAATCGATACGCTAATATTCGTACTTTATGAAGTTTTTTGTGAACTTCATGGTTTCGCACTCAATATTTTTCGCACCAATTTTTTGTGTGTATGATTTGTTTCATTCATTTTGCTTATATTTTTTATCAGATCACGATGTATCGACGTTGCTGTTATACTTTAACCAGGAATGTTATTCGTTCATTACAATTACAAGAAACAACTCAAGCCAGAAGTGCCGTTATAGACTGTCTACACAAAAAGAAGCCTACTTACTCGCAAGTCTATTTATTACACACAACTTCCAGTTTAAATGCAAAACAGAAAGGCAAAGGAAAAAAATCTGGTAACTGATTTCGAAATGGACTGTTTATTTCACATTTAATTGCTTTATTGTCTATAGATATGTAGCCTTGTGGTAAAATACTGGTATATTGTATTTATAAATTGGCTTGGATATCCACCTGCCTGATCAAGTCAGTTGATAGAGCATCTGATTTGCTAGCAGGAGGTCCCGGGTTCGAGCCCGCATCGATCGGGTACATTGTTTTCCTCCTCCTATTACATTTGGTGCCATGAGTGTGTGACTGGCCTTGGAAGTTGGAATCCTAGAGCTAGGGTGAAGCAAATGGCTGGTTAGTTTAAAGAGCCTGTGGTTGTCGCGATAATTTATTTTAAGTAAAAAGGAAGGTATGTAGCGGTGTGATATATTGTATTTATAAATTGGCTGGGATATCCACCTGCCCGATTAAATCTGTTGGTAGAGCATCTGACTTGCGAGCAGGAGGTCTCGGGTTCGAGCCCCGCATCGGCCCGCATCAGTACATTTTAAGTTTATTACTTAGTCAAGTGATTATGATAATAGATTGTAGATTGATTAATTATTGGTCATTTCTATCAAATGCGTGCCTGCCTATACAGGAGTACGCATTTGAGTCGACATCATTTTTTCAAATTCTTGGTTGATACAGGCTTAAACTAATCCAACTAATTTGACTGTTTGCGACGGTGAGACACTTAGATTTGGCCCCGTCTAGCACAGGCTAAGAAGATGGTCCTTCCAAATTATTTCATGAAATCGGCCAACTGGAAAGTCGAAAAAGTAAGGCTAGGGCTTAAACCAGCAACTTTCAGAACATATTCTTGATCCACTTCAATTTAGCAAGGATATATGCCTGTCTATAGTTCTGTTACCTTTGAATTCATGGATTGTTAAATGTTTATTATTGCCTCTAATTTTTATACCAAGGGAACCTACTACATACATGTGTTTACCAATAAACATTGTGTGACAGCTAAATTATGAATCATTATTTATTATATAAGTTTGTTTGGAGTGCTCCTACCTACTCACGAAAATCATGGCAAATTAATAAAATTAAATTTTGGGGGGCATTTTTTTACTGTTGTTATATAGATTCTGGGTCGGAGCACTCCAAACAAAGTTATTTTTATTTTCAGCCTTATCAGTAGTGTATTGTTTGATAATAAAATTTTCATTTTTCCAGGACCTGATGCTGTAGATGAAGATGAAATCAATGAGGTTGTTAACTTTTCAAAATACAAAGAAAGTCTTGAAAATATAATTAATGCACTGAAACAAGATTTTACTGAACAGCTGTCACTGAGAACAAATGTTGGTAAGTATCTTCTCAATCATTCAAAAATCACATTTCTTCTGAATTCAGCTGTAGCAGTGAGTTATCAAATAAAGTCAAACCTGTGCTAGCTGCCACCTCTGAATAAAGACCATTTAAAAAAATGTTACTGATTATTTAGAACAAAATGACCTACCAATAAAGGCCACCTGTTGATTAGGGGCCACATTTGTCTTTCCCGTGGGTGGCAGGTTTTTTGTTCACAGGTTTGACTGTATTGTGAAGTTCTGTTAATATTATTCAAACTTTACATATACAGTGCACGCCTGTCTGTTCGGTTCAATTTATAGGCATTTGGTTTCATTCTAATCCAGATGAGTTATATGACTTAGAAGAATCCAATCTTACGTTTACTAAGTTGTCCATGGAATTGGGTTCAACGTTCAACAATGATAAATAAGAGCGTTTGTTTATATTACTCCTTCATACTTCTTGATTAGATTTTGGATGCTTTAAATATAAATAATGTAATAAATCCTTTTTTCTTGGGGAAATTTAAAAATACTTAACAGCAATTTATTACTGTATGTAGTATAAATACATGTATTAATATATAAAAGGTTAATAGTTTAGGTAATTGGTGTTTATCAGTTTAATTATCAACCTTTATGATGGACTTTGTGTTTTTATGTGTTATTTTTAGGTAATTTCGAGAAACTTTTAGTAAAAACAAACGATGGTGACTTCCCTTTGAATCAGTTAGGTTCTATTGTACAGAAGAATCCAACCTTGATCGTAATCAACCTAAGTCAATGTATAGAGGTAAATATAGGTTAAATAAAACCTTAGTCAATGTATAGAAGTAAATGCAAGTGTGTTTGAACATGATCATGTTGGCCATGGTTACAATCTTTTGTCAGGGGCAGGTGGCTAGTAAAATTAATTCACTATCTTTCTGCATGTTGGTCTCTCTTTCTCTCTCTCCCATCGCCAGATTGAATTTGCTGATTTCACTCTTCTGATTGACTTATTTTATCCAGCAGTCCAATCTGGTTCTTACATAGAGATTTATCTGATCTGTTGTCAGTAAATGTATGCCAAAAATGGTCATTGTTCACAGGCGGTTTTATAAATTTACATTTTAAATAGTCGTGTTTATGGTTATTTCTCAACACTTTTTTAGCTCACCAGAGCACGAATGTGCTCAGGGTGAGCTTTTGTGATCACCCTGCGTCCGTCGTGCGTCGTTACGTGGCGTCCATGTTTACTTAAAACAACATCTCCTCCTATACCGCTATGCCGATTGTAACCAAACTTCGCTGGAATGATCCTTGGGTGGTCCCCTTTCAAAGTTGTTCAAAAAATTAAATTTCATTAAAAACTCTGGTTGCTATGGCAACAAGTAGAAAAAACTTAAAAAATCTTCTTGTCCAAAACCACAGGGCCTAGAGCTGAGATATTTGGTATGTAGCATTGTCTAATGGAACTCTACAAAGTTTGTTCAAATTATTCCCCTGGGGTCAAAATTGGCTCCGCCCCGGGGGTAACTTGATTTTACATAGACTTATATAGGAAATTAAAAAAATCTTCTTGTCAAAAACTACAATGCCTAGAGCTTTGATATTTGGTGTGTAGCATAGTCTAGTGGACCTCTACCAAGTTTGTTCAAATTATTACCCTAGGGTCAAAATTGGCCCCGCCCCGGGGGTCACTTGATTTATATAGACTTATATAGGAAAATTTAAAAAATCTTCTTCTCTGAAACCACAAGGCCTAGAGCTAAGATATTTGGCATGTAGCATTATCTAGTGGACCTCTATCACGTTTGTTCAAATTATTGCCCTAGGGTCAAAATTGGCCCTGCCCTGGGGTTTATTCTATTTTATATAGGAAAAATTTAAAAATCTTCTTTTCCGAAACCACAAGGCCTAGAGCTTAGATATTTGGTATGTAGCATTGTCTAGTGGACCTCTACCAAGTTTGTTCAAATTATTGCCCTAGGGTCAAAATTGGCCCCACCCCGGGGGTCACTTGATTTATATAGACTTATATAGGAAAATTTAAAAAATCTTCTTCTCCGAAACCACAAGGCCTAGAGCTAAGATATTTGGTATGTAGCATTATCTAGTGGACCTCTACCAAGTTTGTTCAAATTATTGACCTAGGGTCAAAATTAGGCCTGCCCTGGGGTTTATTCTATTTTATATATGAAAATTTAAAAAATCTTCTTCTCCGAAACCACAAGGCCTAGAGCTAAGATATTTGGTATGTAGCATTGTCTAGTGGACCTCTACCAAGTTTGTTCAAATTATTGCCCTAGGGTCAAAATTGGCCCCGCCCCAGGGGTCACTTGATTTATATAGACTTATATAGGAAAAATTAAAAAATCTTCTCCTAAACTGCAAGGCCTAGAGCTTAGATATTTTGTATGTGGCATTGTCTAGTGGACCTCTACCAAGTTTGTTCAAATTATGGCCCTGGGGTCAAAATTAGCCCTGCCCTGGGGTTTATTCTATTTTATATAGTAAAATTTTAAAAAATCTTCTCCAAAACCACAAGGCCTAGAGCTAAGATATTTGGTATCTAGCTTTGTCTAATAGACCTCTTTTAAATCTGTTCATATAATGGCCATGGGATAAAAAACGGCCCAGATGGGTCACTTGATCTTACTTGGACTCGTATAGAAAACTTCAACAATGTTAATCTCCAAATGACCTTTTCTCCTGGTGAGCATTTATAGGGCCATCATGGCCCTCTTGTCTGTCAAACCTTTCATACTTTAGAGGTGTCATTTGCCCCTTAATATTTTCATACTTTGAATTTTGCTATAGATTAATAACTGTACAGTTGGCGAGTAAATATAGGATCATTCAGATTACTGTGAGCGCAATATATCTATCAAGCTTTAGAAATATTACAATGTGCTGTTTATTCTATGTTTGGGATATTTTTATATAATTATTACATGTTCTTGTTTTATGTTTTCAGTATGTACCAAATGTTATGACAGCATTACATAATTCAGGAATGAATTTAAGTCCACAACAAGATGGTCCTTCAACTATTTATATACAAATTGCAAAGTAAGTGTTTTAAAACCTTTTATATGCTGTTTGAAAAATGGGTCGTATTATGGGAACACCCACAGCGGGCAGGCAGGTGGGCGGCGTCCACAATGGTGTCCGCTCTCTAATTCAAACTGTTTGATTCTGATCCTCAATCATGTTCGATAACCAGCCCAATCGGCTCAGGCACTTCTGAGTTATGGCCCTTGACGGTCGTATTTTGTGACCTGGCACTCTTGTTAAATCTTTGATACATTTTTATTTTGTTTGTTATGCTTACTAGTAAGTCTTTTTGGTGAGTAGGTAGTGTGACTGCAAACAAAATATTTTTTAAGGATGGCCCTAACAATCTATTGAGACAACTATAGGTATGAAACATATATAGTCCCTATATTGTGGTGACTCAATATCAAGTTGAAATACAGAAGTATTACAGGAATCTCATTTGAAAATAAGTGGCCGTTATATTAAGGTGGTCTTATTATTGATGTTGATGTTCAATAATGCAGTAGCCCGTCACCGTGGTCAAGTGGTTAAGGTCGCTGACTTCAAATCACTGTAACCTCTCACTGATAGAGGGTCATGGGTTTGAGCCCAGCTACCGACCATGTCTCTTTATATGAGAAAGTAGGCAGTTGCTTACTAAGGATGGGAGTCTAGTACTGGTTCTTCCCAGGAAAGTTGGTTAGGTGAACTGTCCACCTCCTATGACTCTGACTGTTGAAAAGGGGCTTAAAACGCGATGAAATAAACATCAATAACACAGCAATATATTACTTATTTTTAGGGTATCAGTTGAGCACAGAGAAGAACTAGCAAAAAATGCTAAGGTGTTATTCAATCAGTCAAAAACAAAATTAGATGGTTTGTATACATCGTATATAAAGCCATTAAAGAAAGCCAAAGATCTGCCAGTGTCGAAGAAGTTAGGTGTGGAAAAAGCCGTAAGTTATTAGTATGTCTTCACTTATTCCTGTCAGGGACTGACATTAACCTACGACTGAACGACATTGTCTAGCCAAGAGACTGTCAGTCTGGTCTAGTAAAGTCTAGTAAATATGTAACTTGTCCAACTGGTATAGTTGAAAAAAAAAACACATCAATTTCTAATTATTTTTCTCTTCCATTTGTGTGATGATGTACATACAATGTAGTTCTAATCAAATCAATTTACATATGTATTTGATTTGCTTTTATTCCGAGCTTGGAAATCCAAAGTCTCATTAGCCTCTGATGAATAAATTAAATACTGCTTTTTGATTGGCTGTCAATGCATTGCATATGCATACGCAAAATTTGAAAAGGGCGCTTGTGCCTTGTTCTGTTGCATTGCAGTATGTTGTAAAAGAATGCAAAATGTGTTGATCGGCGAAAATAGAAGCAATGACCAAGTTTGTTGCTACAGAATACCATGTCTTTCAAATTTAATTTAGCGTGGTCATGTTTAAAGATAGAGTCTATTACAATAAATGTATTAAGTATATTATGATTACTCATGAATTATTCATAAATTAAAATAAATCTTCATGCATGACTCATGAATATTGTGTAATTATTTTTTTGTGTATTTTGATATATTTTAGTTACTTAATGCGAAGAATGATGCCAAGGATAGAGCAGAATTAATGATGAAAAGCAAACAGAAAGATTTGTTAGGAAAATAGAAAGAAATGTTTAAAAAAAAGAAGAAAAATTGGTTACTTAATACAAAAAAAATAAAAATATTAAATTATACATGACATGACATTGTTATTTTTAAAGCCCAACTGAGCAAAGCCTTAAGCCTTTGTGTAAAAATATTGGATGAAGTTAGCTAGCTATGGGTTTTCCGAGTACGCACATGTAAAAGTTAATGACCAGGATTGACGTATTGGATGTTTTATTTGGTCAGACGAGAAGCTCATTCCCGTTTTCAAGCCACCCCGAGTGACTGCATCATACGGTTTTACCATCAAATTGTCCACCAACAGGCAATATCTTTACACATGCATACTTGGAAAACCCAAAGCTAGCTAACTGCATTTCGATAACTTACACAAAGGCCTGTATTCTTCAAAATTTTGGAAATACTTACCTTGTTGACAAACAATATGGTTGCTCACAACGAGGACGGAAGTTCCTCACAACATTTTTTCGTTGTGAGTTAAACGGGCATGCTTAAAGTATGACCTACATGTATAAGAAAAATAACACAATTGTTTTTCCCTTCTTTTCTCTTAATTTATTAAGTACAACTAACATCACACTCTTCTCAATGTATGTTTGTTATAATAACAATAAAACATGATAATAATTTTCACAATTTTATTATTTTTTAACAATAGCAATAACCTAGTAGGTCATATTGTTATATTGAACAAGATTGTTCAGTAATGAAAACAAGATAAAACACTGATTACAATCAATCTCATATTGGCAGAAAATTATAATACTGATAACTTATAAACAGTTTCATTAACAATGGGTCAAGTGTCATTCTTATAAATCTATCTATATGATCTAGCTTTTAAAATTAAAAATTTAATGGAGAAAGATCACACAATGTACATACTTTATAAATGCAAATACTGGTTGAGGCAAGGACTTATATACATACATGTATGTATATAAGTCCTTGGTAGAGGTTATCTCTTTGTTAAGCTTTTACAGGTTTATGCCCCTGCCATTCTAAATGGTGGAAGGGCATTGTGTGTTGGTTTGTCCGTTCAAATTTCGCTTTCCAAGTGATAACTCATATTTTACATGATGTATAATAATAAAATACAGCTCAAGTTCCATTCCTGTTAAATTCCAAAAGTTTTCACAGGAGTTACTGTGGAATCATTAATTTTCGTTGGGGATTTAATTTCGTGGATTTCGTTGGTCGGCTCATCCACGAAATAAAATCCCCACGAATTTAAATGTAGAGATAAGACATTTTTTTTCAAAAATTCCAAATCTACGAATTTATGACCCCACGAGATAGCCATTTTGGTAAAAAAAAACACGAAAATTGAGCCCAATGAATATAAATGAAAATATATTATGGCCCCTTTTTCACTTAGGTCTCAGCAGGGGCATTCGTGTACTCTGGACACATTTCTAGTATTTAAATACAATCACATGGCTCTTAGAATACCTATCGTAAGACAGCATTGTACATATACATCTCTAATTATAATATTATGTCAGATCCATTCAAACAAGATGCAGTTTTTATCAATTTTATCAAACAATAAAAGTACCAACAAAACCAAATCAAAGCACTGAGAGTACTGTCAGAAGCAAAAGTTACAATGTTATTGATACTATTTGGTAGATGTGCATTAGATAATATCAAAAATCTCAACTCTAGGCCACAATGTTACAAACTCAAATGTATTTATTGTTTGGACTAATAATTTCCTCAAAAGAGTCAGTTTTGGCTCAGTGTAATAAAGACGTTTTGGTAGAGGTCCACTTGTTATGCTCCCAATTCTGTTAAAGTTGATAGTAAACTCATACCTCCACTTCCTGTTCACTGTAAAACACATCTGACTCTTAAAACTTTGTAATTATATGTTATAATAGAGTTATTGTCTCCTTCATTAGGGTTAACTCTTTAGCGATGTGGTTAAGTGTCCGCCTACACTGAGCACTAGGGGTCCTGTGTTGAAAGAATTCTGACCCCCCCCCCCCTCCCGAATTTAGTCAAATGAGCTGTTTATAATTCTGTGTTAATAATAATTCATTTATGTTGAAGTTGTATTTAATAAAGATGTTTTATGCAAATCCATCTCGCAAATAAGAAATTCATTTTGCGATATCGAGTCCATTCCGTACTTTATATCTATCCAGTAGGCGGAGTTACAGTTAACTTGTGTCCTCGCTCTGCTAGTGTCTTTTAGCGACCCCCATATGTATAGTAGCGATGCGCACTGTCAAGGACTTATATAAGTCCTTGTCTTTATTAATGAAAAATTTGTGCGGATCGCCCTTATGAATGAAACTTTTGTGCCGATGAATACTGAATTATTAAACTCAATAAGTGTACAGTTTGAAATGCCATAACAATGTAATAATTCAATATCAACCTTAATCCTGCAATATATCCAACTTGTATCATAACTGCAATCGGTAGAGTCATACAACCAGTGGTACTATATTTCAATGCGAATGTATGGATAAGAGGCGTCACGTTTTTGTTAATACAAAACTGGGTGTATCACTATAGAAGCTCTCGCTTCACTTTCGCTTCTAAAAAGAAATGTACATAATGCTTTCAAAAATATAAAGCATGTATTGGTTAATTTGTGCACCTAATTTTGGAATCAATGTGATAGTTAATCAGGTAAAACTGTTGTAATTTATCAATAAAACTTGCAGGAGTTCAAACTTGATTCTTTAACCATGACAGAACCGAATATGCGAAAAGTGTGGATATGAAGCAGGTATCGAATATGTGAGTCCATACAATTTATCCGAAATGATTCAGAAATGTGACACAGTGATAGTTGAAAGAATAGTCTTTATTCCATGACAAGTGTTGTCAGAGTTATTCTGTGCCAAGTGACGTCCAAGTTATTCTGTGTCAAGTGATGCCAGAGTTATTCCGTGTCAAGTGAAATCGGGGTTATTGGATCCATAGAACATGCTGTTGGTGGTCTAATATTTACATCTATGTCAGTTTTACTTCTTACGTAATTGTCGTATGCTGGAGGCGGAGAGGTTGACCTATGATAAAAACACAAAATACAGTAAAATACAGTTATAGTGAACTAGGGTATGACAAATACCACAGGAAGTTTGCACATTGAAGAGATGGTGTAAATATGATAAATGCGTTTTGGTCTGTTTGGCAATTTTAGACCTTATTAATACTTCAATGTACAAACCATCTATCAGGCCCAATGGCAAATACCTATACTTTGGATATTGTGAAGAATCGGATATGTATTAATAATGAAACAATAATGACAACTAATTGGAACATTACGTCACTAATTGATACATGACATCACTTCATTAATCATGTCACAATATGGTAACCTGGTTGGGACAAATATTACACAAACATAAAATGATTCACTCTCGGAAAATACAGTGCAACCTCTCCAAAGCAACGCCCTTTAGGAGTAGCAAAACTATGTTGTTGAGAGGTTGATGCTCTAGAGAGGTTAAATCAATAGTTAAAACGTGCAGTGGAAAAAAAACATGCTGTTGTTGAAGGGAGGTTGTTGCTCAAGAGAGGGTCGCTCTGGAGTGGTTGTACTGTGCAATGAATACAAAAGCTACTAAAATTACTGAACTGATAAAATAGTTTGGAAGCGTTTAGTTGAGAAATAATTATCAATCGTCATGAAAATTATACAATACCCAGATTTGGTCCTAAAGCCTGGTGGAAGGGTATAAAATTCTGACTCATCAAAGTCATCATTTGGATCATATCCTCCATTTGCTACAAATCTGTAATTTTATACAAATATACAAAATGTAATTACTTGACAAAAGCTTTCTCATGTAATACATAATGTAATTTAATTTTCTATGTATTAGGTTGCTATAAGACATCTTAAACAACTTAACAGAAATCTACCCTGTACTTAAGAATCAATAAACTGTTGCCTGGGTAGACATTTTATTATACAGAGAGAGAGAGAGAGAGAGAGAGAGAGAGAGGGGGGGAGAGGGAATGGGAGAGGGAGGGAGGCAGGGAGAGAGAGAGAAAGAGAGAGAGAGAGAGAGAGAGAGAGAGAGAGAGAGAGAGAGAGAGATGAAACACTTTAATTTGTGTCCTTTTCATATAAGCTGAAATCAGACACCTTACCCTGGATATGAGTTGAACTTCTTGTTCGCATTATTCCTTATCATAGCTGGCTGCACGTCAATGGAATGATCAATCTGTGTTTTATTGCATTTCCTGAAACCAGAACAAGGCTTGAGATGTATGTTATTTTGTATTTCTAATCATTATCCATTGTTACGCCCAACATAAAATACTGACCAGTACGCATTACAATGACTACCAGTACATTTTGTATATTCGGATATGAAGTTATTGTATCTATAGAAGAACCCAGTACCTTTGGAAAGACATAAAGTGTCCTTTATTGTCAGATATTGGTCTTAATAATCAATAACGGGTTTTCAAATTATGGCCTTATTCACAGGTTGGCCTCCATTCGGAAATGGTCGCTAACACAGGTCATATAATTATATTCTTTGATTTCAGCCCAACATACAGGGCGACAGATCATATACAAACTTAGGAATGGAGGAATTCCCAGAAAATACCGCATACAAAATATCCCACCTTTACATAGTTACAGGCTATCCCAACCAAAACTAGCTGACCTACGTACAACTTGAGACGTTGAGTAAAGATGAAATAAGGGCGCCGCGAGCGGTGCAAATGCCTTCATGATGTTGCTACATCTTATTATAACTTCTGAGTTATGAGCTACATAAAAAGATTGTACGACACAGACAACAGACACAGACGACGCAGTAAACACAATAGGTCTACTTTTTCCTCGAAAACGTGAGAAGGGTGCAAACATTTCACCCAATCGTTAAGTCTTCATAAAATTTTTAACTTTTATTAACGTGTTCGTTGATTTATCCGCATTAACAATTGTAACAAATTACAACTATGGTGTATGTTCTACACCTAAGTAGTTATTTATATCATGTTTTCAATATTCATTAACTTGTCATGTTTTATTGTAACATAGTATTCATGTACAGTCAAACCTGCGAATAAAGGCCACCTTTAGTAAAGACATATTGTGACCTTTACTGACACGTGGCTCTTAGTCGAATGTTTCTTTGTTCTAAATGATAAATAACGGTTTTTAAAAATTGGCCTTTATTCACAAGGTTGCTGCTGGTAATTGAACGGCTTTGAAGGGGGATCACCCAAGGATCGCAGGACGGACGTAAGGCGATCACAAGAGATCACCATGAGCTTATTGTGCTCTGATGAGCTAATAAGTAACAGATTTAAAAGAATTGCCTTTATTCACAGGGTTGCCTTTATTCGGAGGTGGCCGCTAACCCAGGTTTGACTGTTGTTAAAATATCTTACTTTTTACACAGTATTATAGTGCCAATCACAGTTGCTATAACAAATAATAATGAACCTCCAACAGCAACACCAATAACCATTGTATCTGAAGCTTCGTCTGTAGATGGGACATACACTAAAATGCAAGGTGAAATATTGTTACAATAGCTGTGTATAACAAATCTGTAAAAATAATCATGAGTTCTTATCAGAATGGTAGTTATATGAAAGTAGAACGTATATTTGATGATACAATTTCAATTGAAATACAGAAACAGTACAACCTCTCCAGAGCGGCCCTCTGTAGAGCAACAACATCTCTATACCAACACCTTAAAAATTTCCTTAAGCTGATATTTACTATATATTTAACCTCTACAGAGCAACAACCACTAAACAACGGTCAATATTTGCAGCTCCCACGGTGTGTTGCTCTACAGAGGTTGTACTGTATATATTTTGTTGTAAAAAGTCTTTTCGTACTAGTTAAAATACAAGGTAAATTAATAAAAATAAAAACGTTTATGCAATCGAAGTTCAAAACTGATATTGGCAATGAAAGCGTGATTGAGGCTTAAAGATAGCTATAACAGTAAATCATTCTTCTTTTGAAATAAATTGATGGATTTTAATAAATCATGTATGTAAGTAATGCTATATTTTCAAGTTCCAATGTGACATGATATTAGCAATTTTTAACAAAATCTAAAATGTTACATGAAATATTCACTAAATGCCTTACCATTGCATTCATTCTTATCTCTGGTCATGTGACCTAAAGTCAACCATTCATCAGGACATGGCTTACATGACGTCTGTGCTTCCATATCCTGGTATGTACCGACAGGACAAACTTCGCAATAATAATTGTAAGCATATGTTCCTTTTCCACAAGCAACTATATGGATAAAAATGGCATTTTTAATATGTTTTTGACATCTTGTATATTAGTCTGTACTTAGTTTTTACTACTTTAAACATTTAGCTTTGTCTGACGCAATAATTAAACTATTTGATCGTATAAGTATTTGAACAAACGAACAGTCTGAATAGTAAAACTAAACAAACAAACAGTATGAATAGTAAAATTAAACAAACAAACAGTATGAATAGTAAAACTAAACAAACGAACAGTCTGAATAGTAAAACTAAACAAACAAACAGTCTGAATAGTAAAACTAAACAAACGAACAGTCTGAATAGTAAAACTAAACAAACAAACAGTATGAATAGTAAAACTAAACAAACGAACAGTCTGAATAGTAAAACCAAACAAACGAACAGTCTGAATAGTAAAACTAAACAAACAAACAGTATGAATAGTAAAACTAAACAAACGAACAGTCTGAATAGTAAAACCAAACAAACAAACAGTATGAATAGTAAAACTAAACAAACAAACAGTATGAATAGTAAAACTAAACAAACGAACAGTCTGAATAGTAAAACTAAACAAACGAACAGTCTGAATAGTAAAACTAAACAAACAAACAGTATGAAAAGTAAAACTAAACAAACGAACAGTCTGAATAGTAAAACTAAACAAACAAACAGTATGAATAGTAAAACTAAACAAACGAACAGTATGAATAGTAAAACTAAACAAACAAACAGTATGAATAGTAAAACTAAACAAACGAACAGTCTGAATAGTAAAACTAAACAAACAAACAGTATGAATAGTAAAACTAAACAAACGAACAGTCTGAATAGTAAAACTAAACAAACGAACAGTCTGAATAGTAAAACTGGGCGAGAAGGGCATTGACGTAATTGTTCTCGTTTTGGAGATTTTTTGGTTTAATTTACTGTTGCCTGTTTCGTGATTGGTTTTATTGATGCAAAACATTACTATATATTCAGTTGCCTAATTAACAATATCAACAATGTCAAGCATCTATAATAAATTCGTGCTTATTAATATCAATTTACACATTGTGTTTTTCATTATGAATGTCTACATCTTGCGAAAATCATGTAATGAAAGATTACTAGAAAGGCTGAACAAACTATAATACTAAATAAATTTAACTTGAGTTGTACCCCTCGTTTATCATAAACAGTACAACCTCTCCAGAGTGGCCCTCTCTAGAGCAGCACCAGAAACATAATTAGTTACTCCAAAAGATGGTTGCTTCAAATGGAGGGGTTGCACTGTACTTACCACAATATTGCCACACAGGAATATAACCAGGATGACAGATTGTTAACCCATCATATGAAGATGAATTTAACCCCACATCATGATCGGTGCCATTGTACTGTATCGTTAACTGCTTCTGTTCGATCAGATCTTCCAAAGCTAGTACAAGAAAGCTTAGCAAGTCGTAACATTCATCCATGTCTGTCGAGAAAACAATTAAATTCCAATAAAAAAGGTATGAGAAGGCTGACATGTGATAATTTAAGAATTAAATATTTATCTATACCTGTCGAGAAAACAATCGAATTCTATTGTAATATGTATGACAGATGACTATTTAAGAATCACTATAGAATTGAAACTTATTTGAAATACATCTGTAAATCGTCAGTCAAAATTGTGGACCATTTCAAAATTTCAAACTACTATATTATTAAATTTATTACATAACATATTAATAGAATATGCATGTACGAGTCCATAGAAAGTGAATTCATCATAGTATTTTTTTTAACAAACTTAATTCATTTGAATTCACATTTGTAAGCTTCAGTGCTAACTAGGGGACATCTTGTATGACTGTATCTTTTGTCACCTACTGTCTACTTACCATTTAAAACATCACAAGATATTTCAATCGTGAACACAACACTGGACGTTTCTCGCTTCCGTCTGCTTGATGTTACTGCAGACGTAGACACCACTGTTTGAATGTGTTTACACTGTGACGTTGACAAACATCCTTTTTGTTGTATTTTTGAGTCGACAGTTTGTTCTACTAATTGCACCAAAGTTTGTGTCCCTTGGATGCCACGTAGCGTCGGGTATTCTCCCGTAAAGTCGATAGTTGTTTGTATAGCCGGCGTCTTAGCTGAATTGACATAATACACATACATGTATATGAAGTTTCATGATATGTTTTAAAGCCCCATTAGCTTTTTGCTGTAGAAAAATATATGCAAAAACATTTAATTACTGATATTATCCGAAGATAATTATTACCGACGAAACAAGCCATTTTTCGTCTGAAAACACTCATTTCACTGTGATTTTTGTTTTTGTAAACTTGAAATATGTAGAACGCGTGACGTCACTTTACTACGTGTGCATGGCATGACTGCGGGAAAACACAGGTGTTCTATAAATAGTATTTATTTCAATGATTTTGAAAAAAACACGATAGTGGTTTCGGAAACATTTTTTCTTGCTATAAAGTATGCAGGGAGGAAAACACACCGGATTCCTCTATATAATAGAACAAACAGAAACTATTAGGACCAATACATTTATAAGCTTTAAGTATAATATTATAAGCACAAATATTTACATGAAAGATAGGTTTACTTTCCATTCATTTTTTTGCATTGTCTTGTGTAATGCATAGTGGAACATATAGCCTTTGTATGAGACGTGTTGAATAAGTTGGATTTATTGATAAAATGGAGAGTGATTATTGGCAACAAGTCCAAACTAAAGCCTGTCACAGACTTGACGAATTCCCTCCCCACACCCTGCTTTGACACAGGCGTGTTAATGTTATTTTCACCCTCGTCACAGCAAAGGCACCTTTTTGCCACATGTCACTAACAATAAAGAAATTGGATTCCTTTCAATGAACAATTGAGTTGCAGCCCAGACAAAGCCAACCCATCATTTGATATTTACCCTTTAAATTTAACCTTCATCTTGGAGGTAGACTACGGGCCTGGGTCCTACCTAGCCCTACTAATTCGGCTTTCCGGTTGGCCGATTTTCGTGAACGAATTCGGAAGGGCCATCCTCTCAGCCTTACAAACATCTGCATATTTATGTGCGGAATTTAAAATTACGTCAAAATTCTTAAATTACGTGTATAACTTACTTAATTCAATACAAATAATAATAATCTGCATGAATGTGCTTTAAAAAATCTGTGTTAAATGTCAAATTTGAAATATTAAGACTTAAATTTTACGTCGCGTGAAAAAAACGGTACGAACGGACTTTAGCCTCATCCAGTTCCCCTCCGTACACAAATACCGTCGGACAGTTAATTCTATATTGTTCTTTATAATGAGTACCCAGAATTAACTAAAGTTGATTGAAAATTAAATTGCCAACGTTTCGTTGACATGCCAGCTTATTTAAACGTGTACTTAAAATTATTTTGAGAGTAGGCAATGTTTACCATGACACCGGCATTTTACCGCCATTACGCCAGTTTCGTTTTCAGTTTGGAAATAGTGGGGAGAAACAAATCATTAATGCATCTTTCAGAAAAGGTATGTGGGAATAATTTATACTCATTTGAGTATAGAAACATGTTTTTTATCCATGGAATGGTTCACTTTGGTCACAGATATTGTAGTTATCGGGCCCAACGGGTTTTAATTGGGGATTTTCCGCACACAAATATGCAGATCTTTGTTAGACTGTGCGGGACGGAGCCAAGTCGAAAAATGTCTCACCGTCACAAAGCAGTCTAATTAGTTGGACTAGGGTCCTACCCAGAACACATTGTCTCATGTAGGTGAAATATTATGCCAAGTTGTTTAGAAACCCATCAGTGAACAACAATGTAACAGCCCTGAAAATAATGGGACGTGGCGGGACTGGACTGGACATTTAACGTGATTCCAGTAAAGTCCCCAACACTGATAGTAGGTGGGGTATAATAAGTTGGACTTAAAGTCCCATGAGCTTTTTGCTTTAAAAAATATATGCAAAAAACAAACATTTGCTGATATTATCCCAAGACAATTATTACCGACGAAACAAGCCATTTTTCTTCTTTAAAAACACGCATTTCGCTATGAATTTTGCTTTTGTCAACTTGAAATATATAGAGCGCGTGACGTCATTTAATGCCGTGTGCATAATATGACTGCGGGAAAACACAGCTGTTCTATAAATAGTATTTTTTTCAATGATATTGAAAAAAATACGATAGTGATTTGGGTTTCGGAAACATTTTTTCTTGCTATTAAGTATGCACGGGAGGAAAACACACCGGATTCCTGCGTTATAGAACAAACAGAAACTATTTGGACCGGTAAATGTAAATGCTTATGGGACTTAGTACTGATGAGGTGTATAAACAGCGCACAAAGATGATTTATACTAACCAGAGCAGGACGGTAAGTTAAGGTTTGGTTTGTCTGTTGTATTAATGTTCCATGTGTAACCAGTGTCTGGTCCACATTTTACACCGGAAGTCCCGACAAAACTAACATCATCAAACAAATATCCATTATGGCAAAATGGATGACATACACGAGTCTCATTTTTATTATTTGTCCAAGAACAATTTGTATCTCCATTCACAATATCTGGGGGATCTGTCAAACAACCTGAAAACATTCAATAAATATCTAATTATATTGGATTTATAAAACGTTTGATATAAATGTATAAAAAATCCAGCATTATGAGTGAATATTTCGACTTAAGATCACATAAAAATCATTATTTTAAGTACTCTTCTCTTGAAGCAATAACGTATGGTTAGTCTATGAGCATAAATTGATATAAAAACATTTTGTTCAATTTCAAAAACAAACAAAAACAAGTCGTTGCGTTCAATAAACGGATATATATGCTCCCCAATGGCACCTTAACTTAAAATCGGAGGACGGACGCACAGAGCAATCACTATATGCCGAGTAGCAGCATTCGATATCAGAAGCAAAAAACAACGTGCGATGATACTACCATCATGTATTATACTATACCCTTTTCACATAGTTCGTTTGTCTGACATTCAACAACTTCCGTGACGTTGCCCTCACAAGGTTTCCCGCCATTAGAAGGCTCAGGGTTTTCACAAGCACGTGTCCTATTTTGTACACCTGACCCACACGTGACAGAACATTGTCCAGTCGTGACCCACTCAGTCCATCCGCCATCAACTGTAAATTAGAGGCAATTAATTTACAATATGATACATTGCATACTACAGCTTCGTTAAATAAATACCGTCTTTGTGACAAAAGGTAAATGGCTTAATATTAAGATTGCACCATTCATGAGTGGGATACACAGCTGAAATATTGAATAATGAATATCAGTTTGGAAATAAATGCTTGCTTTAATTTGATCGTCTTAATGATGAAGTGCTTCGCAAAGAAGGGTTAACAGTTTTGTTCATAATCAGTAATTAAATAGCATATATGTAATTTATGTATTCTATTATATGTCTGCATTTGTTATTGTATGTAATTGAATTACACCCGGGCCTATCGTGAATAATACAAGCATGCATTATCTTACCATATTTTATTTCACAGTACTCTCCCTTGAAGCCATCCGGGCACTGGCAGGTATATCCATCCACGCCATCAACGCACGTTCCACCATTGTCACAAACATTGCCTTCACAATCATTTATATCAATACTGCAATCACTTCCGGTAAAACCTATCGCGCATGCGCATGAAAATGAGTTTATTCCATCAAAGCATGAGCCACCATTTTGACACGGAGAATCGTGACAATTATCAATTGCTGTAATGGTAAAATGAAACAAGAATTACTTAAAGGTGAAATAAATATTTGGTGTTTGTTTGAAAAAATTGGGATAAAATTCCGCATACAGTCGAATTACTGTAGACCAAGAGCATATTAGATCAGCCATTGATGAGATTTTTGTAGTACATCCATTATTAAAAGCATTTCTAAAATCCTCAGTCTTTTCAATGTTCTTCATTTTCGTGTCACAATTTGTGTTTCTAATCTTCTTTTACTGAATAAGTGTCTCCTTGTATTGTTTTGTCAACGAACAAATATTTATGTTTGTGATTTCTAATTGTTTATAGAGATGTTCCGTGTATTTTATTGGTTGTGTTTCTTGTTTCCGAAAAAAAAACATTCGAAATTGGTCAACATCTACGTGGTACACCGGAAGCCAAGACGTTTAGGAATAATGTTAGTCGTGAAAATAAGCCATGCCTCTAACTTACCGTCACACTTGCTTTCTGTAAACGTAAATGTTCCATCTACTTCCGAAAATTGTTTCCAGGCAACCAAATCGCCTGGTTCTTCTGTAAAGCAACCCTCTGGTAATACTGTAGGACTCCAACCAGCTGCTGACCGAATGTTAATCTGTGATATGGATCCAACAAAACTATCCCCTAAAATATGTAAGGTAAAACTTAAATACAAATCAATATATAAATAAACAAATCGGACGAGAGCTCGACACATGTACATTTTGTAATTCAAATTTGTTGAGTTGCCTTGAATGCACAAGCTCCACAAATATATTATGGTTAAATCACTTGATTGCAAATGTTAGTACTTCATACATTACCGTGTTGTATGAACCTAATGCAGGCTTGTTCTGATATCTTAACAAGTTTTTTACTGGACATTGTAGTTGAGAGTTTGTATGTTTACGATTAGCCTCATTGTAATGTAATGGGTTCATGTTCTGGGCGTGGCTTGTGGAATCTGAGACTAAGAGTCCCCCTCGCTGATTTGATTGATTTACAAGGACTAAAAGTTAGGTACTCGTTAGAATAACTGTCCTGCTCTGTGTGTAACAGTTGGATATGGTGGAATGCTACATGCATGCTTTGTTTATACAATTGTACCTCCGACTGTGATGTTCCCTGTAAATGGTGCGAGTTGTTCGGGGAAGTCTTCGTAGATTGCTTTGGTACCATCGATGTAAACAGATATCTTGTCATTGTGACAGCTAACAGCAATCATCGTCCATGTATCTGATCCTACTAAACTATCACCAGTCTCATACACAGTACTGAAAATAAGTAAGACAATAATTTATTAAAGTGGCATGTGTACATATTACATGATATACAAAAATAGAAAAATAAATAACACACCCGGCCTAATGGACATATAAGTCACCTGACAAGTGTGCAAATCAGTTTTACAGTTTACATGAAGTTATTTTCTTTGCCAAATATCATGAGTAAATAAATAGAAAATGCAAAAATAGTTAACAACACATTTTGTTATTAAATTTCGATTATTGTTTTTTTTCTTCTTTTCATAATATATATTCGCTTTGGCAATATATTTGGCTAATTGTCTTGGAATGATAATAATAAGGTATTTAAGTTTATCAATATTAGACATGTTATTAAACTGGTCGTTAGATAATTGTTCATTAAATGTTGATGTTTTAATATCATTGTAAAATGTACAATGCGGAAGGAAATGTTTTTCATCTTCAATCTGTGATAAATTACAGAATGCACAAAATATGTCAATATATAATGCTTGAGCGCTAGAAGAGACATCTGTATATTTCATATCCATCATATAATCTATTTTTAAATGTTCATAACTTGCTAACTATGCTGACCTTGAAGTAAGCAGAACATGAAAAACAGACAAACCTGTATTTGCAGCCTCCTCCGAACGAAGGCCTCCCTGTGAATGAAGACAATTCTTCGAAAAACTGTCACTGATTATTTAGAACAAAATGACTTCCGACTATAGGCCACCTATCAATAGATACCACATTTTATCTTTCCCTCGGGTGGCTTTGTTCATAGGTTTGATTGTAATTGCTGAAATATGTTGTCATTCGACTATACAAATGTATTACATGTATATTTAATGTACCTGAAAAAAGTTACTTTCAGCTGATCTGCATCTCCAACGTGCAGTAGTTGTGTCCCATCTGTATCAACAATTTCAACAATATTATCGCATGCAGAACATTTTGCCCATAATTCTACAGAGATTCCATTGGTCGAGTTGATAAACTGGTCCGGGAGTAAAGCAGGAATAGTGGTTTCCGTAGCATCTTTCTCTGTGTACACGATGTCAAATTCTGGTAATAAATTATGAAACATTTGTTTTAATCGTACAATATAATACATGCTTATCCCATGATCCTATACAGTGCAACCTCTCCAAAGCAACACACTTTGGGAGTAGCAAAATTATGCTGTTGTTGCTCTAGAGAGGTTAAATTGATACATGTATTTAAATCGTGCAGTTGGAAAAATGATACTATCATTGAAGGGAGGTTGTTCCTTAAGAAAGGGCCGCTCTGGAGAGGTTTCGCGTTATATTCAATTTCAATTCAATTCAATTCTTACTCGATTGTTTAGACCAGCGGTCTATTATACAAAAATATTAACAATGAACATACATGTATATTCAAAACAAAATTTCTAATGGACCAACTTCGGGTTTTTGGTGAATTGGAAGACAAGCAACCAACGCATTTTATCGAAATTTGCACACACTTAAATAAATAGTTTGTAATGTTTGCTTAATCAGATAATGTCAATAAAATTCTATTAACTAACAACTCATTCTATTCTCTGACTCCAAACGGTCGAAATAATGGCTCAAGAACTATACAAGGACGAACAGACATTTAAACTACTAAATGTATGTTACCTTGACATTGAGTGGCGGATGTTGCTGACGACATCAGTGTGATCTGTGATCCTGGACAGTGTGTACAGCCAGTGCTACCATATTGTGTACTATATGTACCCAGATCACATGCAGAGCATGGTTCTATACCAGTGTAAGAATAATACCCAGCCTTACATGCATCTGAAATAATATGTGATTATATTGATAAATAGGCCTACTCATTTCTTACCCGTTTTCCTGAACGGTATTCTAACCAGTACTAACTTACCCTTCCACAAGGAACCGACAACTCTCCACATATCGAGGAAAATGGACATTTTGTGTTTTACTTATTAATACATTCAATATTAAGTGTAGTATAATTAACACAGAAAGAAATTTGGAACTGTAAAACTAATTAATGTACATTTGTATTTGTAACTGGAAAGTGCGCTGAGGTCAAATGGGATGTTTTGATGCCCATTGAGAGTCATTTTGTTAATGAACATTACACTAGACAGTGTTTCAATAACCTTGATATTGATGTGTTAATTAAAATTATACTAGACAGTGTTTCAAAATAACTTTGACATTAATTGTGCTAATGAACATTATACTAGACAGTGATTTAAAATAACATTGACATTGATTGTGCTAATTAATGAACATTATACTAGACAGTGATTCAATAACATTGACATTGATTGTGCTAACGAACATTATACGTACAAGACAGTGATTTAATAACCTTGACATTGATTGTGCTAACGAACATTATACTAGACAGTGATTCAAAACTACCTTGACATTGATTGTGCTAATGAACATTATACTAGACAGTGATTTAAAATAACCTTGACATTGATTGCGCTAATGAACATCATACTAGACAGTGATTCAAAATAACCTTGACATTGATTGTGCGAATTAATGAACATTACACTAGATAGTGATTCAAAATAACCTTGGCATTGACTGTGCTAATGAACATTATACTATAGCGTGATTCAAAATAACCTTGACATTGACTGTGCTAATGAACAATATACAATGTACTAGATAGTGATTCAGAATAACATTGACATTGATTGTGCTAATGAACATTATACTAGACAATGTTTCAAAATAACCTTGACATTGATGTATCGACGATGTTCCTGGTTTAGCTGTTGTCGTTCCCTCGGGACAAACTTTACAACTTGTCTGTCTGTGCTCGTCCTGGTAGCTGCCACGTTGGCATCGTAAACATGCATTGTATGTTAAATTATAGTAATATCCTGCGGTGCATTCAACTAGAAAACATAACGGTGTAATAGTTTTTTTCAACATTCATTAGACATGCCTTTTAAAGTTTTAACATACTAGTACACTATCTTCACTAAGTATTTTTGGATGAGTGTATGTTTGCGTTGCCTTTAATGCTACATGGTTTGCTAATGTCTTTGGGTATGTAACCAAAAGAAATGTCTTATAATCTTTTTAAATTCTCGAAACAAGGAAAAATCTACAAGATGAAATTGCTACTTCAATTTTTAATATAGAGATAATTGAAAATTGATTTAATAATAAGCGATGTACAAATATGTATTTATACCATTGTCTAATTGTTTATTATTAACATGACAGCTTTCCTTACCACACAACAAGCTTCGTTCATCAAATACACTTCCATCATTACATCCGCCTTGGATATCAGACTTAAATGTTGGACCGATACCATCAACATTAAGTTCACCATTATCAATTGCTGTACGGAGATTTGTATCTACAGCATTGTTCAAAAGTGCCACCTTGTCTGAATCCATATTTGCGGGCAAATCTACAGATATAACGAAGGACAATTCCCCAGAAGTATCACGCTTGTCTATATCTCCGTTTGTTACTGCTCCACAAATGACCTGAAGCAAACCATATCCTTATATATTGTGATTAGAAAGGTTTGGTTTAGGAAGGTTTGACTGTACATTTGCACTTTATGTTACTTGCCAAAGTCAACAATACGGAGTGAAAAGACAAATTACCAATATGCTAATTAACAACCGATGCAAGATTTGTTTGTAGAGACCAACTATTGAAAATTTAAATCAATTCACTTATAATATATTCCTCATAAAATGATAAACCAAACTATATTGTATAATTGTACCTCAACATTATTGACATTGCATGTATCTGGTTTACACGAATCACCTATTCCTTCTGCAACAGCCGCAATGAAGTTATTCATTATCTCATCTTTGCTCTCTTCACAATCTCCAGCAAAATACAAATAATCCAACGTTAACTTCAATATTAGCCAGCGTCTCTCGTCTAACTCTGTTAGCAAACACGAAATATGAAATTTAGTTCAACATTAATATACATGTGATAATATCACTGTGTGGTAGCACTGTACGCAAAAAATCAACGGTGTTTACAAGATGGCGGACGGATAAATGTTGTGAGGTAGGTGTCGTTTGTTTTTGGTTCAAACTTTTTAAATACGACGTCCTCTACACAATAGTATACATCAAATGAAAGAACTTTAAAACGGCAATCGGCGGCTACTAATCGTTTTTCATCAAACCACGCCATTTTCACAAGATCAGTGTCTGAACATCTCGTGTTGAGTTTTTTGAAAAACGAAGCGAGGAAACTGAGCAAAACCGACGATTATTCCGTTAAAATGAATGAATCGACAAAAATACTTGTCCACGTGTATGAAGAATGTAAAGCTCCTCACGTATATCCATTATTTCCTCATCAAAATCCCTTATAGTAGATGTTTTAAAGCTTTTACATTTTACATACTGTACGCCACGGTGCTAAGTGTAAACATTGTACTGTACGCAACGGAGAAAACAATTTCTGTACGCAACGGAGAAACAATTTAGTCAAAAATCTGTACGCAACGGAGCAGTCAATGAATAGCTTGTTTCTGTGTGTTTAAAAACGTGTCTTCTATACTTTGATTTCAATTTAAAGTGCATTGTTAAAGACAAATGCACGCTTCGGGTTCAAAAGCGCAGTAATATGATTACTAACGCAGGCAAGCCTGAGTGAATAATTACAAACTTTCGAACGATAAAACGTGCATTATGCTACTACAATGCTGGACAAAATGAGATTTTTTTTTTCATTCTTACATGCTAAAAAAGTGAATTGATTAAACTATGATAATTACAATGAGCGGATAAGCAATTTTCATGTTTTGATGTCATTTGGTCAATTGACGTTTCTGACGTCAAGGGGCAAATAAACATTCCTTTTTTACAGTGAATATCATAGACCTCGTTAGGTCTTCAGTGAGTATATAACGTTTGATGTTTCAGTATAAACTCGCATTATATGTGTTTCACTTTCCATAAAAAAATTGAAACAATATCTTCATAAGTTAGTTTTTTTTCTTACGTTAGATTTTATCAAATTTCAGAATCTACTAGTATATGAAAATAACTAAGGAAAAATATAAACAGTATTCAGCGGAAAACTTTTATGCTAATATCTTGTCTTTGCTCCGTATATCTTTAAAATATCATTTTAATTCAGAAAAATACACGCAGCGCCTGAGATTCGAACCTACCTGTCACCATCCGACATCCGTTTAAAGTCATTGCTAGTAGACTGCTCGACCAGCGAAGAAGACTTATTTAACCTAATTTACAATGGCAATGTTGAATTGACAAATACAAATTTAGCCGAATTGTTATGGACAACTAATTCTGAAATAGTAATCGACAAAAAGCCATTCACTTAGTAAATTCATGAAAAAATGTCAATAGATAATACTGAGCCAAAACAGGTATCGTTATTGATTTTTGTGCGTGCATTCTTCTATTACAATGTATAGAAGACATGTTTTTAAACACACAGAAACAAGCTATTCATTGACTGCTCCGTTGCGTACAGATTTTTGACTAAAATTGTTGCTCCGTTGCGTACAGAAATTGTTTTCTCCGTTGCGTACAGTACAATGTTTACACTTAGCACCGTGGCGTACAGTATGTAAAATTTAAAAGCTTTAAAACATCTACTACAAGGGATTTTGATGAGGAAATAATTAATATACGCGAGGAGCTTTACATTCTTCATACACGTGGACAAGTATTTTTGTCGATTTATTCATTTTAACGGAATAATCGTCGGTTTTGTTCAGTTTCCTCGCTTCGTTTTTCAAAAAACTCAACACGAGATGTTCAGACACTGATCTTGTGAAAATGGCGTGGTTTGATAAAAAACGATTGTTAGCCGCCGATTGCGGTTTTAAAGTTCTTTCATTTGATGTATACTATTGTGTAGAGGACGTCGTATTTAAAAAGTTTGAACCAAAAACAAACGACACCTACCTCACAACATTTATCCGTCCGCCATCTTGTAAACACCGTTGATTTTTTGCGTACAGTGCTACCACACAGTGAATATGCTGCTGAAGTAGAATCTACGATCTACACCAATTCAAATTATGTGCAAAATAGCCAAAATCAGTGTAAAATAATCCAAGAAATTCGAATTCAATTCCTGCAATTATGTGGGCGTACAATTAACAGAAATAATTCGATAAAATCCCATACAGCATTGTATGACTTTTCTAGCTGGGGTTCGGGATTAAAGAAAAGAGTCAACCAAGATTACAACCACCGGCATCACCCACTTATATAATAAACATTGGTAAGTTCTAACTAAAGGGTTAGTTTTGAGGTTAGATTAATTTTTGTTTTAAAGTTTGGTTGAGCAATTTGTTAAATTTTGGATAAAAAATATTTCTTGTCAGATTTATGCCAAGCATCTGATATCGTTAAGAAAGTCGTCAGGATCATCAACTTGTCTGTATTTCTCGTTAGAATCGTTGAGGTCGTCTAGCGTTTGGAGCAACAAGGTCAGCCATCTTGTTTTAGTTAACATTTGATTAGCATCATAACCGAACCTAAAGTTTAACACAGAAGTTAAATTTAACCAATATTTATGCAAATGGGCTAGGGAAGATTGCGACAGCAAACACAAAGTGAATCATGTCCTTACTTACTTTTACAATCCGGTATGTCATCTGAAATGTGCCACTCGCCCGAGTCTCCACAAACAAGTAATAATTTGTGTACGAATACCTCATCTATATCAGTGCTGGGATCGTCTACCACTAAATGATTCTCTTTACACATCATTTGACAAAACCTACCAGACATCCATGTGTCACAGGCAAGTGCCCCGTTATCTGGTGCTTGCAAGGCTGGGCATACGTCTACTTCTGTGAATGGACCAATGTTTGAACAATTATAAGCTGTGTACAGTTTGCGGACTTGTATAAAGAAATGAATGCCAATAGATATAACTAAATGTAGTAAGCAAGTGTTTGAAATTGTGTATCTCCCTTGTATTTATTATGAGCAATTGTTATTTGCCATTGAACACTTAATGTTATGTATATCAATAACATTCTCAGTCATACAATGATATGAATAAACCAATCACATCCACAGTTAACCATTTAATATAGGTTAAGATAATAATTCAAGTCTACATTATCACTCTAAGGATATCAATCGATGTAACAATACTTATGTTATACTTACGTTCACAGTAAGGCTGATAATTGTCAAATGTCCAAACACCGTACGGTACAACTGATCCTTCACTTACACATTCAGCGTATCTATTTCCATTTATTACTGTACCATTGTCACAGAGAAACTCACAAGATGATCCATATATTCGCCCAGTTGGACACACGACATGTGTATACGGTAAAGGATAAATTTGGTGGCATTTGATTTCTGGAAATAATAATGAAGTAATCAAACAAACAAACAAACAAATAAACAATATTTGACGCGAGCTCTGTAATGTTTGACAACTTGAAACTTTATTCATAATATTTGGATTATTTTCTTTGACAATATTATTCGTGTTATTCTAATGTTTAAACGTACTAAGGATGTTGTCATTTTAGAGCAGTAACTCTATCTATTCTAAACAACTCAACTTGCATATGAAGTTAGTTCTATGAACTTTAATGGAACTCCCTTCCAATTTCGATATAATTTCCTGTGATTGGTGAACGAGTAGCTATATATATCGACCCGATATCGGATCGAGGTCGGTAAATGTAGCCGATATTCCGCTACGCTGCTTAGGCGATATCGGGCCGATGCAGTGATGCTGCCTGGGTATGCAGTACATTATGATTGCTGACTTACGCAATGTCTTAATTTCGCTTTTTCTTCCCGAAAATGCTAAAACACAGAACAGAACAAATCCTTTATTTCTTTCCACAAAGGGACGACATTAAGCCTGCTTAGTTGACCAGGGTGTACCTTACACAGTTATCGAGGAGACATACATTTGTTCATATTCATATTTGTTTTTACGTACGTTTAACAACAACACTAAATTTACACATTGCAGTGTTATTGGCGTCATCATAAGACATATAGGAGACAGTGTATTCTCCAACTTCAAGTTCTGTTCCGGGGGATGGACCCGATGTCTGAAATGTTGTAGTATAACCACTGTTGTCTTGGGCTAAAATGGACAAAGCAAACAATTAGCAAACTGCCTGGATCGGAATTACAACATGCTAATAGTTTACGTAATCCAACAGTTCACATCTGCAAAGTATTAAATAGAAACATATAACTGATGAATAAAAATCAACCATACATGTACTTTCGAAAGACTAAATTGCCATGGTCACCAACGGCTGTCATAGATTTGTGCCCCTAGATTAAAATTATCAATGGTTACCTTGAGGTTCATTCCACCAAGCACGTCCAGTGGTTTTCGAGCGTTCGGCATAAGTTGTTATTATATACGGACACGTTACATAAGTTGGGGGTTCCGTATCTGAAATCAGTATGATAAATAAATAAACATGGTTTATCTTTCTTGTTTGATTATAAAATTTGGAATTCGCTCAGCTAGCTGAGTCAGTCACTGACCAGGATACTTAGATATTGTGAGTTTCAGACTTTGGCGAACCAGTCGTTGTTGCTTTTTTCTTGTGTTTAAACGTCGCACCAATTCAGTGACTTTTCTAGCTTTAACGGTAAGAAAGAAACAAGGCGTACACAGACCTTCGTTTAGCTAGCGGAACAGCTTCTTCACATGTGAAATCTAGTACCGTCCCAGATGGGTTTGAAATTCCAAATGATGAGGGGCTAGTGATAACCGGACAGAGACCATAAGCACTCACCGAAGAAGAAGCTCTGTCCATTGCTCCTCCGTGATAACATTGAACAAATAATAGTCATGGTCGCTTGTACCCTACCTCTGGATCTCAGTGCAGGATTGTAGATAGATAATCATGTTAATGAAGATAGAACACGTTTGACTTGATAATGAACACAGGAACACCAGTTCAGCTGTCTGTCACTCATGCAAAGCTGCTATTGGTGTGGAAACCGATATAGACAAATAACTTTTTATTCTTAGTTCAAGACTTAAATTAATAACATATATAACACTGGTCTAAAGCAATACGTAAGAAACACAAATACATTCCAGTACCATTGCTTAATGGTGTTTGTTTCAAATACAATATCGCTAAATATTTGCCAAAGACAAAATAAAACATGATTGAAAGAAATATCGAAGTCATACCTAAGCATTGAGGAACATTTCCGATCCAGGAACCAAACTCATCACATATCTGTAATTTACTGTATCCCGGCAGTATACTGTAACCAGAAATACAGTTGTAGGAACATTTACTTCTGTAATAGTTCTCATCTGTACAATCTATATCGACAAGACCAAACTGTTCCGTGGACTCCATCAGTAGGGGACACTGTAATTCTGATAAGTAAATTTAAACATTGATATTTCTCATTATCAGGTAGGGTCTTTTGGCGACTGTTCCAGCTTTAATGTTGGATGAATTCCTCAGGCATACACCTGATTAGAACCAACATCCTACCATAGGCTATCTGGACTGCTATCTAGATTGTAAAATTTGAGATTTGAACTAGTAAGAGATCATAACCACTCGACCATGGGGATCCCTTAAACATTGTTCCTGTTAGATGTATAGTTTTATACAGCAATCGACTAATAGGTTACTGGTTTTGTTACTAGTAAGTGACATCAACATTTAGCCTGATATTGCGTTCAATTGAAAGGATACAAACACAGTATTGTTTGTGATTGCTTTACCAAAATATATACCGTCAGTAAGTCAATTTTTTTCTTTAGGATCGGCGCCAAAAATTGGGTCGGTCAGGTAACCATTTAAACGTTTTCTGTTTGTTCGTTTGCATTTATATCCTTTTTCAACAGTCAAAGTCGTATGAGGCGGACAGTTCACCTAACTATTGTTCCTGGGAAGAACCCGTACTAGACTTCCATCCTCCTGCAACTGGCTTATTTCTCACAAAAAGAGACATAGTCTATACATTGGTTCGAACCAACGACCTCTATCAGTGATAAGTTACCAGTGATTTGAAGTCAGCTACCTTAACCACTGGATCGATGAGGCGGTTCAAAACATATTCTGGCCTAACGTAAATTGATGGGAGAAATATAAAGATTGTCTAACTTACTTTGACAATGAGGCTGTGTTGATATATCCCATGCTTCGTTATCCAGACAGGTAGATCTGGAGGCACCAACCAAGTCATGCCCGCCGTAGCAACCGAAATTACAAATACTTCCACGCCTCACGTGACCCGCGTCATGACTCACGTGACAAATTTTCCAGCCATCTTCTATTAGTCCCCACTTTTCACACGTCTTAACTGTATTGTTAACCGTATAAAATGTATATGTATTAAAGTATTTTAATGAGATTGAAGAAAATATAGAAACGCATCATTCATACTTTAACTTCTTGACATTTGTTTGATAAAAAATTTGGATCCAATACCATCTTAAAGTTTAAATGTTTGTTTGGGGAAACCCAACCCAGAGAATGTTCAGTGGGTAGGTAGGAATTTGGTAGGGCCGTTTTAAGTAGGTAGAGTTACCCACCCCCAAAAAAGGATGGTCCAATGGCTTTAATTTTATGGATTTTAAAAGCATCATTTTCTCATAGAGTAGGATCTTTAATACGAGCGGGTGTGATTAATCATGGAGTATTCGGTGTTCAGTTTTTCGAAAGTCGACATCGAGGTATGGACCAAACTAAGAATGCCCACAATAAAATAAAATAGAACTATCAACTAACCAATAACAGTTATAGTAAACGAACAGCTTGCTGAGTTTCCACGTCTGTCCTTTGCAGAGTATATTATTTTAGTTGTACCCTCGGAAAATATTCTTCCAGGTGCTTTACCAGATCTACGCCACCTAGAGATATGAATGAGACATTGCGTGAAACAATAATGTATACTAATTAAATGAAAATGCAGATATAATTACCATCTGTCTTGAGGGAACAGAGCACATTGTATTCTAAGTACATCTATAGATAATAATAATAAAGAAACAGCGGTAACATATCAACCCACGCAAATGGGGCTATCTCAAAATGCATCATAATATACAAACACATTTGGTCAAATTGTTAAAAGCAGATACATAAGATGTAAGTTTTAACGGTGTTATTTCCCTTTGAATTGTCGGTAGTTCATCGTTGATCATACATTATCCAAGGTCTAAATTGACTTACTGTACTTTCCCATCGCGATCATCCGTAGCAACTACGGTACTTTCATCCCAAGTAACTTTTGTATTCACTTGGAATGGATCTGCATATTCAATCCTGTTAGGTGGACACGTGATATGTGGAGGAGTTGTATCTTGGCGGGGTCTTCCACGACCACTGCTAGGGCAACTAGATCTCCCACATGACATGACCAAATCCCACGTTGTAATCAACAGTATTACACAAAGAAATCCTTTCCACATTTCGATTGATCTATCCATGACCTGTGACATATAAAATAATAACTCGTTGAGACGTTTTCCAACTACAATTTAATGTTATTTGAGTTTATAGCTTTAAGTGCTGAGATGGCCTTCGGGTTTACATAGACTAGTTTTGCATAATAAAGCATGATAAAGTTCATGATTGGTTGTTAAATAAGTTGAGATACGCAGCTGTTGATTTATAAATCAGACTCAACACTACATACTTTTTAATCATCTGCTTTGTTTCTAGATCTGACACTCAGGACTTTCAGAATCTATGAAATTTCTCTGCTTTGACCATAACCATGACGTATACGTTGATCAAGTCTTTGCAGAAAGGTAGAAAATGTTGCATGTTGCGTTTTCTGGAAATTCATTTTGCATTAGTAGTTTCCTATTGTATATTGAACTATTGATTGATCCAGGAAGACTAACGTTATTTTCAGGTATCTAAGCAATTTGACAAACAACACTGCACCTTGTCAGTGTTTTTGTTTGCTTATGTGGTTACGAGCATTAAAGTCTGTCATTTTATCCGGCCCCGTTCAGTATCTTTTATTTTCCCGGGAATCAGAGTGAGGCTGAGCTCATAAAACTAGGTAACCCACTTCTGTGTAACCGTTTGCTACAGACAATTTTGAGGCGGCAATCGGTAATGGACCCCGGCCTAATGCGTTATCTGGCAATCGGTAATCGACCATGCCCTAATGCGTTATCTGGCAGTCAGTAATGGACTATGCCCTAATGCGTTATCTGGCAATTAGTAATGGACCCCGGCCTAATGCATTATCTGGCAATCAGTAATGGACCATGCCCTAATGCGTTATCTGGCAATCAGTAATGGACCCCGCCCTAATGTATGGTCTCTTATTTGTTAAACATGCTGACTAATGATGGACGAATCTTATTAATAGACGTACATTTGCATTTTATTGAAACCAATGAAACTGAAATTTCCAAATAATTAATGTAAAGGGTGTATTTTAATGTATAATGGGCAAATACGAATATAAAAACATTTGAAAAAAAACGCCATTGACATGTCATTTGTTAAAGTCAATCCGACGTCGACAAATGTCTGTTTGCTTGTAGTGTATTGATCTCATCGGCTTCCAAGGTTAGTTTGTCATAAGTTCAACCTTTTAATTTCTATACTTTGGTTTTCACGGTCAAGCCGTAAGTTTCTAAAAAACCAGACTGTTAACTTTTTTGCGAAAAAAATAGTTACATGGCACCACTTCATGTCGACCTTGTTTGTTTTGTATGACGAATGTTTTAATTGGGAAACCATCTGTTTCTAGTTCGCTTATGGAATATTCCTCTAATTATTTGAGTAACTTAACCAAACATTAAACAGCTTTTTGGTAACACTGACTGCTTTTACTTCCTTATTTGGAATTGGGGGAATGCCGGGGATTTACAAAAAAAATCCATCAAGAATTTGGCCTCTAGACAATTAAGTACAACCAGATATTGTTATCTAAGGTGGGAAAATTAGTAAATTATGTAAATAGGGATTGATTATAGATCATTGAAAGAGGTCTTATCAAAGCAATGAATAGAATATGATTTTTCAGACAACAACGTCATTTTAACCTTAATACAGACTTGTTCCGCTTACCAATGTACTTATCTATTCATTTTAAGCATTCAATCATAATGATTACACTAAAAATGGTATTCAATGGCGTCTATTGATTTCTTTCCAATCTAGGAAGCAAATAAGAATTGAACTACGTCAATAACCGAATCAAAGATTTCCACGAAGCCGGAACAGAAATTAACCGAAACCCGATGTGATCATACTTTTATACAAATTGTTTGATTAACTGGGTAAGTCTCAATCATAACACCATTAGTAGCATGTTCAGGGAGAACGGTGACCTTAGAAATAAAATATATGACCTGTTTTTGAATTTCAATCTTGACTTGGACTTGACTTATATTTCTTAAGACTTCCCACGTGACAATGGGTGTCTGAACAACATGATAATATCTTTAAAGACATTGGACAGCTCCTATGTAAGTTACCCCCAAAGCCACTGGAGGGCTTATCGTTTTATTCCCCCTTATCAGTCTGATCCTGTCTAGTCACGGTCAGCTTAGTGTCTGTAGACACGACATCTAGTCAAATAACAGGGTAATTAATTGTATTAATTGACAGTGAAAATTAGTTTATGAATAACTTTCTGTTCTTTTTATAATCATATATAGCAACTGATTCTGTAAACAGTAACTAGTTCTATTTTGGAAAACTGACAAAGGCTTGTGGGTCCATAAGTCACATGCCGTTCAATGTCTTTAACTTTAGAAATACATTTGTAATCTCTCGCATAATCTTGAAATGGTTTTGTCATGCTACCAAGTCTTTAAATCTGCAATCATTGATTTAATGTTTTATACTCTGAAACGGTTGCAAAAATTCATCAGAGTGACCTAACTACATATAGTTTTAAGGATCCCACATTTGTCCGCCATAATGAGATTTGGTTTTTGATGTAACCAGAACATACTTTTGTAGATTAAAGCCAAATTGCTTTTATTATCCAATAATTATATTGTGTCAGCTTTCAAAAAGGGCGTAAAAACAACAGGCGTTAGGACAATTCTACCTTTGGTGACTATAAGAATATTCGTATACATTAAAAATAAACCATTGCAAATTATCTTTCAATTGGTTCGTTTTCGTAATTGTTTGCACTTAAGGTAAAACTTTAAGATCAAATCCAGCAATGTTTGTTATTTTCCTTTACTTTTTGAACGTCGCCTTCTATTTATCTGTTGTCTAACAGCTCATTCGATAGCTATGGTAATTCCAGTTATTATCGTTTCTCAACAATCGGTCGGTTTTAATTTTCCTGCTGACCGAACAGCTTCCATTAACCTTCAACCTACGAACTTAGTTCCAATTTTTCAAATCAATTGCATATTGCATAAATATATCAAAGCTCAGAAGATTCTGCTGTTGTTCGAGACTACAAAGTAGTCAAAAGTTGAATTTCTTTGAGGGGTGAGGTATTGGGTTGAGTTTTGAAACTGAACGATAGTTCGCGCATGAATTTTTCTGTACCCATCATGCATTTGTTAAAGTAGTTCCCGTTCCATGTGCTTTCAGCAGTTTGATTTATGTTCCTATCTGATAACCAAAAGTAGTTCAGCAATTAGCATATATGGTTCCCGTCGTATGCTCAACGGAAACAGCATGTACCATCTCATTAAAATTAGAAGACATGATCGAAGAAAAAGATACAAGTTAAACGCATTAAATAAATCGATTACAATTTCCCGATGAACCACTGTGTTTAATATCTGGTTGACTCACAGTTATCATCGTCCATGAATTCAGTGATGACTTCTATTTGTAGACAATAGAAGCTAGGAACCAGATTAAATTAGCATATACAGCACGCGAAGTTCACCGAGGTAGGGGATTATTTAGATTTTTTACGACTGTTTTGTATTAGTCGTTTACGATTTTGCATAGACATCTGATTTTGACTTGAACGACTTGAAAATCGATATTGCAATATACATGTAGTTACTTTAAATAGTATGATACTTAACACAACGCAAATAATTTTGCCATTATATAGCTTTATACTCTTTAACGTGGACTGCAACAACTTATGAGTTTTTAAGTTCACTAAAAATATTTTACAACCATTTTTTCGATGTAATCAGATATATTCTATGTACAATAAAAAAACGGTTAAAATACTAATATTGCATTTACACTTTAAGCTGAATTAAAAAAATAATCAATACGTTTGTGGTCTCATTGTCAGGTTGAATGCTTAAAGAATGTGTGTTTGTTTGAGTTTTACGCCCCTTTTCAACAGTCAGAGTCACATGAGGTGGACAGTTCACCTAACCATCATTCCCGGGGAGAACCAGTACTAGACTCCCATTCTCCGTAAGCAACTGCCTACTTTCTCACATAAAGAGACTTGTTCGGTAAGTGAGAGGTTACAGTAATTTAAGGTTAGCTACCTTAACCACTCGACAACGGAGGTGTGTCTCTCTAACCAGTACTGACATACACTTTCACAAGGAGCCGACAAACTTCTGCACGTGTGGAGGAAAAATATATATTCGGCTTATGTTCAAGTTCATGAAATTTTATTGGCATAAACATGTATACTAACATAAAGTTGGCGATTGAATACACAAATCAAGTACAAAGTAATACATGCAGTAACTGAAATACAGAAAAGTTTACAGATATGATGTTCTGACATCGGGAGACAATGGTTGCACGAGTCTTAATCCACTCAGATATTAGGATATCAAAATGTACACAATGTGTAGTGTTAGGTTTTGATTCTTTTATGTTGTGATTTAACAACGAGCTTAATTTAACTTCAATCAAACTTAGCCAAAAAACTTATACATTCCCAAGATACGATAAGACCGAAAACCAAAATTGTATGGTGTTTTTCTTTGCAATTAGTTTCTGTCTGCTAAATATAGACTTATAGATCTGCGTCTTAAATTACACATACTAGTAGTCAGAACTGATTTTATACATGTATCCAGAGACATAAACAACATTATTTATGTCTCTGATGTGTCATGATATTATAGAGATTTGGAAAAATACGGATTAACCTCGAGTGATATTTTACGCGGCGAAACGAACGCATAAAATCATATACATGTAATAATAAATCAAAATCAAGAATACATTCAAATGCATGAATATTAAATACATTGGACCTGGTATTATGTATTAGTTTCGTTAAAGTCCCCTATCTTTTTGGATGTTAAAATTAAAGTAGGTCTTATTTTACCTATTAAAAAGATGTCTTATCGGTGAAACTGACTTTTACTTGCAATAAAAACATGCCCATATTTTCTTGTTTTAATCACACTGTACATGTAGAAATGTAACATAGTATTTTTCAATGATATTGCAAAAAATAAGAAAAAGCACCTGACAACATTTTACGAGATGTGGCTAAAGAAAAGCATTATGTTTATAATGAACAGAACAGAACATATATTTTATTTTGAATTTGAACATGTGTTCATCATCCAGAACATATATAACAACTTATGTCAAGATCAAACGTATATAAGTTAGAGTACATAACACATATAATAAAACAAAACGAGAAAAGAAAAGGTAATGAGTAGATAGAATCTAAAACTCATTTAACTACTAATATCCATTCAGGGATAATATTATGTCCAGAGTTTATAATGTCTGAGTGCAAATGAAATACATTTCATAGATATTACTATCATTTTATTTTTTGTTCTGTATTACTTAATTCAAAAAAGCTAATGAGCCTTTAACATAATTTGTTTGAAAAAAAAACGCGTTTGAATGTCATTTTTAGATCAAAATACACGGAATTATGGTCGCAGTATTTGTTTTTTATATTTCACGGAAGCTTAATACGTCGAATAAAAAAGAACTATCAAGGTATCATAATGAAATTATTGATATACATGTTGCGGCTTCCGTTTGATTATAACATACACATTATTTTGATAAAATGCCCTAATTAATGAGCTTATATGATGTAAACAACTTATACATATACTTTAATCGGAATTATACCCCGGTATTTTAATATTTTACGGCAAGTCATTATGTTTAAACACATAAAATTATCAATAATTATAGTTAAATACAAATATACACGTTGCGGCTCCCGTTAAATTATTTCATATAATTATAAAAAAATGATTAAATGACACAATTCATCAGTAATTATCTAAGTAATGTACACAGCCATTTTTGGAACATCGACATATTTTCAAAATAGAGTGTACATCAGGATGTTTTTCTCATTAATATAAAACGACTATGAGTAACGAACCGTATCCATACCATACAATAAACAATATATATTATATAAGGATTCAAAATACTAAAATACTCAACCGTTGTTTATAAAACAAACGTATTTTGATAAATATATTCAATCGTACTTATCAAATGGCACACAATTTATTTTTTACTCAATAATAATTGAATTATAGATTTATACAAAAATAAAATATTTACTTACAGTACTGCTTATAGCACCTCACCACATAGACTAAGCGATTTTTATACATTGTAGTTCGTTTCTTTACTTCCTTATACCGTGCCACTTAATCGGGCACATGTTATCGATATTAGAAACGGATTACCTAGTTATCATGTACACATCGTGGTTGGATATTTGGAAAGAAAAAAACTTGTGAACTCGCAAAGGTAAATCTTTTTATCATGTTATATTAAATGAAATATCTTTTAACATTTTATTTCAGTTTTTTATGAATGGGAATATAAAATGAATGAATTATTTTTATTTCATTTATTTCTTTATAAATAACCATGCTTCTAATAAATTATTAATTACGAAGGTAGCTGATATTTTTGTATCATAATGATTGTTTATTAATAAACAAAAAAAAATAAATGTTTTTTTTTTATTTCGAAATTGAACATTTCTTCGTGTTATTATTTCATTTTAAACTGAAAAATAACATTTCATTTTTTATTCATGAAAAAATTTTCAGATGTTAACCTATGCAATATGTTTTGCGATAACCGTTGGCTTTTACGGGACAAATGCTGCACTAGCATCTACGTGGACGTATTGTAATTGTAGATGGGATGTTTGGGGAGAATGGAGTGAATGTAACAGTGATTGTTTTGGACAAAGGTTTTCTCTTAATTAATTCATCTTAGTCTTATGTTTTATGTTCTTTCTTCAACTTATAAATTTCAGCAGCCTATAGACCTAAACCAGTGATTTTGGTTAAGAGACCTTTACTGTTATGTTACCTTTCGAGTAACTAAATAATGTAAGCCTGAATTGTAACTGTAGCAAAATTGATTAGATAACGAGTGTCCAGGGCCGACCACGTGGTCTGTCGACTCAGGTCATCTGATGCCAGAACTTTTATGCTCTACTGTATCACACCTGCAAACAAAGGACATTTGTCTACAAAGGATTTTTCCACAGAATGTCCATTGTACATAAGTTTGACTGTACTGTCAAACCTGTATACAAAGTCCACCCATGGAAATCACGACGTGTAGCCTTTATTCGGAGGTCATTTGTTCTAAATAATCAATGATGCTTTTTTAATGATTGACCTTTATTCACAAGATGACCTTTATTCACAGAATGACCTATATTCGGAGGTTCCCGCCAGCACAGTTTTAACTATATATCTTTACTTATCTATTATATTTCATTAACATCACATTAAGTGACTTTCATTGATGTGTTCATTAAATTTTCTTCTTCCTTTGACAACTTAGGGTTCGAACACGTTCAGTATGGCTAACTGAATATCCTGGCTGTGATGAGTTTACCGATTGTGCCACGAATGACGAAGGATCTCAATGGGAAGGCTGTAACGAAGTGTGTCACAATGGTGGGACGGCTACAATATATTCTTATTGTAATTGTCAGTTAGGATATTATGGTTCATGTTGTACAGAACGTAAGTGAGTTTAGTTTCCTACAATAGAAGAAAAAAGATAAAATAAAATGTAAAAATCTTTGTAAAAAATCCGAAAAAGACATTTCATTATCAAAAAATAGAAAGACAATTGGTAGTATCCTATACAATTTACATTGTTTAATAATATAAATTATATTCAATTTGGGATATCAGATATATTATTAAAAAACTCATTTTGTTTTTTCTTGCATATCTTATTATGTAAACTATTGTTATCATGTGACTTGGCTTCATCATATTTTAAAAACATGAACTATTTAAAACGAATTGAAATATTGGAAACAAGCCGAAAATAATTCACTCAAAGTCTTTGTCAGGCTTTAATAATAGACTATACACAGACTGGTGTCCTCCAATGATATATAATAAAACCTGATAGCAATTAATTGTTACTGAATTAAATAAACAGGCGTGGATTGTGGATATCCTGACAGTATAGATGATGGTTCTGAAAGTGTCACCAGCACGTATTACGGGGGATCAACAACATACACGTGCGATCCTGATTACAACATGACAGGCGGTGACTCAGTAAGAACGTGTCAGGATGATTTCAGCTGGAGTGGAGATCCTCCACAATGTCTATGTAAGTAAAATACGTTTTAGTCGCAAATGCATAAATTCGGACCAAATATGATAATATAGTATAACCTCGATTATCCAAACTAGGATTATCCGAAAACCTGGTGCTATCCGAAATTTATTTAATTTCGGTCCCGATTTCCCCGAGTAACATTGGTTATCCGAATCGTGTTGTCCGAAACAATGGGCTATCCGAAATAATATTTCAGTCCCGACTATTTCGGATAATCAAGGCTTCGCTGTATTTCTAATTTTATCCGATTATTCATTACATCAGAGGTGACATACAATTAATAATAATAAACAAAATAAAACGTCTGTTAGTCTGATAAATCAATTTAAGTCATGGAAATGAATTGCCATGAGACTTTAATGTATGTAATTACATATGTTTTCATATATCATATATTTATTTTCAGTCGCATATCACTGCGATAGTTCCCCCTGCATGAATGGTGCTACATGCGTTAACCTTTTAGGTGACTTCCGGTGTGACTGTGCCGAGGGCTGGGACGGACAACTCTGTGATAATGGTATTGTCTTACCCTAGATTGTTTTTTCAGTTTGAAAACACTTTCCTAACAAATAAATGATTAAGATAACTCTAGTCAGGCTAATTAAGGATTGAATACTACAATCAAAGTACTGAAAGTACTCACGGGAACTGAACTTACATAGACTAGCACTACAACATGAAACGGGAACTAAAATAACAATGTCATGGAGGATATAGAGAAACGGTGTACTTTGGTACGCATCCGTTGAAAATGCATGCGCGCTGAGCGAGTGAAGGCTACGGAAAGCAGAACTATCGTTAAGTTTCCGAATAAGTAAAGAGTAGGTTTAAACTGTCAGCTGTTTTTCGCCAGTCGGGGTACTCATGATCACAATCAAGGTTTATATTTTGTAGCGATAAGTCATGTATCCTGGTTCCCAGCGTTAACTTTCATACAATAGTGTGTTACTATAGGGGCAGGTAATCCAGACTATTAGTCATGTAGCCTGGTTCCTAGCGTTGAGGTTCACACAATAGCTTGTAGTAGTAAGGGGCAAGTAATCCAGACTATTAGTCATGTAGCCTGGTTCCTAGCGTTGAGGTTCACACAATAGCTTGTAGCGGTAAGGGGCAAGTAATCCAGACTATTAGTCATGTAGCCTGGTTCCTGGCGTTGAGGTTCACACAATAGCTTGTAGCAGTAAGGGGCATGTAATCCAGACTATTAGTCATGTAGCCTGGTTCCTAGCGTTGAGGTTCACACAATAGCTTGTAGCGGTAAGGGGCAAGTAATCCAGACTATTAGTCATGTAGCCTGGTTCCTATCGTTGAGGTTCACACAATAGCTTGTAGCGGTAAGGGGCAAGTAATCCAGACTATTAGTCATGTAGCCTGGTTCCTGGCGTTGAGGTTCACACAATAGCTTGTAGCAGTAAGGGGCAAGTAATCCAGACTATTAGTCATGTAGCCTGGTTCCTGGCGTTGAGGTTCACACAATAGCTTGTAGGGGCAGTAAGGGGCAAGTAATCCAGACTATTAGTCAAGTTTCATATCGTGTCTATTTCAGATGTTCAGCCTCCAGTTATGACCGACTGCAGTGCAGAAATTGAGGTCAATGCCACAGACATCACGAAAACATTTAGTTGGATATCTCCGAGTTTCTACGACCCGATGGGGACTGACCTTGACATAGTCTCTAACTACCCTTCCCCCACATTCACGTTTCCATGGGGTGACCATACTGTACAGTATGTAGCAACAAAAACATCAAACGGGCTGAATACTGAGTGTACCTTCCAGATCAAAGTTAGACGTAAGTACATAGATCCTACATATACATGTAGAAATATACAGACAATGTCTTCTACCGTCAAACCTGTGTTAGCGACCACCGCAGAATAAAAGTCACCCTGTGAATAAAGGCCATTCTTTTAAAATGCGTCATTGGTTATTTAGGACAATATGACCCCAGAATAAAAAGTCACCTGTCAATAAAGGTCACATTTTATCTTTCCAAAGGTGGTCTTTGTACAAAGGTTTGACTGTATTTTCATTCGGTATAAGAAAAGAAATGATATTGATTAATGTTTATAATATATATATATAACTGCTAAATGGATAGTCTGTTGATACTGACCTGTTGTAGGACTCACAATTGAAATAATACTTCTTTCAGACAAGTCTTTAATACAGGAATTGTTGATTTCAGCCACACCCTGTGAAGAATTAAATGTACCAGTGAATGGTGCCAAGGTCTGTAACGGCTGGAAGACAGATTATGGTCGTTTTTGTATTGTAACGTGTCAGGCGAATTATACATTGTTACCTAGTCAAGGATTCGAAACAATGTATGTCTGCGGTGCGTCAGGGACCTGGATTGCTGCAAGTCCATTACCTGATTGTTTAAGTAAGACAGGCTTAAACTATCTTTAGAAGTTAAAATATTGGCTTCAAGCCTTAATTACAGAACGAATTACATTTTTTTTATTCTGAAGTAGCACGAAAATGTTCAACATAGCTTATGACCATACCCACGAACGATTTTCATCTATTTATTTACAAATATTTAGTTATATATTTTGCATGATAGCGAAGTCAGGATTAGACTGGTTCCCTGTATTATATTTCCTTTTATATTTGGATAGTTTTGGATACTGAATAATATTTCGGCTTTCCATAACCGTCACTCACCCAAAGTCCTACGTGTTTCTACTACTTCTGTTGCATTGTGTAAGTTCAGTATGCATGAGTAATTTCAGTACTTTGATTTTATCACGCGTTTTTCTATGATTTACAGTTGGAGTACAGTCTACGAGCGGAGATGAAGTCATTCAGCCGGACAACACGAATTATTCCTACGATGTAGCAGGAGAAGATTACGATATAGAAATGTTACAGAATCTTTATTTAGACCAACTTCTGTCTAATGGGTTTTCGACATTCTGCACGGATTTCCCGGACGAATGTAACACGGACAATGTAGATGTTCAGTTTGGTATAAATACCAGTATGTAGTGACACATTAACTTCCGGTTGTGTATAATATTTCACTGAAACATGAGCTCTGTTATATACGAATGTGAGATTTTAGTGCTTTGATATACATATTGTGTTATGGAGTTTATCTCGACAGATTTCCATATCTTTAGTATTGGTCAGAATATTGTCCAGGAAAATTGTGTGTTTGTTACCGGCGATCCTGGTTTCGAATCTCTGATGTCCTTCATGAAAATGTGAAACAAAAAATCTTATGAAATTGTTGAAAATAATCGGCGTTAAGCCCCGTTTGCTTTTTAAATTTAGTAATACAGAACGATAGATAGTATGATAGTAAAATATAAGAAATATATTTTATTTGCTCTTAAACACATTTATACAGTGCCTTTCTTTAACCGCATCTCGTAGAAATGTAGTCAGACCCTTTTCTTAATTTTTGCAATATCATTGAAAAAAATACTGTTCTGTATTTCTATATGTAATTTGTGATTGAAAAAGAAAATTTCGGAATGTTTTTATTGCAAGCAAAAGTCAATTGCACTGATAAGGTATTTTTTAGGTAAAATAAGACCTACTTTAATTTTAACATCCAAAATGTTAATAGGGCTTTAAACATACTGAAAAAATCTTTGGCAATGACTGTTAGTTATATGTAACAATATGGCGATATAGTTCATTGTGATTTTCATGCTATTTGTGTTCTTGTGCAAGCGTGTAAATACATGCTTTTTGTTTTCTTTATTCTGAAATAAAACCTTTTAGCTCGCACAGTCTTTTTATCATTTCCAATTATAAAACAAAGAACTTGGTAGGTAATTTCCATTGAAAATCGTTGTTTTATATCGATTAGAACGAACACACACGATTTACCCTCGATTATTGCGTATATCATCGAACTCGTCTAGCAAAGTATATAAACTAGATGCCAAAGGGCAAATGTTTAGGAAGATTGTGACCTTGACCTTTGAACTTTGAGTCTGGTAGATGTTCATGACACCTCATCTCATTGTAGATTTTTTATACCGAATGTTTCAAAACCCTTGAATGCAAAAAGAAGGTACAGCTCCAGACAAGGAAAATACACTTGACCCTTGACCTTTAGACCTGGGTGTTGCCCAGGACGCATAGTCTCGCTGAAGTAAACATACATGCCCAGTTATTTCAAAGTCCTTCAATCCATACAGAAGGTACAGTCCAGAGAGGAAAAACACATTCTACTTCTAAGTGTGATTTTGATCTTTCACCTACAGACC